>JAFMSR010000007.1:10253006-10573006 GCA_022818135.1 Saxidomus purpurata
TATTGCTATTACTTGTTTATCTTGTTAGACATACAGTCTCTTTAGACTAGACATGAAGTCCAAGAGGTAAATTATAAATTGTATGATTTGTATGTAGGGTTAGAGAGAATTAAAAACTTTCTATCTCCTGGTACTGCCTCACACACCACGCGAGTATTATGAGCAGGATACATGCTTGATATTAAAAAGAATAAAAGTAAAATAATAGCAAGACAGCTTTTCCAGTTATAGAAATATTATGGAATACAGGATTGTTAAAATGAATATAAACGGAAAACGTTAAAAACAACTGCTGTATAACTTAACTGGGCCATTGTCTGCTTGGAATATTCAATATCAGTTGCTTTAGTAACCCATTCCACAGGACTGTGATATGGGGGAAAGAGTAGTTAAAACAATCCCGAGTTATCATGGGTTTGGCGGAGTCTAAGAGAATGCATATGCTTAGTTAACCTGCTTTGGACTTCAAGATAATTTGGTAGGAAGATTGCTACATGATGGTGGTACATCTTGTTGTACATAATCAGTTTGGAGGCCAGGCGCCTGTTAACAAGGGTGCTACAGCGTAGGATTTTCTGTAGATGTACCAGGTTTAATGATTGTTGAACCATGTGACTGGTTCGATTTCGATTTGTGTATGATGACTTTTGTGTGTGTGATGAGTACTCTTATTAATGTTTCGTAAAATAGTGATTTGATATCGCCATGTTTTGTTTTGATTTTACGTTTGAGAATGCGTAGTGTTCTGTTTGCAAATGTTGTTATCCAGGAGATATGTGTGTTCAAACTGAGCTCTTGACTGGTGTCTTGTCTTTTTTATAAAGTTTGTCCCTTTTTCTTATTAATCTTTTTATACCGTATGTGACGCATTGGATAGGTTTCTTGTTGCTTTGGATTTTAATTGCGACAATTTTGATATGCCTTCTTGAAATAAGAGTATAAACCTGATCAAGAGATCTCTCTACATCTTTTAAGATGTTGACATTGGAGCTATTGATAAGATATTTGAAGTCATCTAATTCAGCTGCCCGTAATAATGGGATATCCCGGGGTGTTTATTTATGAAGGGGTTGAGTCGAGCTTGGGAATTGACTAGATTATGGTCTGAAATATCAGCTTGGACAGATACTGCGCTTACTAGTGTGGGATCTTTGGTAAGGAATATGTCCAGAACATCTTCAACACGTGTAAATGGCATACATTCAGTACATATTTCATTTCTTATGTTATATCTGAAATATTTGGTTTAGAATTAATAATCTACATTTACTGAATGATATATCAATAATCAAAGTGTTTTTCCATATGGAGATCAAAACTCACCTAAACGCCTATAGTCCATCTCTTGGAGATAACCCCTCACAAGCAGCTGTTGATAGTATCTTTCTATTTGTTCTAGTTCTTGAATACTTCGTCTGACGTCTGCGACTAGAGGTCGTTTGCTCAATTGAATGTCGTCTGTGACTGAAAGACGCTTTCTAAATGAGATGTCGTCCGCAACTGGAGTTTCTGATGTTGGATATAGTGAAACTCTTGGGATGACAGCAATCAGTATCACTATCATAGAGGAGAGGATGGCTACAGTGATCTAAAATAAATATATTTAATGATTGACAGTTGCTAAAAAACAAAATAAATGCGACATCATCTGTACCAACAAGCCTTGTTATGACGGCGACATATTACAATAACAAAATTATCAACATTTATGCAGGAATGCCGGTGTAGCTTTTCGTAACATATCCCAAAATGATACTTATGCAACCTGCACATTCGAAAAAAAGACATTATTATTCAATTTGGTATTTTATATGCAATTCATATATCGTTAGAAATTCAGATATCCTTCTTTGCACCAATGAGACCTCATTTCAGACAGTGGAAAGAACAAACACTGATTTTGCTCCTTGCCTTCTAATGCAAAGAAGATTATTCAATTGGGAGGTAATTACAAGGTTAACAATGATATATCAAACACAGTTTCTTTATTCATTTTATATTTTACCGGTTTTATCATATTGGTAATGATATAGTTTAGACAGGCGTTTTGTCAAATAATCTAGAGTTAGTACTATAAAAGTATCATGCAACATGAGATAAACTTCGTTGGAACAAGAAATCACTTTAGAAACATTCATACGAGTCATATAAAATACATAATCTATTATGTCTATATGTAGGATAGAGCAAAGCGCAAACATTGCTTATAATTGAATGTCCTTTTTTCCGATCGCGTTTCAAACTGAATCGTTGGTGGAAAATGAATTTAAGTGCAAACGGACGTTAGATACGACGATTCCAAAACAATAAACTATACTATTACTCGATCTCTCGTTACTCGTATGAAGGCAAGTATGCTTTAACTAAAAGTAAAACGGTGTTTTAAAAGACCTGTAATGCCATTTTAATAATAAATAAGAGATTACATTTCCCCCCAAAAAATATATTCTGTCTACAAATTTATTTTGTAAATTCAGTTCTCAGTCATTTAGTTTTTGCTGATTTGTGTACATCAAACGATTAGTTTGAACAGTCCGACAACGCTAAAGCTAGATCTATATCAGAATACCATGGAAGCTAATATCAGTATTTTAGCTAATACACTCATGTATACGTCTTTTATATCATTGGTCTCATATATTGATAATGCTTATCATATACATTGATGAGACTAAGTTTAGGTAATCATTGCTAGTCAGTTCATCCTTGACCTGTTTAGGGTGATATTCGATTTTTAAGGTTATTTTTTTACATGCGTAGTAATGGTATTTTTCTTTTTAGTTTGTTACTCTTATTTTATTTTCTGACAGTTTTAAGTTAAAGATTAGCAATAGTTACCTGACTTTTACACTGTATAAATAGTCATAAATTGCTGTGATACTTCTTACAGTGGAAGTAAAATCAGTTCTTCTGTTTTACTACGTAAATAATGATATAATATATTAATATAACTTAGGAATTTTTAATTGTAATTTAGAGGTGCAATATGTCATTGTATATTAATTTTTATTATATACCTACTAATGTTTATCTGAATTTTCTTTAGTATTTGTGCAGTAAAATACAACATCCCGTATCAAATTTTCCGTATCAGATGAATTTAGCCGTATCTTATCTGTCCACCGTGTAAGTTGTACACAAATGCATATTCTAACACAAGCTGCTGCTTTTCCTATATAAATTTATACTGTAGAGAAAAGCCTGTATTTTATTTTACGATAAAATACAGCACGTTTTTCCAAGGACGACGTGCCGTAAATGACGTAACGACGTGACGTATGTAAACAAGCGCGTCCAAACGTATCTCGCGTTTTAAGGTTACAATAATATGCTACTACGCGTTAAATAAAGTTAGGGATTGTTTTCAAAGAAAAGAACGTGTTAGAATCGAAATAATAAATTGTTCCCTATATTTTATCGTTGAATAAAAAACAGTCAGTAATTTGGATGCGTAAAATTAAATCACTCGTGCTACGCACTCGTGATTAAATTACTACGCATCCAAATTCCTGACTATATTTTATTCAACGATAAAATACAGGGAGACATTTATTATTTCTTAATTCATATCATATTCCTACGCTAAAAGTTGAAAAATAGATCCACATTGATGCAGTAAAATAAGTGTAGTTTCATTGTCGTCACCTTTTTTTAATGTCACATTTGAAGACAAATGAATACAACGTCTTTTTCGCATTAAATAAACCAGAAAGATGATTTACATTTTGCATTTACTTTTTATTAATGTTGTTTGTTTATACACGGAAGAAGGATGTGACTTCATCGACGTCATATAAAATGTGACACGAAATAGCGCGTTATGTTGATTGTTGCCATTAATGACACAAATTAACGTTTATATAAAATTTAACATATGATATTCGGTAAAAGGTATATTATAAAAGGTATATTATAACAGTCGGTTGATCTGCGTGTGTATCTTTCTCGTTGGCTGCATAGATCAGGATCACACTCGAGGCTCCGCCTCTCGTGTGATCCGGAACTACACAGCCAACTCAAAAGATACGACGCCGCAGATCAACCGACTGTTATATAATTCCGTATATCAGTGATAGTCTCTTATAACTCTGTATAGAGTGGTCATTTATAAATGTGTTAGTCATATAATATATATGATTTTTATGCTAAAATTGTAATTTGTAATGTAATTGAAAGAGATTTTAATAAAATATTTGAATGAATTGAATTGGAAAATATCAGAATACCAGAGTAAATATCATAAACCCGACTTAATGATGCTACACAGCCAGTGTACTGACTTAACTATATTCAAAGTAAAGGTGCAAATAAAATATATTATATGTTCAATTAAAACAATTATAACTAGAAAGGTCAATGAAATCATCAAAGAAATACAAATACAAAACATATACATATCGAATTCATGATATCCAACTTAGATCAGATATACAAAATATCTAAGACAACTAAGAATACAACAAAATTCAAACCTGATCCATTAATAATTTAACTGTAACAGTCCCTATTGACAATGTCTAACAATCTTCATAAACAATGACTCGTTCTTGCATTACAATAAAAAGTATATATGAAAGCGGATTTATATATGCCATCGTGCTAGAAGTGTAAACCATTCACGGCTCATAACCAATAGTATCAGATTCAGTATGACAAGAATGGTCAGAAAGTGATTTCGCTGTATAGACAATAATAGCTTGCTCTTTCTTTACATTGAGCCCGTTTTAGTACACATATTTACGGTAAAAAAGTATTTTATGGATGCATTATCTATCTTTGTCCAACGACATGTACAACATGTGATCAACAGAACAGCTAGTCATTTATCTTTAACCTATAGAATTCATTTTCGAAATATTGTCCCCATTTATCAATTACCGGTATATACTGCGATTTGATAGATATTCCCACAATGCAACTGCTTTTCTTAGAAAGAATTTGCATTGAAAACAAAAGTATCTATACATCTTTACAAATCATAATTTTTGTATAATTATTTAGACGAAATTTAAAGAAAACTTTAATACGAGGAAAAGAAAATATGAATAACTTCGTAAATTAAACCGGGAAAAAATAATCTTATTTTATTTACTATAGCATCTTTTGTCTTTAATGCACTTTGCTTATCACGCAAGCTCAACGCTAGAACGTACAGAGATGTACATGTATGATAACTATTAAGAATATGTGTGTGAGTTTTAAATTAATTGACGTGTGCTATAAACAACAGAAATACACTTTTCTATCAAATAGTGCTTCCGTTTTATCGCCAATAAACTGACGTTTTTAATGTAGACGTCACGTCACTTCAGTCACTGATTTCCAATGGCAGTATAAGCGAAAAAGAATGGTTGTACGCTTGTCTGTGAAATATATCTTAGTAAAATAAAACGTCATATGATTGAATGTCTTACTTTTTATGTAAAGATCGACATGATCCAGTAATATGCAAGAATTTGGTCCCGAAAATTGACTTGAAATAAATTAGGTAAATTGTTCTTGTCGAGAATACCGTCGGATAGCATGCATACAGAATCCAATCAAATACTTCATTTTAAAACTTTTCATTTTGGTGGAAATGTTACAAAAGTAATATCACATACCCTCTGTCATGATTGTAATTAGTAACAAAGAAGTAAAACTAGTCATAGACATTATCTATCTATTTGAAAAATTCTACAGTGGTTATTGTACAGCTTTTGCATGATTGTAGCTCTGTTCGAAATAACAAAGAAAGCATACCAATTCAAATTTATTTTCTGTTTCACTTCCATTTTCACTTTCAAACATTAGCTCAAATTTATCATTCTGCATCACTGTTAAAACTGAATTTTATAGAGCTCAATACAATTATAGTACGCATAAATATATAACATCTACGAATGGAAATAAAATGCATCTTAGTAGAACCTGTTATAAAAAAAGATATTTCATTTTTAACAACAGAAGCAAAGTAATTGCCTATACCTTCATTTTCATAGCTACGAAAATGTTATTTCCAGTCAGTTGGTTGAAACAATAGTTGCAAGTCCAGACATGTCCTTCTTAAATAATAAGTCTGATTGGTGTTAAGTTATGTAAGCTGATAATGGGTGTGGGAAATGAAAGCTATTCTTTAATAGCCTCAATAAAACAACATGGCATTATAATTCGCTATAATAAATTTACGAAATAACAACCTCTATAAGACATTCGATTTGATGAAATCTTAGTTTAAAACACTCCTCTCATGCTTAAAAAGTAATTACGCTTACTGGGAGTGGGAGTTCATGTCAGAAAAACGATACTGTACCACGTAACTACTACATCTCTATAATTACAAGTAACTTCTCAAAGGCAGGTCTACATATCAAAAAGTATGATATGAACATTACATTGCATAAAACTTAATACAAAGGTTATTGCAAGATTCAACTGGAAATTATTGAGAGCGTCTTTCATAAGAAAATCCAAAAAAGATTTTTAAATCATTTGTAAAAGCAGAAGAGACTATCCTAAATATAATATAAAGGAAAATAGTAGAGTAGTAGAGTTAGTTTCATGCTCATCTAGATATATATATTTATCATGCAACTAGCATTAAATCTGACCGATAACACCTGTCCGATATTTTAAAATGATATCACGTCAGTAACGTGATAACACTTTGTAAACACGCCCACATGCCGGACTGCTTCCAGTTCAACAAGCAAGACTCCTCAAGTGCAAACACAGAGAAAAAGTAATTAAAACATTTCATTTATCCTATCATTATTTTATTTTAGTTTACAAATCATTGTTAATGATGTTTTTATTGCATTAAACTACAGTCCAGATAGATAAATTGAATGAGTTAAAACAAACAGCACGGCACCATAACAATAGTAAAAAAACAAAAATAATATCAAACAGGGAATGCCACGTACCAAAAACGCAGCCTCCCCAAAACGAGCCCCACAGCACCCAGAAGTGCACACCACTGTGCAGTGTAAAAAGTCTGTTTTACCGATGAGCTCTTGGAATGTTTTAGAATGGTAATTTATATTTGCTAATAACTTTGGTAATAATATGATAGCTCGTCTTGCAAGTATATTAAATTGATGCATCCCCTGATGTGTTCTTTTTTTCAATTATCTCTTTAACGTGTATTCCCATTTTAAGACCTCGTGCATCGCTTAAAAAATCTACTAGGTCAAAAACGAAAAACCAAAAAGGTTGGCCTACTTTAGGATTTCCTTTATTCGAATTGTTAATAAATAGTGCAAATACTTTGATAGTATGCGTCATTATAACAGCCAATAACTTTGATAATTTTTTTTCGAAATATAAGATTTTCTGGAAATATCATTTTAATTTACAGTATTGTTCCTTTGAAACCAGAATAAAGAAACATATCGTACGCATGATATAAATATATTGTTCGTATTCTGCATGCTGATATGAATTATATGATTTTGATAGCAAGCATAGTGGCTCATTATTTGTTTACAAGAGGGACAAAATGAAAACTATTCGGCATATACAGTAGTAGTATTTATATATCCATATTCATTTAAAGGTCCAATACTAAGGAAAGCGAAAATTCAAATATACTTTAAAAAACACAGAAATCAGTTATTTTTAATAAAAAATGAAAGTTGGTATGTAGAAATTCTAAATAAACCACAGTACATGTACACTTATATTTTACTATGCATTATGAAGAATGTTAAAGAGACCTGGGTAGTCATTTTGTCAAATCACTGAGATTTCAATATAATACACATACTTTTCTTCGTGTTCCAAACACTTTCTGTAAATTTTAACCTGACAATCTTCATTATTTAGTGTCTTGCATAAGGTAATGTACTTGCCATTGAAATAACTGTCACTTGATTTTCGCTTAGTAGTGGACCTTTAAAAGAGAAAAAAACATGAGAATTCATATTCGGTTTCTCCATTCTTAATCATTGTCCAACGTTAAAGCAGTTCGATGCGGCTGTTTGTCGGGGAAGGAGCGGATCAATCGTCAAATTGTTAATCCAATACAGGTAATCCAGAGGTCGCAGGTTCGACCCCACACATCAATCAACATAATTAAAATGGTCTTTTGGATGAGACCTAAAACCGAGGTCTGATGTATCGGTGCTGTGTACACAGAGCATTTGCTTATTTAGCTGTTTCTATTTGTATTATAATTCTTCTTTCGCAATAATTTTACACACCATCCCTGTTCTCTTGAAAATAGGTGTAGAAATGAAATAAAAGAAGAAAGCACTGTATTTTAGTTTTGTGAGGTTGTTGTAATAGAGGTGATTTATCAAGATTTAAATTTATTTGTTTTTCAGAAACTGAGTACACAAGACTACTTGCGCTGTGCTAACGCATTCAGTTGGTTTGCGAATGTCCGCTCCGCACAAATGAACCCATTTCATCATTTAATGCAGGGAATGTTTAATTGCGTCACGATCATGTGACATGAAAAATGGCGACGTCGGTGTTCAGCAAAGTAATTGGCGTTTTCTTTGAATACGATACACCTAGAATTGTACATATCCAAAGCAAAAAAGTTGGCGTCATCAACAGATTTTTACAACTTTGTATTATAGGTTACGTGATAGGGTGAGTAGATTTAAATGTGTCCATACTGTATAATTGAACAGGCTGATAACAATTTGTCTCCAATTTCCAAATTATCAAGAAAATACATTTTAGGCATTTTCTTGAAACAAAATGGACAGAATGCTCTGAAACAGCTCAGATTCATAGTAAATGAATACTTGAATATAAAGGATCTAGAATTAAATACACAAAGGCATACTTGGGTGTGCTGGGGCTTTTTCAGATTTCACATATTAAATGTATGGAAAATGAAAGTAGAAGTGCCAAACTCCTCACAGCGAGCTCCGCACTCAAATCACTGTCTTTTCAAGATACTGCGTGATGATGGAAAATGTCAAATGACAACTTGTAAAGAATTCCATTAGGAACTAGGAAGTGTCTCCTCGTCCAGTTAAACCGGACGAGGAGACAAATAGGGGTTTTGTCTCCTCGTCTGACTCTATTCTTTTATCATTGTTTACGAATGAACTTAACAATAAAAATTATTTGCTATAGTTTTCCATCATTGTAATGTATCAATAAACTTAATTACTTTTAAAACATTTGCTTGACCGTAGCGAGAAATGTTGTCTTCGTTACAAATATGGTAAGAGTAATTATTAATTTGTAGTTATGACTTGTTTACTTTGATTTTCTCCGCCTTATTGTCACTTTATACATGCATCACTTACAAACAGAAAATTATATTTAATTGCGCACCTGCGTCTTATATTAAAATTGTAATTATATATAAATGCAAAGCACCAAAGGTGTTCTTTATTATTGATTTTCTTCGCTTTATTTTCACTTTATACATGCGTCTGTAAATATATCTCCAAAATAAACGTGTAGCAAGTAAACATGTGATACCCTCATACTCAACGTGTTTGTTTGATCCTGGTCACCAATTTAAGGAGGTGTGAAAATTAGTAAAACTTTATGGAATAACAAAGAACACCAGTGACCTCTTGTGCTTTGCATTTAATTATGTCTCCCCATGAAAATTTATAATGGGGGAGGAGAGTCTCTCAGAGACATATTGTTTTTGGTTGAGTTGTCTGTCTGTCCGTCTGTCTGTCTTCACAAATCGTGTCCGCTCCATATCTCTTGAACCCCTTGAAGGATTTTAGAATAACTCACCACAAATGTTCACCATATTGAGACGATGTGCAGAGTGCATGTTACAACCACCTAGGTCTAAGTATGCGTGAGACTTTCAGGGTAAACAATAATGAATAAAATCTTTTGAACAATTCAGAATGTGGTACATATTCTACTACTTTACAAAATCATTGTTTAAGTTTCGCATGCAAGTTGATATCTTCAAAACTATCACATACAACAGCATGTAGCATCTTACAAGTGATTTAGGAGGATAAAAAAGCTAAGAAAACAGCAGTCCCATATTTTGATTTGTACTTTGACAAATTTATACCCTGTTTATAGAATTTCTTTCACTATTCAAATAGTCAAACATTCTGTCTTATGGAAAGCTGCAGCTGTTGTTCTCAGCGTGTGACAAGTTAGTGTCTACAAACTATGTAATATATATAGATGTATTGTTCAATTGTGAATAGTAATATTTTTTTTTCATTTTAGATATGCAATCATATTTAAGAAAGGCTATCAGGACTTTGATAATGTTCAGGGAGCCATAATAACCAAAGTGAAGGGTGTGGCACGCACTCATAATCTTACCAATAATACAAATGGCAGAATTTGGGACGTAGCAGACTACGTTGTACCACCTCAGGTAAGATGATTGTCTTAGAAATTGTGTTAATGGCAAAGCCTTAAGGAAGCGTTTGACAGAAGCTAGAATTTCATCGAACAAAATATTTTAAACATTTATATCTTTTTTATATCATATACCATAGCAGCTTGGCCAAAGTTTTGTATTTAATCTACATGACCTTGACTTTCATACACATAATCTCTGTATCCAGCATGTATCCAGGGCATGTTTTGGTTGGTATTTTGTTAAAGTCTGCAAGGATATCAAACCATACTGCTTAGAGCTAGATCATTCTTGACTGAATTAAATCCAGATTGTTGCTATTGCTTGATTAAGAGAGCTTGCAAAAGATGTGTAGGCAAGTTACATGTACTGTCCTGCATGTACTTGTGCATTAACGGATTACCTCCCTGGCTGAGTGATTGGAATTGCTCACTTTAAATCACTTCACATAACAACCACTAACTGATTGAGTGTCATTTGCCAGAGCTCAGCTGCTGACCTAGTGAGAAAGTTGGCAGATTCTTATGGAGATGAGGGGTCTTGTGCTAGTCCTTCCCATGAATGATAGTTAGGTAAACTGCCTGTCTGTACATAACAGAGTTGGGTAAACTGCCTGTCTGCAAATAACAGAGTTGGGTAATAACAGAGATGGTGAACTGCCTGTAAATAACAAAAACACCATTTGAATGGGCATCAAACCTCAAGAAAAATAACATACATTGCATTGATACATGTACTTCAATAAAAACTGAAGGGATATCATAATGATCAAGTAAATTCAAAGATTTTAGCAGTAAAGCAGGGTATGGGTAATATGATTTCTGCTGCCCTAAACTTTGAAAATTTTAGTTTCATTTTTAGCTCACCTGGCACAAAGTGCCAGAGTGAGCTATTAGGATCGCATTCCGTACGTCGTACGTCTGTCCACCATTTCCTTCAAACGACATCTCCTCTGAAACTACTGGGCCAATGTTGATGAGACTTTGCAGGGATGTTCCTTGCATGAAGCTCTATCAAAGTTGTTCAAAGAATTCCATTCCATGCAGAACTCTGGTTGCTATGGCAACAAATAGGAAAAACTTTAAAAATCTTCTTCTCTGAAACCACAAGGCCTAGAGCTTAGATATTTGGCATGTAGCATTGTCTAGTGGACCTCTACCAAGATTGTTCAAATTATGACCCCCGGGTCAAAATTGACCCCGCACCGTGGGTCACTTAGTTTTGCATAGGAATATATAGGAAAAACTTTAAAAATCTTCTTCTCTGAAACCAAAAGGCCTAGAGGTAAGATATTTAGCATGTAGCATTGGCTAGTGGACCTCTACCAAGGTTGTTCAAATTATGAGCCCCGGATCAAAATTGACCCCGCACAGGGGCTCACTTAGTTTTACATAGGCTTATGTAGGAAAAACTTTAAAAATCTTCTTCTCTGAAACCACAAGGCCTAGAGCTTAGATATTTGGCATGTAGCATTGGCTAGTGAACCTCTTCAAAGATTGTTCAAATTATGACCCTCGGATCAAAATTGACCCCGCACAGGGGGTCACTTAGTTTTACATAGGCTTATATAGTAAAAACTTTAAAAATCTTCTTCTTTGAAACCACAAGGCCTAGAGCTTAGATATTTGGCATGTAGCATTGGCTAGTGGACCTCTACCAAGATTGTTCAAATTATGACCCCTGGGTGAAAATTGACCCCGCACCGGGGGTCACTTAGTTTTACATAGGCTTATATAGGGAAAACTTTAAAAATCTTTTTCTCTGAAACCACAAGGCCTAGAGCTTAAATATTTGGCATGTAGCATTGCCTAGTAGACCTCTTCAAAGTTTGTTCAAATTATACCCCTGGGGTCAAAATTGACCTTGCCCGGGGGGGGGGATCATTTGTTTGACAAAGGCGTATATAGCAAAACTTATTTGGTTTATAACATTATCTAGTGATCTTCCACCAGGCGAGTGGACTTGTACCAAGGTGAGCGATATAGGGCCATCTTGGCCCTCTTGTTTCCTTTGGTTGTTTATTTTTTGAAAATCAATCATTTCAGTTACAGGGTTTACACAATTTCCTGTAAAACTAAAGAACTGGGAAGTGTGGTCTGACAAATAATCAGGGAAATGTATGAACTGACACTTAATCACTGTTTTCAGGAGAACAACGCTTTCTTTGTGATCACTAACCTTATCATAACAGATGAGCAGAAAATTGATGTTTGTGAAGAGGTAAGTTGTTCATTTATCCTTGTATGCCTGTCCCTTATATGATTCAGTACATTTGTGTTTCAGCCATATATATGGTTGCTGTGGTTCTTAGAACTTTTCACAATTGTGGCTGCGTCAAAGAGTAGTGAGAGCTCTTTTATCAAGATGAAGTGATAGTTGAGGTCATTGCCAATTTCTGCTTCTGGCAGGATTCAAACCCCAAATCCCTGGCTTACTTTAGACCCAAAATCCCTGGCAGGATTCAGACCTAAATCCCTGGCAGGGATCAGTCCATAATACCTGGCAGATTCAGTCCCAAGATCCTTGGCAGGGTGTATACCCATAATACTTGGCAGGGTTCAGACCCAAAACCCCTGACAGGGTTTAGACCCAAAATATCCAGCAGGATACCGACCCAAATTCTAACAATGGCAGGCTTTACATCCAGTTTGCAGGATTAGAATGTCAGACTCATAATTCTAGGATCTCGTGTTCAAATTTCATCACTTTTGTGGAATTTAACCACAAGCTCCATAATCCCTTTTTGCCAGACAGGAACTAGCCACATATCCTGGAATGGATAAGACTATTTGATATCATGCACAAGAACTCGAGTCAAGAACTGATTTCAATTAAATACATTGAAACTACTTACAGGAAACTTTTACAACTGAACTAATGGCAGCTTATTTATAAAATCAATAGTGACAGGGGAGTTAACTGTAGATGATCTCTTACAGGATATCAGAATCCCAGGTGCAAATTGTACAGCCAATGCCAGTATTTGTGTAGCAGACGAGCCTCTCTTGACAGGAGATGGTATGTTAGATACAGTTTTATGTTATAAATCTATAAAATGCTGATCTTGATTTTCATTGTTTGGTATGTCCCATCAGTTGTGTAATATGCAAGCGGTTGCCATTGAATTTGCATTGATGTGATAACAATCTTACTTTTATGCCAGATAACTGAAATGTAGGTTCACTTAGTTATAGTAAAATGTATCAGTTTAATATGTGTGTGCAGTTACAGTATTAAACAATATAATCACTGATTTACCTTGGAATCAATAATTCCACATGTACAAACCCTTACATTTATGTCTACATGTAACCTTGAAGTTTTAGGCTGTAGGCACTATGTCAATATCATATATTTTAAGGGAATAAACAATTTATTCAGACAATGAAACCAGTACATGAAAAAACATGCATGTATCAGTCTGGCATGTAAAGACCTTTCCCATAAATATAGCTCACTAGATCGCTGATTCCAAGATACTTCATGCAGTAGGGAACTATTTTATGACCTTTGAACCTTTTTAGTGTTCATAAACAAAAAGGAACTATTTTTATGGTCAAGTATGCTTCATGTTATTGTTTAGCTGATTATTTAAAGATGTGCAGTACAAAAATATAATTCTGCTACTTTAATTTGTTCCCTCACCATTTCATTTTAATTGCATTTTTAGACCTTTCAAGTTTCTGATCCTGCTAGATTTTCCAATTTTCTATTTGTTTGCAAGTGCTTGATTTTGTTAATGAGCACTATTGTATATAGAATCATTGTTTTCATTATTACTGTGTTTGATGAATTTTCAAAGTGCTTCATTTCTGAAAAATTAGTGAAAATAAAAACCTCGCAAAACTAAATATTAGGGATGGGAATGAATATTCGAATATTCGAAAATCGGCCGAATATTCGAATGCGAAAATCAAATTCGAATATTCGTAAATTATTATTATTTTTAAAAAATACTAGGTAGCAATCTAAAGAATGCTAATTATGCCGAATAAAACCGTTTGTTCTGTATTGTTTGTTTAGAGCGGGTCAAAAATTTCCCAATTAACACGAAAATTGCAATGCATAATTGACAGGGGGCATCGTTACGGATTAGCAGTTTGCATCAGGTGTTATTGTGGTGACTTTTTATCTTTTGTTCATTTTAATTGTCGCCTGTTTTATGTAACAAATTTTTAAAGTTGTTTATCTCACAATGTTCCAGGATCATCGTCATGTTTACGGAAACGAATAACCAATCACGCTTATACATGTATTAACTCAACTGATATAACTCTTTCGTTGTCCAATCATTCAGAATAACTCAAATATTTTCCTTTAATTAATATGTTTGAAATTATTTTTGACAATTTTTTTTTTTAAATCTTTATACATACAAATATTTTACGTAATACAAAGATAAAATCGTGAAATGTTAGCCAAACTTCTCCTTGTGGAAAATTAATAATTTGTTTCTTTATATACCGTTTTAAAGTAAACACTTTCATACTAAACATACTGTAGTGGCGTATCCGTCGTGTTAAGAAAATATACATGGACACCACAAAACGAATATTCGAATATATTCGAATATGCCAAACCGAATATTCGAATATTGATTTTAGTATTCGTTTCCATCCCTACTAAATATATAACTGGGGGAAAAGACAACTTTATTGTATTAAAGTACAATCGTTATGCCTTAGCACATTCAAGTACAGGATTATTGACCTACTATTTTATTGAAGACCAGTTCATCAAGTACTCAATCAGTATGTTTACAGACAATTTTCATGTACTGCATATGATATGTGATATATCTATTTATGTAAACTTGTAACAGGTGTTATAATTCTGCTATTGTATGTTAAAGTTTGTAACTATTTCTGTTAAACATTGACATTAGGAATACTGTTTTTCCCACATACTTGAGATAAATCCATCACATTTTTGTAGAGCACTAGACTCTTGTCTTTTTAACCACCACTCAGCAGTAAAGTAACAAGAAAAATGAGACTGTATGCTTGTAAAACCTTTTCATGCTCAACTGTGCTTCATTCTCCAGAATGTGCCAAATAAACCCTTAAGCTTTATTTTGTATTTGAGGACATTAATTTTGCTGCTTCATTATTTTATTATGTAAAAGTGTACATTAGTCCCTCCTCCTTTTAAAGTTTAAATACATGTCTTGATTTAATCGTTTTGCCAAGCATATATAATTATTGTGCTAATGCATTAAAAAAGAGTTTTTGATGAAAAAGCTAACTCTTGACGACGTTAAGTTCATCTGTGAAAAATTTGAGCATAGGGGCAAATGCCCACTTACAATCAATAAATTAAATGATTTATTGAACTACATGACAGTGTATAACAAGCACAATGTTGCGTATAAGAATTTTGAATAAATCATATAAAGATCATAATCATTAATGGGCTTTCCAATTTTGTTGTATGAATATTATACAGGTTTTATGACTGGTAGATGTATTGAATCAGAGAGAGATCCAGGATTTAAATCATGTGAAGTCAAAGCTTGGTGTCCAACAGAGAATGGTGCTCTTCAGGCGTGAGTTATTTTATCTGTACACTTTAATGGACTTTACTTGAACTCTTTATTGGACTTTATGCTTTATTGGACTTTGTACACTTTTTAATATTGGACTTTGTTTGTACATTTCACTTGAATTTGTCTAAACACTTTATTGGATTTTACCTATAATGCTTTATTTGACTGTGTACACTTTATTGGACTTTGTCTGTAAACTTATTGGATTTTATCTGTACATTTCACTTGAATGTGTCTATACACTTTATTGCACTTCATCTGTTTGTTTTATTGGACTTTACCTCTACACTTTATTGGACTTTTTCTGTACACTTATTGGACTTAAGAGTTATTTTATTATAGCACATGCAAATTATGTGCAGTGAGAAAATATATGAACATGTCTGAATCAAATCAGAATGGATAATGTTATAAGATAATGTCCTTGAGAACATTTTGTTAATTTGATAGAAAGTGTTATGTCTGTAACCATGTGTTACATGTATGTCTGTTACCATTATATTTTTTACGGCAAGTTATCATTTAGTACAACAGAGAAACCAGAAACACTAAAAAAAGAAATTCTTCAAAGATTTAGCTTGTTTTATCCACATTTTGCATATATTTTGTGTATACAAAAGTCTATTAAATAACAAGAAAATAAGTAATAACATTATTATAAAATGTTTTTCTGTTTCATTTGCAAATAAAAAGAAACTTTATTTTCTTTAGGCCCAATCCAGCAGCCCTGGGTATAGCAAAGGATTTTACTGTCTTCATAAAAAACAATATCGAGTTTCCAAAGTTTCATGTAAAAAGGTAAGTTAATTGAAACTGTACTTTTTATGTCAGAAATTGTTTTAAACATTGTATTTAATATTTAAATTTTTGGCCTTAATGAGTGAAAGTTATATCATTCTGAAACACAGCAATAATTACAAAATGTATAAGTGCTCTCTGTAACTGTGATACCATTGATGTTGGCAGGCAATAACTGGAAATCATCATGAAATAAATGGAGCTGCTGTGGCACAGTTGTAGCAGGTTTGCCTAAGGATCAGAGGGTCTCTAGTCTGATGCCTGTCAGAGCTATGTTGGTAGTGTCTCTAGGCTAGACGGAAATAATTTCTGCATTGTCTCTCTCTCCTCGAGGTTGATTCCATCTGGAATGAGTCTCAAGAATGATTTAGTTGTAAGAGCTAAAATGTTTCACAAAAAATATTTAGCATAAATTTATTAGTATCGTGAGATACAGCTATCGTAGGAGTAATGTACCAAAGAGTGTTTTTAGCTCACCTGGCTTAAAAGTGCTAGAATGAGCTCTTAGGATCGCTCATGGTCTGGCATCCATCATACATCTTACACATTTTCCTTCTTATGAAATTTCCTCTGAATCCATTTGGCCAATGTTGATTAAACTTGATTTAGCTTAGGCTTATAGAGGGAGAACTAAAAATATCCTCTTGTCTAGAACCACTAGGCCCAGAGCTTAGATATTTGGAATATAGCATTATATAGTGGACCTCTACGAAGATTGTTAAAATCAGAACCCCAGGTCAAAATTGACTTGTTCTGCTATTGATGACCTTGTATTATAACCAATGGTAGCAAGGTGAGCTATATAGGGCCATCTTGGCTCTCTTGTTTTTACTTGCTTTGGTGTAGAGTACATTAAGGACAATTTGACAGTGACATGAAGGAAACTTCTACTACTATTGTACATAAATACATTGGCAATTTTATAGAGGATAATTGTTGGTTTTGGTGTAATATCACAATATAATTTCATGAAGTGATACTTCCACAAGTTGTGCAGCCACAAGTGAAAAATAACTACTTTTGATGTTCACAGGTGAAATTAAAATGACATAACATTGATACCAACTATTTTTTTTTTTTTTTTAATGTTTAAAACTCTTCTTTTGTTGAGTTAGTCTCAATAAAATGTCGAAAAACGCGGGAAACATGATTAGAAAGCATAACACAAATGGCATTATTTAAATGACAGTATCGCTGTATGGTTCCAGTATTACCTATGCCCAATATACTTTTTGGCGTTAATCCTGCTAAAACTTTTTGATGATTTCACTGAGTGAACAGTGAGTTTACCAGGAAATGATCCACCATTATATTTTGATTAACCACCTAAAAACATAGAATAAAATGGATTAAATATTCAATTGTATGCTTGCTCTACCTGTTTATGCAATGGTTGTAAACTTTTATGTACACAAAATGTTTTCTCACTGTCAGATTTTCCTAAATATGCTGTAAGGCCCAGCAGATATTAAGTTTCTTCAATCAGGCAGTTTGCCTAACTTTCCTTGGAAGCATACATTCCACAAAGGTTTGGATTAATGCCAGGAGATGTTTGCAAAATCACCGGGTTTTTGGACGAACTACCAGGAGAAAATACTTTAGCAGGAAGTCCTGCTTTCCTGAGGACTTATTTGATAATTTATTGCTTCTCGTAGTAATGATTTATGGAAAAGCTTAAATCCGCATATTTTTTTACACATAGTTTTTGAAAAGTATGCTAAAAATCCGACAGCTATCCCAAGGTATGCCTAAAACTTTGAGAAAACGAGGTTCACTAATCATCGCGATCTAGAATACACCCTTTGACAGCTGATTACAATTAAAGGCGTCGCCTGTTACGCACTCTAAACCAATCAGAATACGAGGGTTTTCTAAAAATTGATTACCACATATGTGTGTGATCAAGTGTAATTTATTAATAATCGATGTATTAATTTGTTTTGGATCTGTTACGACAGCATCATAATCTTTTAATTGGATTAATGATGATTTAATTAGAGGCATGTTTGGAAAGTAGTAACTTGTTTGTCGGTTGAGTATCGGCTTATCACTGCTGTTTGAATAGTTTACGAATTGCAGCTAATTATCCTGCGGGCATTTACTTAAGATGGTTGTGACAATTAACAGAAACGCGTGTCAACACATCAGTTTTGTTACCTAATCGACTGTACACAATACTACTCCAATTATCGATATCACATGTCAGGGTATTGACTGTGTATATTTAAAATGGGCCGTAGGTTGATATTTCATGAGCTTTGTAGGGATTTTTTCAAAATTTTAATTCATCGGGAGTTTTTGGTATTTTTGCGAGCTTCGCCGGGGTTAGGATCTAAATACAGGGAGAACCTTGCGAATACCAGGAGAAGGCATGTATGCTTGGCAGGACCCGCACTAGACTCCCAGCCTCAGTAAGAAACTGCCAGTTATTTTCATGGTTTTTGTAGAAGGACTCAAGTAACAGTTACAGTGATTAACAAGTCGGTGATCTTATCAACTTGACCACAGAAAGGGGGATGAGGAAGGGGCATCTTTGGAAGTTTCTTAAAGGCATACAGTTAATATTGTACTTTTTAGGAGGAATATACCAAAGAGTGTGAACAATGAAACATACTTAAAAAGCTGCAGGTTTGATTTTGGTGACAACAAACTTTGTCCTGTTATGCGACTAAGTACTATTGTTTCCAATACTGGTACTCCTGATTTCAACACAATAGCAGTGAAGGTATTTAACAATACAGGCGCCAGTAGCAATTCTGAGACAAGTGTACCAATAGTCTGTGAATTTTGAAATTAAACATACTTCATAGAAAGAACATTAATTTTTGATCATGAATCTTCAATAATTTATACCTATAAATAGTGCACTTGTATCAGGATATGAATAAGTACTTGTACTCTTTACTGCATATTATGTTCAGTCCCTATTTTGGTTTGATTATTTATTTTGGTGGTGGCTTAAAAAAACTAAAAATTAGAATAGTGTTTGGTAGCTTTTCAATTTTGAAACTTGCATCTACAAAAGTTTGTGTAAAGGGAACTGCTATGAATAATTTGAACATGCAATGTATGTAAATTCAAAGCAATTAGCCTTTACAAAATTGAACATTGAAAGATTAGGAAGTGTTTTCATTTTTCCCATGCTTTTGCATCTTAAGCTTGAAGTGCCTTACTAAGTCTGAAGCTTGAAGTGCTTGCTTTTCTCAACAGAGTTTGTGATTGTAACAAGTGACATTAACCCAATTAAAAGTAGTGATAGTCTAGTTGATATAAGTGATTCCCTCAGTATTCAAAAAATTTGCATAAAAATGCTTTCTCAGACATTATAACCAAGTGAACTGAAAATGAAACTTTACAGATTAAGTCATGAATGTGCACAAAGTCACAGGAAGAGATTCAGAACTTGATCATGCCTTAGGATGAGTAATATCACACTTTAAACTTACATTTTATGTGAAAATAGTAATCTATTTAAATGATAGTTATTTGCCGAAGTCTTAACAACTGTTTCAGCAAATTCACTAAGACAGAAGCAATGCCTTGTACCCTTATATTAATTCATATCCATGATTTGAACTTACTAAGTCTGAGAAAGTTTATGTTTAACAATATTGGGTTAGATATCAATCTAAGTTCATTATCACCTAACCCCTGTAACTATTCAATAACATAGGCTAAAACATTTACATTTGATAAAACATTTTTCATATTTTGCAATGTCGATTTCGTCCATATAAAAAATATTTTATTATGGTCTGAATAATTAGACATTCAGTTGGTAAGTTTGTATTGAACATTCTTGCGGATAACTGCTATATTCAGAGTGAAAAGGGGCCAATCCCTTTTAGATAATTAACAAACAGTTGATGGAGTCAGAATTCTATAACATAATGCATTTGTGAAGCTACAATTTAAGAATTTATCTCAACACAAGCAAAGACATCTTGGTGTGCCACAAGTAGAATCAAAGGTGTATTCAATGTATTTATGTGACAATATTTTATTCCTTCATTTTGTATTCATTTTTGACCAAAATACAGATAGCACCTTAAACTAACCATGTTACTTATAAGGCAGCTGCTAAAATGGTACCATACTGACAAGATGTTCCAAGCAAGGACAAGAAAATAACAAAGAGGGGAATAGGAATTTAAGCTTCATAGATGAAGGGCTGCATTTTTATTTCAACTCTAGATCCTGAAATTGTTTGTACATTTCAGGAGAAATATATTGGGTTTTGATGATGACAATGAGTTGAAAAATTGCCGTTTTAAGAAGGACCATGCAAAATATCAGTTCTGCCCCATTTTTGTTTTGAAAGACATTACAGACTATGCTGGAGCTAACTTTACACAAGCTGCTGTAAAGGTAACTATTGTCTTTCTGACATCTCATTGTTTTTATTTGACCAGCCAGGTTATAAGGTAGATAAAAATGACCTAGACAAGATCTGTATTTTTATCTGCAATGCATTATTCACCCATTGTACTGTACCCTCTCCTGATTTGTCATGCTTTGATAGCCTCGACACATGTAACCCTGCTGTAAAGGTTATCATGCTTGATTCTTTTGTTTTGAATGATTTTTGGCACATTATCAGTTTTGCAAGGTTTTAAATGGTGCGAAGAAAAAGGTTACCAAACTGCATCAGTTTACTTTTTTAATGCTTTTACATTTCTAGTGGCTATTTTACTGGAGATGCTTAAAAAGTATGTGTAAAGTTCTCCAATGATATGGATTTTAGCATGTGCTTCAGATATTTTGCATGGTTCTTCACTGTACAGCTCTTAAAATATAATTTCCATGTTACTTGCACAAAGTAAATAATATGCTAAGTTACATATCTATAGTCGAGATTGTATGAAACATTACAAAGTGGCTTGTTTTAAAATCTTGAATAACGAACATATACATGTATAAGCTTTTTATTAGCTCACGTGGCACAAAGTGCCAGAGTGAGCTATTAGGACCGCTCAACGTCTGGCATACATGTTGTACATCGTATGTCCGTTAACATTTTCCTTCAAACGATATCTCCTCTGAAACCACTAGGCCAATGATGATGCAACTTGGCACAGGAAGGCCTAGAGCTTAAACATTTATCTTTTGGCATAACAAATTATGTCCCCTGGGTCAAAATTGACTCCACCCAGGGGTCACTTGTTTTTATATAGGTTTTGTAGGAAAAACTTCTAAAATCTTCTTCTCTGAAACAACAAGGCCTAGAGCTTAGATATTTAGCATGTGGCATTGCCGAGTGAACTTTACAAAGCTTATATATAGGAAATACTTTAAAAAATTTATCTCTGAAACCACAAGGCCTAGAGCTTAGAAATGTGGCATGTATCATTGCCTAGTTCACCTCTTCCATGAATGTTCAAATCATGACCCCCAGGTCAAAACTGACCCTTTCTGCTATTTAGAAATGTGGCATGTATCATTGCCTAGTTCACCTTGATAATCATGACCCCCAGGTCAAAATTGACCCTTTCTGCTTTAGAAATTTGGCATGTTCAAGTCTAGTTCTCCTCTTCCATGAATGTTCAAATCATGACCCCCAGGTCAAAATTGACCCTTTCTACTATTGATGACCTTGTATTATAGCCAATGGTAGCCAGGTGAGCAATACAGGGGCATCTTGGCCCTCCTGTTCTAAATCTATTCTAAATCAGTCTTCGAAATTTTCAGTGTGAGCAGTACCAGATACCGTAGTGTCCATAAGATTGCTTTGTGATAACTTACCAACTGAATGTTTAAAAGTATAGGCAAGTTGTCAAGTTGCTAGGCAAAAAATGATCCCAACACATCAAAATATTTGTTAAATAACTGAAATATTTTACTTTTATTTTAATGAGTTTAACTATCACTGTACCACTAAATGTTTATGGAAAATGGAATATTCTATGCAGTAAAGTATGTGTTACCCATGTACAAGTATTCCTTAGTTGTGCATACTACTTCTATTATACTCCTCATGACCACATTAACTAGCCTCTCATATACAATTAGCTCATATCTAGTCATATAATTGTTTTGTATGTCCTCTGACAATATTATTTGGAGGGTTACTACTCATATTGAGCTGTTGTGGTTATCTTTCAGGAACCTTCAGATGCAAACATCTTATTTAATTAAACACATACTTAGTTTTCAACACCCTGGAGTGTTTTCCCCTTAAATTCTAACATTCTTTTACTGCTCACAAATCTCTGACATGGAGCAGTAATACTTTGTAACACCATACCACATTGTGTAAACTCTACACGCAGCACTTTGTTCTGCCATACACCATTTTGTTGACAATCTTAAGCTGTTTCTTAAAAGGATAATTTGCTAGAGCTTAAAAATTATAATTTTTCTAGATGTTAGTGTCAGGGTCCGTATACATTACAGCCTAGGATCATAATTATCTTTCTTGATAATAAAAAAGATACAAATAAT
Source organism: Saxidomus purpurata (assembly GCA_022818135.1). Classification (NCBI taxonomy): domain Eukaryota; kingdom Metazoa; phylum Mollusca; class Bivalvia; order Venerida; family Veneridae; genus Saxidomus; species Saxidomus purpurata. The sequence goes on from JAFMSR010000007.1 coordinate 10,276,088, forward strand.
TTTTCATCCAAAGTGCTACACAGATTTTTTGACATTTTTTATCCCCCCGCCAAAGGCGAAGGGGATATTAGAAATGGTCTCCGTCCGTCCGTCCCAATTTTGTCCGGAGTGTAACTCCAAAAGTACTTCAGGGATTTTCTTCAAACTTCATACACTGACAGAGCACATTGGGAGGAAGTGCAGTGTGCAAGAACAATAACTCTACCTTGCCTACTTTTAGAGTTATTCCCCTTTATCAGATTTACTTTAAAAGTTTTGTCCAGAGCATAACTCCAAAAGTACTTGAGGGATTTACTTCAAACTTAATACACTGACATAGCACATTGGTAGGAAGTGCAGTGTGCAAGAACAATAACTCTACCTTGCCTACTTTTAGAGTTATTCCCATTTATCAGATTTACTTGAAAAAAAAATTCCGGAGCATAACTCCAAAAGTACAAGGGTTTCTTCAAACTTAATACACGACATAGCACATTGGTAGGAAGTGCAGTGTGTAAGAACAATATCTCTACCTTGCCTACTTTTAGAGTTATTCCCCTTATCAGATTTACTTGAAAAAACAATTCCGGAGGCATAACTCCAAAAGTACATGAGGGATTTTCTTCAAACTTAATACACTGACATAGCACATTGGTAGGAAGTGCAGTGTGCAAGAACAATAACTCTATCTTGTCTACTTTTAGTCAAATAGAAAAATATCATACCTATACTGATAATGAACATTAATATAATTTTGCAAACCTTCTCTTCATTGCCTTATTCTTTTTCCACTTACTTGAAAACTGTACTCAGCATTACCATAACTAGACGGCTTTTTAAGGACTTTGTCTCACCAAGTAAAATGTACGAAAGTACAACCTTCAGGTAACTTCTTCCCGGCGGGGGGATTAACCATGTGTAACATGGCTCTTGTACAATTTGTTTCACCTTATTTCAATTTTTGCAAATGAAGTTTCACTATATTAAACACTACAATTTTGTAACTTTTCCTTTTGTCCAGAGCATAACTCGAAAATACTTGAGCTGGAATTTCAAAACAACTTCATACAATTACAAAGCACAATGGGAGGAAGTGCAGTGTTTACAAGAACAATAACTCTTTCTTGACTTATTACAGAGTTATTGCCCTTTTATCAGCTTTACTTAACTTTGTCCGTAGCATAACTCCAAAAGTACTTGACGGAATTCAATACAACTTCATACAATTGCAAAGCACAATGGGAGGAAGTGCAGTGTACAAGAGCCTTAACTCTTTCTTGACTTATTACAGAGTTATTGCCCTTTATCAGCTTTTCTCTAAAAGTTTTGTCAGGAGCATAACTCCAAAAGCTACTGGTTGGATTTCAATATTCAACCTCAATACAATGGCAAAGCACTTAATGGGAGGAAGTGCAGTGTGCAGACAAACCTTAACTCTGTCTTGACTTATTACAGAGTTATTGCCCTTTATCAGATTTACTTGTCTAAGCATAACTCAAAACTTGAGGGATTTTCTTCAAACTTAATACACTGACATAGCACATTGGTAGGAAGTGCAGTGTGCAAGAACATATACTGGTTGCAATTCAATACAATGGATTTCTTCAACTATACAATGGTCTAGCATAGTGGGAGGAAGTGCAGTGTACAAGAACCATAACTCTATTTTGACTTTTTACAGAGTTATTGCCAATAACCATAACTCTCTTTTAAGTATTTTTCCAAAAGTATTCTGTTACTTTCTCAAACTTCTTCATTGCACATACAGCAAGTCATTGTGGGAGAATAAATCACATAAATTTAGTGATAGGTCTAGTTTTCCTTTAATAAATCAGAGGAATACATTTTTTTAAAGATATTTAAGGTCTGTGGGGTTTCATAAGGACTTCAGTCTACCTATATCTGTGAACATTATTTTAGACAAATGCAGTATTTGTTCATTTTGTTTGTTTGATGATGTGTGTGTATTTTTTTGGTAAAACTTATACACTGTTATTAGAAATTGGTAGTGCAGTGTTTAAGAATAAGAACTCACCTTGATACTTTTAAAGTATCCCTATCAGTTGCTTGTAATTGCGAGCATAAATCCAAAAGTTAGATGATATTCGGGTTTAAACTTAACACTACAAGATTTGTAGGAAGTGCAGTATGAATATCCATAACTCTAGTTTTATACGCAAACAAAAAATATCATACCTTTGATAATGAATACTAATATAATTTTGCAAATTCTCTTCCCTTATCATATACTTATTTGAACTGTACTCACATGCTAATGTTCTTTTTTTTTAAATACGTATAATATTATGAAAGGTGTATTATCCAATGGTTACAGGGTGGACTGATACAGATCATCATCAACTGGGAATGTAATATAGATTATGACGTAGAAGATTGTGTACCGGAATATTCTTTCCGTCGACTTGACAGTGATCAAGATATTCTATCAAAGGGCTACAATTTTCGGTAATCTTTTACAGTCAGGTTTGTTTTTAAGTAACCACTCAGATCACTTGTTGGCTATGAAAGAAGGGTGTTAGAAAGCATTATCAAATATCAAAATGTATTATAAAGTACTGCCCTTTGTTGCTTTTGTCTTTCCGTGCGTAATTTGTAAAACAGGTTAGCAATTCAATACAACTCATACAAGTGTAGATGCACTAACCTAGAGGAAGTACAGAATACAAGTACCTTAACTTGATATTGGCTTAATTACCGAGTTTCACCTTGTGATCTTTTTTGCTTGTACGTATTAACGAACCTGATGCTGGACCTGGAATTCAATACAACCTAATCCATTTGATGAGCAAAAGTGTTTCAGTGGTGTCAGCTAGAGGTCAAGAACCAACTATGGAATCAAAGTTTACATGTTTTACTCTGTGCTTTAATCGGTATTTCTTGAGCTGAGTAGAAGACTTTGAAGTAACCCCGTTATTGGAATGATATGCAAAGTGCATGTTACAACTAGTTCTTTTGAACCCTATGGAAGAATTTTTATAAACTTCAAACAAATGTTTACGGGGTATATCAAGATGACGTGCAGAAGGCATGGTCGGTCAGGCTGGCTCAGGTCAAGGTCACGTGACATTACATTGGAAATCCTGTCCGGTCGGTAACTCTTCACCCTTGAAGTTTTGATGAAACTTCAGACAAATGTTTACCACATCAAGATGACGTGCCGAACGCATGTTGCATGGCTGCTCAAGGTCAGGTCCAGTGAGCATTAACATTGAAAATCCTGTTTACATGATTTTTTGAATTGGCAATACAAAGTCATATCAACTTTGGAGGTAATTCAAAAAGATATGATATATATTTCAGTCTACTGACTTGTTTTTTTAATAAATGTATTATTAAATTCTAGAACCATAACTCCAGGCGCTGTTGAAATCTAATTACAGAGTTATTGCCCTTTTGTTGCTTTTCCTTGTCCAGAGCATAACTTGAAAACTACTGGTTGGAAGTCAATACAACTTCATACAATGTTCAAGCATATTGAGAGGAAGTGCAGTGTACAAGAACCATAACTCCATCTTGACTAATTACAGAGTTATTGCCCTGAAGTTTTCCATAACTCTGACATATAGTTGTTTTACAAAGTATTCTGGTTGAATTAATACAACTTCATCAATGGTTACAGCAGTCTTTGGGAGGGAAGTGGAGTGGAGGAGAACCTAAATCCATAAATTTCAGTGATAGGTGCCCTAGTTTTCCTTTTACTAAATCCGAGGAATACATCTTTAAAAATACTTTGGAAGTCAATAGGATTTCATACAATGATGAGCATCAATCTAGGAATGTCAGTGTACAAGAACCATTATTTTAGACAAAAGTATTTTCGTTATTTTGTTTTGTTTGATGTGTGTGTATTTTTTGGTAAAACATATGCTATTAAAATTTACTGGGTTTAAAATAAGAAAAAAACATATCAATGGCTCTGTAAGTGCATTAATAGAAAGAGATACGGGTTTTTAACAAGAACCATAACTCCGAATCTTGACTAATTCACATAGTTTTATTAGCAAACACTTTATTTTTGCTAGAATACTGCTCTAGTTTTGAAAATTTTCCGTACATATATTATTAAAAGTACATGTAATGTTGTTTATTTGTAAATACATATACTATTATGAAAGGTGTATTATCCAATGGTTAGAGGGTGGAGTGAACAGGAACATCATCAACTCGGAATGTAATCTTGACTATGTCGTAGAAGTTATTGCCCTTTGTTACTTTTCACTTGTCCGGATCAAGATATTCATCAAAAGGCTACTTTTGGAATTCTTTTACAATCTTTGTTATTAAGTGATCACCAGATCACTTTGGCAGGAAATGCAGGTGTCTTAGAAAGAATTATCAAATATAAAATGTATTAATTTAAGAGTTATTGAGTCCTTCTGTAATTGTAACTTGGCCCAAGCAGTGTAGATGCACTAACTATTGGTTAATTCAACTACCACTTGATACAGGTTAAGTACCATTACAGTGAAGTTTTGCAGTGTACTAAACGAACCATAATGCTGCACCTTGACAAAGCTTACGATCCATTTGCATGAGCAAGTATCTCAGTGTTTCAGTTTGTTTGTCAAGTCATTCTATTGAATCATGAACTTTGAAGTTACCTATAACAGTCTTTTGGGATGATATTCAAAGCACATGTTAGAGACTAGCTCTTTAGTATGGAATTAATTGTTTCTATTTTCAGTTATGCCCACTATTACAAAGATCAAGCTGGTGTAGAGACGAGAACATTATACAAAGCTTACGGCATTAAGTTTATAATGACATTACAAGGGAAGGCTGGAAAATTCAGTCCCATGCCACTTGTCATTAACATTGGCAGTGGTCTGGCTATACTGTCAGTTGTAAGTATTATTATGAATGAATTCCCTAGTAAACATCTAACATAGGGAACAGTGTCATTAAATATTCTCGATAAAAAAAGTCTTGCAACAAGGCGTATAATTCTGAATATCTCTAGAATATATGTTATATTATATTCATATATCAAATGAAAGCATGATGTTAAACCTGCCTCCTGATATCACTTTTGTGGGACTTTTGACTGAATAATTGGTTGTTTTAAGACTATAAATGACGTAGGGGTCGCCACACAAAAGTCAGAAAAATTATTTGGATCGCTTTCGGTCGTGCGTCTGTCTGTCCACAATTTCCTTCAAACCACATCTCCACTGAAACCACTAGGCCAATGTTGATAAAACCTTGAAAGGATGTTCCTTGCATGAAGCTCTATCAAAGTTGTTCAAAGAATTCCATTCCATGCAGATCTCTGGTTGCTATGGCAACAAATAGGAAAAACTTAAAAAATCTTCTTCTCTAAAACCACAAGGCCTAGAGCTTAGATATTTGGTATGTGGCATTGTCTAGTGGACCTCTACCAAGATTGTTCAAATTATGACCCCCAAGTCAAAATTGATGCCTCCAGGGGGTCACTAGATTTTACATAGGCCTATAAAGGAAAAACTTTAAAAATCTTATTCTCTGAAACCACAAGACCTAGAGATTAGATATTTGGCATGTAGAAATGCCTATTGGACCTTCACTTAGATTGCTCAAATTATGACCCAAGATCAAAATTGACCCCTCCAGGGAGTCACTAGATTTTACATATGCTTATACAGGAAATTTTTTAAAATCTTCTTTGAAACCACAGGGCCTTGAGCTTAGATATTTAGAATGTAGCATTGCCTTGAAGAGTTCTTCAAAGTTTGTTCAAATCATACCCCTGAGGTCCATATTGGCCCCGCCAAGGGGGTCACTTGTTTTACAAAGACGTATATAGGAAAACCTATTTGATATGTTACATTGTCTTGTGGTCTTCCACCTACTTTGTTCAAATCATGCCTCTTGGGTCAAAATTGACCACACCAATTAGGCAAGAGTTATTAGCTCACCTCACCTCACCTCTGCAAGGTCAGCTAGAGCTATTACTTACAATGTCTGTCTTGATGAAATCTGGGTCAAGTTTGAAATTAAGTCACATGGAGTCAAAAACTAGGTCACCATAGAAAAACCTTGTAAATACTCTAGAAGCACCTAGGTCACCAGGTCAAATCATAGAAAACCCTTGTTAAAGCTCTAGAATCCACATTATCTATCTGATTTTCATGAAACTTTGTCAAAATTAGTGTCGTGATGAAATCTTGGCACAATTGTATTCAGGTGAGCAGTATAGGGTTATGATAGCCCTCTTGATTTAAAATTGATTTCTATGCATGAATAAGTTACGGTATTTCAATAAGTATCAACTGTACATTTTTAGCTTTGACAATATTTTACTTACAGTACTTTCAAATACAGTTACAACTGTTGTACAGTTAATCTGTTTCTAAGATAAAATAAATCGGTCATATACATTGCAGTTTTAAAAATATATTGTAATGGATGCCTGATCATGGTACTGCTATTCTTAACAAATTTAATGTTTGATGTTACTATGACAACCATGAAAACTATGGAGCATTCTTTTAAAAAATTCTGCTGACATGTGTTAGTAAGTTTTTATCAAAATGGCAGATTCAATATATGAAAGTGTTTTAGAAAGATATGATTTCACAAATCAAAAAAAATAATGATAGATGATTGATTGCTACTGTTCTGTTTAATTATCTAGAATAGCATCACAAAAGACAACGATTTTCCCCTGTTTCAGGCAACTGTGCTCTGTGATATCATTGTGTTATATGTGCTAAAGGCAAAATACGTTTATCGTGATAAGAAGTACCTTCAGGTGGTCGGGGATGATGCATACAAGGTAATTTATACCCATATTATTTCCTGTCTGATCTTATGCTCTTAACTTGAGACTCCCGGTAATACAAGCAGCTTGAATTCAGAAGATTTTAAAATGAACTAACAATGTGATAAAAATGCAGAAATTCGCATTAGCCAAAGGATATTATTTGTATAATCAATAATTGTTCATCCAAAATCTAAGAAACCAAATAGTATCCATGCTATATCATGGTATGAGACCAAAAAAGAGAAGCATGATTATAACATGTTTTGTGTGCCAAGGTAGAAAAGTATGTTTCAACTAAGGTAGGTGTAAAAGGAGGTAGAACTTGATTGGTACTTACCATACAATAAACTGTCCATTCATATATTTGTGTTGTGTATGCACAGTCTGATGAGAGTGAATACCTACTTGAAAATTCATCATCAGACAATGGTCTTCAGTATACATTGTAGCTAAGGTAACCTTTTCAGGGTATTTTCACTTAGAAATACATTTTTTACTTTAGTGCTACATATGGGTAATTAATCAAAGAAGATTTACCTAAAATTTTAATTTATGGCATAAAATGTTAGCAACAGGGATGAAATAAGCGCATTTCAACCAATTTGAAAGTGATCTGAAGCATAATCAGATTTCTTATCATTGCCCACCTGACACAATTTTATGAAGCAAATGAAAGATTTTAGGAACTTGTTATATTAACTGGAGAAACACATAACTGATAAACACAGTTACCAAGATAGATGATAATTGTTCTATGTTTGTTAAATGAAATTGTCTCTTAAAAATACATTAATTTTGTTCAGACCAACATACAAACAGACTTGCATCCGTGTACTACAATCTCTTCTATAAGTTGACATTGTATGGTACATTTTTTAGAAAATGATTTTTCTTGGGCTATACAGTTTTATGTCTATTTGAAGATACTCTGTAATTATTATCCTATTTTTCTGCCATATGCCATAGAAGTATCCCTGAAAGAAAATGCTTAAAACAATTCAAGGGCTGATTGTTCAACTGTCCCTTCGGACTTCCTATAACGCTTAAAACAATTTTACGAGTAAGAGAAACCCCTTACATTGCATACTAAACTTTAATTCAAATGATCATGTACTAGTTCTTTTGATATCATTGAAGCAGGATATTTATGTATTTATTTGTGTCCCTTAGTTTTTCAGCAGTGTGAATATACACTATTTTTTTCTAAAATAACTTTTAAATTGAAGGGTTGCTTAGGAAATGAAGCAGTTATGTAATTTCAGTTATAACTATATTGCTGTAAGGAACATGTTGTAATCCTCACAAACAAAATTAGATTGCATTATTAATGGCCCAGTTGCTCAAGTGGATGGTCAGGTAACTGTTACAATGTTTGGCATGAAGTTCAACCACAACTGTAGGTATATAAAACTGGAGACAAATGAGCTTGACTTCGTGTATATACACATTACAATTGGTGCTACATTGTTTAGACTTTTAAAAAATTACGACCTTTAGACTTAGTTGCTTTCACCACCTAAGCAGTGATACAGGAAATAATAGTGAGTCACCCAAACAACAGCTTTGGTACTTTACCTGGGTATGGTTAGTGTAACAGTAAAATTTTAAAGAAAAGATAAGGATACCATATTTCTTTTCCAGGGATTAGTTGAACAATAGAACAATGTAAGCAGATATCCTACATACACAATACATTACCACCTAATGTCTCCCAAAGCTGAATTTATATCATAAAATTAAACAAATCTAGTTTCCCTAAACATAGACTTTATATAATAAACTATACACTTGAAGTTACAAGTACTTGAGGATTTTATATACCTTGTACAGAGTATCATGTCAGCTTCTTCTGAATATTTACCCTCACATCTCCCGTAATTTATAACAGATACACACCTCAACATGAAACTGTATGTCTGCACCAGCACATGGCACATTGTAAAAAACTTTTGTCTTTTATTTTCATTAAAGCTTTGAAGTTAAATGCAGTATTAAGTTATTGAAAAGCTTAACAGGTCACAGAATTATACAATTGCTAGTTGTGGTCTGTGTAATATTTGAATGCTCTAAACTACATTTTCTATTTTTCAGGGGCTGGATGATGAAAACAAAGAAAGTTAGGGTTGAATGGTTGTTACTATTTTATAAATGAAATGTTTGACATTGTATTGTATAGCATTGAAGATATGAATCCTCTGCTGATCTCATTACCGTGGACCGTAAGTTTACCCTTCACATGTGCATCCCATTGTCTGTCTATTCGTCCCGGTGAACATGAAGGTATTTTAGTGACCAAGAATACAATAAATAGATGTACATTTTATTTATGACAATCTGTTTCTGTTATGTTTAAGCATAATCCTGTGTGGTTAGCAGAGTGAAAGAGAGAACAACGGCACCCATATAATCAGAACACATTCGTGTCATAGCTTGATGAAACATCTCACATGTGAAAAAGTATGCATGTAAATTAGTTTTATTTTACAATGTCATTCTCGGCCAAATGTCATTCTTGGTAAAATATTTTGCTATTTGAACTACCAATTTAATATACTAACACTGTAATACATGTATTACAATACTCATTGTTAAATATACTGATTATTTGAGCTATGACATAATTTATATAACATACATACATGTACATATAGCAGAATATAGATTATACATGTATGTTTTACCATTTTGTAACTTAATATGTCTGTGTGTCTGTATGTCTGTCTGCAAAATAAAGATGCTGTCAGATATTGATGTAACTTAATTTTTAGGTATTTACTGTGATTGTTTTTTTAGCTCACCTGAGCTGTAGGCTCAGGGTGAACTATTAGGATCGATGAATGTCCGTCGTTCGTCCACACTTAGTTCGTTAACACTCTAGTGGTCACATTTTTGCCTCAATTGTCACGAAACTTGGTCAGGATGTTTGTCCCAGTAATTACTTGGACGAGTTCGAATATGGGTCATCTCAGATGAAAAACTAGGTCACATGACCCAAAAATAGAAAAATCTTGTTAAGGCTCTAGAGGCTACTGTTTCAGTCCAGATATCCTGGCAATTTGTCAGAAAGGTTGTTTGGTTGATTTGAAGCTCAAGTTTTAATATGGGTCACCTGGGGTCAAAAACTAGGTCACACCGCCCAAATATTGAAAAACCTTGTTAACACTCTAGAGGTAACATTTTCAGCCCAAATATCCTGGAAATTTGTCAGAAAGGTTGTTAAGATGATTTCTAGCTCAAGTTCGAATATGGGTCATCTGGGGTCAAAAACTAGGTCACACAGCATGAATATGGAAAAACCTTGTTAACACCCTAGAGGTAACATTTTCAGCCCAAATATCTTGGAAATATGTCAGAAAGGTTGTTTCGATGATTTCTAGCCCAAGTTCGAATATGGGTCATCTGAGGTCAAAAACTAGGTCACAGAGCCCAAATATGGAAAAACCTTGTTAACACTCTAGATGTTCCATTTTCATCCCAGATATCCTTGAAATTTGTCAGAAAGGTTGTTTCGATGATTTCTAGCTCAAGTTCGAATATGGGTCATCTGGGGTCAAAAACTAGGTCACACAGCCCAAATATGGAAAAACCTTGTTAACACTCTAGAGGTAACATTTTCAGTCCAAATATCCTGGAAATTTGCCGGAAGGGTTGTTTTGATGATTACTAGCTCAAGTTCGAATATGGGTCATCTAGGGTCAAAAACTATGTCACAGAGCCCAAATATGGAAAAACCTCGTTAACACTAGATGTTACATTTTCAGCCCAGATATCCTTGAAATTTGTCAGAAAGGTTGTTTCGATGATTTCTAGCTCAAGTTCGAATATGGGTCATCTGGGGTCAAAAACTAGGTCACTGAGCCCAAATATGGAAAAACCTTGTTAACACTCTGAGGTAACATTTTCAGCCCAAATATCCTGGAAATTTGTCAGAAAGGTTGTTTCGATGATTTCTAGCTCAGTTTTCAATATGGGTCATCTGGGGTCAAAAACTAGGTCACAGAGCCCAAATATGGAAAAACCTTGTTAACACTCTAGAGGTAACATTTTCAGCCCAAATATCCTGGAAATTTGTCAGAAAGGTTGTTTCTATGATTTCTAGCTCAGGTTCAAATATGGGTCATCTGGGGTCAAAAACTATGTCACAGAGCCCAAATTTAAAAGCAGTTGTACTCGGGTGAGCGATAAAGGGCCATCAAGGCCCTCTTGTTTAAACACTTACTATGACATGTATTTCTGTAATTTCATCGATTATTGATGAATGTTTTTACTTATTTGAGTTATGGTTTATTCTGGAAGAGGATTTTCTTTGCCTTTGCAATACTCTGATATTTGTCAGTGCATGTGGCTATTGTATGATGGTTTATATTGTTATGATATCTATATATTTTTTATACTGTAATTGTATCAGAATATGTTTTTCCTCTGCCATTTTAATCATGAGAAAAAGAATGTAAATAGAATTCCAATATACATTTTTATTTCTTTGTCAACCTAAAAAACTGTGAAAGTGTATTTCATACCAAATGGTTTAACCCAAAAACATATCATTGAGAGAAATCCAGGTATCACTTATGATGGCAAACGTCTCTCTTAACACGTGATAAATCCCTTTGATGTTTGGTGTTATAGCCTGTTATCTATCACTGAAACAAGGCAGTTTGCATAACTTTTTGACAAATGTACATATGGCTATGTGTTATTAGTGTTATTATGATAAATTAACATAGCACTTGGAATTGTTTTAGCTCGTAAAACACAGGTGATGCTTTGAAAACATGTTAGTTTTATTGAATGATTTCTCTTTTTGACTGATATAATTGAAAATAACCGTAACAGAATGGTTGGATTTTTTATTTTTGAATACATATACTAGGATACTATAAATCAAAATGTTTTTTATATAGATATCCTCTATATTCAATCAGAATGACACTGTTACACAAATTCATATATTTAACTATAACAATGAAATTGTTAATTATTGTAGGAGTGTAAATCAGTGATTAAGATCTTTAAATTGTGGTCACTTTGAATGGTCACTTTGAACGGTCACTTAGAAATCTTGCCTTGGTATGTTGATAAATATCAAATTGTAAACGTATAAAAGATTTAATTAGTACTGAACTAAAAGATGGTGCTAAAGGGACAAACAAATACCACCTTGAAAATGGGAAAACTGTATTGAAATATGTGTTAGCAATATTTGAATGTATATATTTCACTAAAATGTTCAGAGGTTGTTTAAGGTACAAAAATCTTATCAAATTCACTCGATTGTTTTCATTTCAATGTTCTCATATTGATACTGCATTGTTAATCTAGTAAATGTCATTTCTACACAGTATACATGTAATAAGTTTAAGTTTTAAATGTTTTCCAGCTTTGTAACTACAGAAAGAGACATGTAAGCTTAAAATAGTAATGTTGTTGATCAGTTGGAACTATTGTTTTTAATGGCATGTTTGTTGAAATATTCCACTGCAAAAACTAAAATTCGGATATAAATAATCATCGTTCGAACAGTTTAAATGAATTAAAGACATAGACAGTTTCAAAACAAAAATGTGTATTTTCGCTGGAATACCTATACACTTGAATTATGAAGTATATGAAGAAGGTTTATGTGGACTGATCTTGTCCATGTACATTTTTTATTTTAAGTTTAGTACCTTAAGAATTTATCTGTGATATAGTTTATATGTTATGTTCAATTTTTAATAAACAGCTTTGCTGATGTTACTTTTTCATGTAACCGAGCATTCATTTACAACTGCTCACTGTATGTTCACCATTTTCTTAAATAAATGACGTAAATGATACACTTGTTTAAGAGATCAGGTACATGGGGCGTAGCATTTCCAAGTGATCCTGTAACACATTTGTTGAAAGCATGACACGGCACAAAATTGACCCACTTTTGGTCTCTTACTTACTCTTCACCTGGAAGTATATCTAATAATGATTTTCTGTGTAACTATATGTAATGAAAAGGATGTCATTGATTGTGTGGATCTAAATATTGAAAATTTATTGTTACTATGTTAACAAAGTGCCATATTGTGTATACATGTTATAAAATAATGATTTCTTTTTTACACGTTATCTGTGCCCATGACTATGGATTATTAGCAAAACTGTTGTACCTACAACTGTGCTAAGCATACCGGTAATATGAGTTCCTTTTAATAGTTTATGATGTAATGTGGTAAATACATTAGGCAGGAAATTCAATGAAATGTACTTCATGCATTCCAATTTTAAATAACATGTTATTTGGTAATAAATGCACTCCATTGTACATTGTATTTTTACATTCTACTTGCACATATTCATGAATTTAATCCTAAAAGCCTGTTTTGTGTTTGTGATAGTACTGATATTGCTGAGGGATTAAAACCGAAATATATTATGTTATTTCTTTATTCTTTGCTTTGAAAGAAACATATCATGGTTTCGTATGAGTAATGTTCTTTGCTTGTTGCACTTGTCACAAAAATTGTACATATAAAAAAGTATACCTGCATTTGATATTTAACTGCATCGTGTGCATTGTCTGCTTCATTTATTGTAGATGGAGAGTGTGAGGGTCTGGTACATTGTAAATGGTAAATGCTGTGTTTGATGGTGTTTTGGGATTTATTTTCGTATTCTACATTAATTTGGCACATATAATCCCCAAAACAACCACATTTTAACAAATTATGTGTGTACACTTAAAAGAAAAGACATTTTCCCTGTACCTAGATAGTTATTGTAGAACGACATACTTTTCCATATGCAATATGATTTTGGGATCTAAACTACTTCAGCATAATCTGGTACACTAACCAATATCCAGCAAACTTCTTGTAGTTGACAAGCCATACAGAGAAGCGCTAGACCTTAAAATCTAACAATCTTTATAATTATGTTATAGGTAGTTAGCAGTTCAAAACACATAATAAAATTGGATTTTCTTGTGAACTATTGCATAAAACAATTTGATATTTGGCATGCATGCTTAAAACGCATATACCAACTACAAAAAAATTAACATCTCCAAAAGAAAAGTAATGGAAAATAGTTTCTTTGTAAGATATTGACATTCTATGCGCAAGAATAACGTAGGTTTCCTCCAGTAAATAAAACAGCCAGTTTTGCACGCATGACATTTCTTTTATCCTTCAATTTGTAATGCCAAAGGGCTAGAGAGTCACAGTTCGTTCAGTTACATGGTCATCATATTAAAAACTACTCAATATGTTACAAACAATTAGCCTCTTTACTTTAAAGAAAGGCCTCTTTTTTGTTTAGATTTAACACCAATTGATTAATCCTCAGTTATTAATACTTGCATTTCTTGTGTATTACTGGTAGGTATTCCTTTATAACAGTAAATGATCAATGAAAGCTTGATTTTACTCCAAAGTTTGTATTCAATAAATCAGATATTTTAGATTTATCATGTTTTTTTTTGTATCGCTAACTAGATCTACCTATTACAGAATTTACCATTTTTAGCTCGACTTTTCTATGAAAAGGGGAGCTATCCTACTCGCCCCGGCGTCGGCGTTGGCGTCACACCTTGGTTAAGTTTTTCGTACCACCCCACTTTATTTCAGAAGTATTAGAGGTATGGCTTTGAAACTTTCCATACTTGTTTACCATCATAACCTCCATCTACAGACAAGAGTACATAACTCTGTCAATGTTTTTGACAGAATTATGGCCCTTTTTTACTTAAAAGTGTATTGAGCTTGGTTAAGTTTTTTGTACCACCTCACTTTATTTCAAAACCATTGGAGGTATTGCTTTGAAACTAACCATACTTGTTTACCATCACGACCTTCATCAACAGACAAGAGGACATAACTCTGTCAAGGTTTTTGACAGAATTATGCCCCTTTTTTACTTAGAAAATACATTGAATATGGGTAAAATCCACTTATTGCCTTAACCCTTTGAGATATTGCTTTGAAACTTTTAATGCTATTTCACATCATTACCCCCATCTGTACGCAAGAGAAGGTAACTCTGTCAGGGATTTGTTTTAAAAATTAAGGCCTTTTATCGACTTAGAATCTTGGTTAAGTTTTTCGTACCAGTCCACTTTTTGACTGAACTGTTTGAGATATTAATTTGAAAGTTGGAATACTTGTTTACTATCATGATCCAAAAACATGGGCAGGAGAAGGTAATTCTGTCAAGGATTTATTTGAATTATGGCCCTTTTTGACTTAGAAACTCAGTTAAAATTTTCATTCTTGTCCACTTGTTGACTTAACCATTTGAGATATTACTTTGGAAGTTGGAGTTCTTATGTGCCATCATGAGACCTATCTGTAAGCAAGAGAAGATAACTCTGTGAAAATGTTTCTTGATTTGTACTTAGAAATTCCTAGTTAAAGTCTTGTGTGCCCTTAACTGTCAAAGTTTTGTTTTATAGGCAAGCACTAAAAAAGTCGAGCGCGCTGTCCTTCTGACAGCTCTTGTTAAAACAGGAATTATTGCAATACCACTGACCTGCTGTGGCTGTTTCGGTATAAGGACAAACTATATAAAGATTGTTAGTTTTTAATGTAGTTTGATAGTCTGATGTTGTCTCTGAAAGGTAAAGTTTTTACCTCACCTAGCACTTTGTGCCAGGGTGAGCTATTTGGACCATCCGTCTTACGTCCACCATTTCCTTCAAACGGCATCTCCTCTGAAACAACTAGGCCAATGTTGATGAAATTGACAGCGATGTTTTCTTTGCATGAAGCTCTCTCAAAAATGATCAAAGAATTCCATTCCATGCAGAACTCTGGTCAACAAATAGGAATATTAAAAAAATTAACTTCTCTGAAACCACAAGGCCTAGAGTTAACATATTAAACATGTAGGATTCCCTAATGGACCTCTACCAAAATTGTTCAAATGGGATGACCCCTGGTTCAAAATTGACTACACAGGCAATTGTGCAACATATGTTTGACATATGTTATGAAACACATGTTAGCCATAACACATGAATAACACATGTTAATCATATGTTTAACATGTGTTTATCAAAACATGTGTGAAACATATGTTGCACAATTGCCTGTGTACCCCTTGGTCAAAATTGACCACACCCAGGGGTCACTTGATTTTACATACGCTTATATAGGTAATACTTTAAAAATCTTCTCTGAAAGTTGTTCTTTTGAGTTCTTGTGATCGCCTGGAATCAGTCGTATGTCTGTCATCTATTCACACTTAGCCTTGTATATGCGATAGAGGCTGTATTTTTCATAAAACTTGACCAAAGTGACTGCCTTGATAAGATCTAGGTCAAATTGAAATATTGGTCATCTTGGGTCAAAACTAGGTCACAGTGTCGAATCATAGAAAACCCTTGTGTATGCAATAGGGGTTGCATTTTTAATTGGATCTTCATAAAACTTGATATGATTGCCTTGATAAAATCTGGATCGAGTTCAAATATGGATCATCTGGGGTCACCCAGTCATAGAAAGACCTTGTGTATGCAAAAGAGGTTGTATTTTTAATTGGATCTTCATGAAACTTGGTCAAAATGACAGCCTTGATGAATTCTAGCTCGAGTTCGAACATCGGTCATCTGGGGTAAAAAACTAGGTCACCGGGTCAAATGATAGAAAACCCTTGTGTATGCAATAGAGGTTTCATTGTTCATTGAATCTTCATGAAATTTGGTCAGAACGATTATCTTGATGAAATCTAGATCAAGATTGAATACGAATCATCTGGGGTCAAAAACTAGGTTACTGGGTCAAAATATAGGAAACCGTTGTGAATGCAATATAGGTTCTACTTTTAATTGGATCTTGAAGAAACTTGGTCAGTATGATTGTCTTAATGAAGTTTAGGTCGAGGTTGAATATGAGTCCTCTGAAGTCAAAATTAGGTCACCATGTTAAAAAACCTTGTGTATGCCATATAGGTGACATTTACAACCCGATCGTCGTGAAAATTTGTCAGAATTGGTCACCTGAGATTAAAAAGTTAGTCACCAGGTCAATTCCGAGGAAAACTTTGTTGGTACGCTAGAAATCATATTTATGGCCAATCATCATGTAAATTGGTCAGATGGTTTGCCTTGTCAAGGTCAAGCAGAATGTTGTGTTTATGATATATAGTTTAGGGTTATAGTTTGGTCACATATGGTCATAAGTAGGTCTCAGGTTAGCGACAAGCCCACCTTGGCCCTCTTGTTTAGTGATTTGCTTCAGTCAGCGGAGGCTATAAATTCAGTGAATGTGCTTGTATAAATTTGCTATCTTCAGCCACTTTTCACACATTCAAATATCTTGTTTTGACGAAGGGATTGACCATTGTCTGTAATAAGAGTTTCCTCACCTGCTAGTTATACAGCGTAGCAACAAAATGGTAGAAGATACAGGTCGTAGGTTCATTTATGGTATACTAATAAACTGGTACCAGAATTATTGCAATTGTTATGTTTTATACACTTTAAATGTGTAACAAAATAGTGTATAATTATATTGTTGTTACTTGTTTTTAGCTCGACTTTTCTATGAGAAGGGGAGCTATCCTACTCGCCCCGGCGTCGGCGTTGGCGTCACACCTTGGTTAAGTTTTTCGTACCACCCCACTTTATTTCATTTTTAAGAGGGGGTTTTTTTAACTTTCCATACTTGTTTACCATCATAACCTCCATCTGAAGGTCAATGTTTTTTACAGAATTATGGCCATTTTTACTTGGAAGGTATTGCTTGGTTAAGTTTTTGTACCTCCTTTACAAAACCATTGGAGGTATTGCTTTGAAACTTACCATACTTGTTTACCATCATAACCTCCATCTACAGACAAGAGTACATAACTATGTCAAGGTTTTTGACAGAATTATGGCCTTTTTTTACTCTGAAAGTGTATTGAGCTTGGTTAAGTTTTTCGTACCACCTCACTTTATTTCAAAACCATTGGAGGTATTGCTTTGAAACTAACCATACTTGTTTACCATCACGACCTTCATCAACAGACAAGAGGACATAACTCTGTCAAGGTTTTTGACAGAATTATGCCCCTTTTTTACTTAGAAAATACATTGAATATTGGTAAAATCCACTTATTGCCTTCACCCTTTGAGATATTGCTTTGAAACTTTTAATGCTATTTCACATAATTACCCATATCTGTACGCAAGAGAAGGTAACTCTGTCAGGGATTTGTTTTAAAAATTAAGGCCTTTTATCAACTTAGAATCTTGATTAAGTTTTTCGTACCACCCCACTTTATTTCAGAAGTATTAGAGGTATGGCTTTGAAACTTACCATACTTGTTTACCATCATAACCTCCATCTACAGACAAGAGTACATAACTCTGTCAAGGTTTTTGACAGAATTATGGCCCTTTTTTTACTCTGAAAGTGTATTGAGCTTGGTTAAGTTTTTCGTACCACCTCACTTTATTTCAAAACCATTGGAGGTATTGCTTTGAAACTAACCATACTTGTTGACCATCACGACCTTCATCAACAGACAAGAGGACATAACTCTGTCAAGGTTTTGACAGAATTATGCCCCTTTTTTACTTAGAAAATACATTGAATATTGGTAAAATCCACTTATTGCCTTAACCCTTTGAGATATTGCTTTGAAACTTTTAATGCTATTTCACATCATTACCCCCATCTGTACGCAAGAGAAGGTAACTCTGTCAGGGATTTGTTTTAAAAATTAAGGCCTTTTATCGACTTAGAATCTTGGTTAAGTTTTTCGTACCAGTCCACTTTTTGACTGAACTGTTTGAGATATTAATTTGAAAGTTGGAATACTTGTTTACCATCATGATTCCCAAACATGGGCAGGAGAAGGTAATTCTGTCAAGGATTTTATTTGAATTATGGCCCTTTTTGACTTAGAAACTCAGTTAAAATTTTCATTCTTGTCCACTTGTTAACTTAACCATTTGAGATATTACTTTGAAAGTTGGAGTATTTATGTACCATTGTAAGACCTATCTGTAAGCAAAAGAAGATAACTCTGTGAAAAATGTTTCTTGATTTGTACTTCCTTACAACTAGTATTCCTAGTTAAAGTCTTGTGTGCCCTTAACTGTCAAAGTTTTGTTTTATTGGCAAGCACTAAAAAAGTCGAGCACGCTGTCCTACTGACAGCTCTTGTTGTATACCCAATAATTATCTCTACTGTTCTAAGTGGCTGCTGCACGTGTCTTATTTCAAGTCTTAAGTCATTCCGTAATGCAAAATGTAATAATATTGAACTTGTTTTCTACCATTTCTTGGTATTATTATCCACCGACGAAGGGCGGAGGAATTTGATTTGGCATCGTCCGTTCGTTTCTCAGTCAGTCTGCAGCAATATCTAAGACATAGTTTGGGCTATTTGAATAAAACATCGTAGAGATATTGACTACAACAGGGAATTGGGGCCTGCCAAGTTTCAGTCCCAATTTCCGAAAAACGCCACAGTTTCTGGCCCCTTGAACTATAATCACAATTCTATGATGTCCCTAACCAAAACCTACTTTCAGAAAAGTGATTCCTTTAGAAATGAGGCCCCGCTTATGTTGCTTGCTGAATTAATTGCTGTAAGACAAAAGGTGTGTGGGGAATTTCACATTCTCGGTATCAGTTACATTACTATATATCAGTTGCTTAACGAAGTAAGGATGGTAGCAATTTTAGTCTAGACAAATCATATTTCCTAATTATGTAATTACATGTATATCATGAAAATTGCTCCGTATACTGTATGACATGAAATCCTATTTAATTAATAATACATACGATACCATGTCCTTTGAAATGCGATAGGCTCCTGTATGGTTTTTCATTGACGTACTACACTTCATTTTACTGACTAAGCACTTTCTTGCAAAGATGGGGCGTCCAGTAGTTTTCGTTTCAAGGAAATTGTCCGCGTATTTCTATACAAAGCTTATTTGGTTGAAACAAGTGATATGTCTGAAGAGTAAAGTTCTTACCTTCTATTTTTGGAGTACCAAATTTACACCAACCGCTAGTATCTTGAAGAATACGTAACATCAGCTTAAATTCATTTCAAATGTTGATGCTTTTGGCTTGACATCTTGGTTTTATAAGTGTTAGTTTTAGTTAAACCAGTGTGTATCAGGTGTTGCTAGATTTATTTGCTCAACTGAGCCGGAAGTGCTCAAAGTAAGTTATTGCGATCGCCTGGTGTCCGTCGTCTGTCTGTCGTCTGTCCACACTTAACCTTGTAATGCAATAGAGGCTGCATTTTTCACTGGATCTTCATGAAACTTGGCCAGAATGACATCCTTGATGTAATCCTGGTCTAGTTCGAATATGGGTCATCTTGGGTCAAAAACTAGGTCACGGGATCAAATCATAGAACAACCCTTTGTATGCCATGGAGGCTGCATTTTTCGTAGGATCTTCATGAAACTTGGTCAGTATAATTGCCTTGATGAAATCTAGGTTGAGTTCGTATTTTGGTCATCTGGGTCAAAAACTAGGTCATGGGTCAAATTATAGAAAAACCTTGTGTATGCAATAGAGTTTACATTTTTCATGGGGTCTTCATGAAACTTGGTCAGTATGATTGCCTTGATAAAATCTAGTTGGAATATGGATCATCTGGGGTCGAAAACTAGGTCACGGGGTCATGTCATAGAAAAATAAGTGTCCGATCAATATCTTAAAAAATTAACTCATAACAGTCCAGTAGAGTAATACTGGTCCTTTTGGTCTACTACTACTGGCCTCTTGTTACAGGAGTTATGGTCCCCTTGTGACTTGAACTTCATCACAATAGTGGTTTCACATCAATTACTTGAAATGTTTCATGAATTTTACTCAAATAAAAAAAATACAGGTCAACTTCGATTTCGGTTGTAATGTACAAATTTTTGCAGGAGTTAAGGCCCATTCTCAAATAACATATCAGAAAAACGGTGGTTTCCGATCAATATCTTTTGAAAAGGATGGATTTAGGTCAGATTTTAGATATAGGTTTAGGATTATAAACTACAGGTCATGTTCAATTTAGATTACAACAGTAATTCTTGTAGAAATTATGGTCCCTTTTTCAACTTAAATTTCTGTGAATTTACGGTTTCTAATCAGTATCTCATGAAAAGCTGGATGGATTTCAATCACATTTGCCTGAAATGTACATAATAATTATATTAATAAAATATAGGTTAAGTTCAATTTTATGTGACACTTATTTTTGAAGAGTTATAGAGGAGTTGTAGCCCCTTTCCAGCTTAAAATTTTCATGTTGCATGTTCATACTGTGCATTCTGAGTTGTTGGACATTTATTCTTATCAGCAACACGAAATTTCATGTTATTCTGCTACTGTTTCGTTTTCTTGTCATTGAACAGCCTTTAAATAGAATTTTAATTTATCAGCAAAGTTTATGCACACAGTAGAGATAAGTTTTTGAAATCATAATTAAGAGATTGTGTGCTTAAGATAAATACTTGTGATTGACAAAATCCACAAGCCAGACACTTATGTGTCTAAAAGCACGTAGCGGGGACATCCGTGTCCGGTGTACACATTTCTTGTTAAAATCTAACATGGGGAATTATCTTTACCCTGCTAAATTTCTAAATAAACTTGATAGTGATAAAGGACTGATCCTTCCAAGGATATGCGGCCAAATGAACTTGATAGTGATAAAGGCACCTTGTGTGATCCTTCCAAGGATATGCGGTCAAATGAACTTGATAGTGATAAAGGACTGATCCTTCAAGGATATGCGGTCAAATGAGGCACTTTGATAGTTGATAAAAGGTCATGAGTTTCCTTCTGAGAGATATTGCGGTCATTTTCTAAATGAACTTGATAGTGATAAAGGACTGATCCTTCCAAGGATTTGCGGTCAAAAAAATGATTAAATTGTGAAGAAAATGACAAGATGTCCTTGTTGGAAAAAAGTGAAACCAAACATCTAACGCAAAATAACTTTTCCTTAGTAACCTTAGGGTAATTATTATCAGATTTGGCATTGTCATGTCACCGTTTTAAACATTTTCATGTATTACTCAGTAGGGAATACATGACTCTAGAAAATGCAATTAAAACAACATTTGATACAAATAATTTTTTTCTACCTTGGCATTGTTAGTAACTTAACCCTTTCGTCTGTTACTATCATCGTTGTTCTTAAAAAGACCTGGTAACTCAGTTTTTTTTCACATTTCTGGATAACCAATTAACTTATGTTTACGTATCAGAAAGTAAAGCAAAATAGTAGTAAAACTTTCAATAAGTAATCTTTAAAAAATTCCGGTATATTTTCATTAACTGCAAATATGAGTTGTACTGATAATAAGATGTTGCTTCTACTAAATTAACGATAGCGCTATTAGTTCAGTTGAAGATAATGTAGTGAGTAATCGTGTTTGTGTCGCCCTTTCAGGGATCGCTTTGTCCGTCAGTCCGTTCGTCCGTCGTCACAAAACCTAACGTTGGCTATAACTTTGCCAATTCTTAAGATTTTTTCATCCAACTTTACAATTATTACTTATTACAAAGGGTCGTGATGCCGCCAAATATTGTAGGTCAATGTCATATTTGACAGAGTCATGCCCTTTTTTTAACTTAATTTTTGCCACGAAAACTTAACGTTGGCTATAGCTTTACCATTTCTTAAGATTTCTTCATCAAACTATACAATTGTATTGCTTATGACAAAAGGGTTGTGATGTCGCCAAATTTTGTTGGTCAATGTCATATTTGACAGAGTAATGCCCCTTCTTGTACTTGGATTTTGTCACTAAATTTTTGGTTATTCTGACAAAGTGTAAGAGGGCGACACAAGTGTTCTACTGAACACCCATCTAGTATTTTGTCTTTGTTTGATTTTCGAGGATTACGCATAAGCTGATTATTAGCACTTGTTCATTGGCTATTTTATCAGGTCTTATCGCAGAAAACATACCCTCATATGATCTGTCAGGTGTATATATAAAAATATTCGCGCCAAAATTGAGTTACGGTGTTTCCGAATAACAGCGACGAATAAGAGTAAAATTTGTTCTAGCATGAATGGTAACCTCTAATGTCCACATACTAATATGTTTACTAAGACAATTATTTTCATGTGTTGTGTTTTAATTTATGAACACGTTTCTTTTGCTGGTACATGTATATATGTACACGAGAGAAATGTTAAATTCTATTTTGTTGGAATAAAATAGTTTTTTAGAAAATTCTTACATTGTTTATTTGTGTAACCGTTAACTTTTAACCGAGATTAATTCTGCATTATTGTACATGTATCTTAAAGCGATATTACCCTTCGACTGTATATACGGTTCTAATGATCGCAAACAGTTTTAACAGCTCCGGCTAACGCCGTCGCCGTTAAAAATATTTGCGACCATTAAAAACCGTATATACAGTCGCAAATATCAAAATTACAAAACAGTTATTCCTATATTCTAACGCAGTACCGATGTAACGTCGTTTCTGATTGGTAACGTCGTTTAAATTTGCGACTATTAAATAACGTATGTATAGTCGCAAAATTCGAACGGCGTTTTAATTATCGCATTTAGACACATTGTGCCACTATTTAGTGATTTTGATATTTGCGACCGTATATACGGTTTTAATGGTCGCAGTTTTAACGGCTCCGGCTGCGTTCATTCTCATACGTAGCCTATATACATTTAGAAACTTAAAAACATTCTTCCTTTACATAAGTAGTCAAAAAGCTATTAGATCTGGTTAGAGAAACATTATTATGGTCCCTAACCAAAACTGCTTTAAGAAGTGATTCCTACAGAAATGAGGCCCCTAGATATAAAGGTAGCTTATGTTGCTTGCTGAATTAATTGCTACAAGAAAAGGGGAGGATGGGGAAAATCACATTCTCAGTAACAGTAACATTAATATATATCAGATATTTGATAAAGTGAGGATGGTGGCAATTTCAGTTTTCCTAATTATGTAATTATATCATGAAAATTGTTCCGTTTACTCCATGACATGAAACTGTACGCTACCCTGTCTATCTTCCAAGCCTTACGTACGGCCTTGAAATGTGTTATGATACTATAACGTTTACCATTGACGTACTATACTAAATATTGCCGACATGTCAGTGGGCGTCCAGCACTGTTCGATCCTTAGAAATGGTCCGCGTATAAACAGCTTATCATATTTCAACAAGCAATTTGTTCCAAGAATAAAGCTCTTTACCCCTTTTTTCAGGGGCACAAAATCTTCACAAACCGCTGATATCTTGGAAAATCTCATTTCAAATGTTAAGAATTTTAACTTGACAGTTTTTTTAGTGTATTTTTAGTTAAGACAGTGCATATCAGGTGTTGCTGTTGTTTGTTTGTTTTTTCATTATGCTCCCGCCATTGAAAGATTGGGGGAAAGGCACAAAGTATTACCCCTGTCCGGCCAACAGTCAGTCCGTGTGTGCGTGCGGCGTGCAATGTTTTAGTTTCATATCAATAACTTTTGGGGTCCGTTGGTCAAGGTCAAAGTCACCTATTTAGCTTCATTCCAAAAGATTTTCACAAATTTGCCCAGAACAGTCTAGTAGGGTGATACTGACTCGTATGACAGTAGCATGGCCCCTTTTTTACTTAAACTTCAGCACAATGGTGGTTTCACATCAATAACTTGAAATGTTTCATGGATCTTATTCAGATTTTACATATCGGTTTATGATTATAAAATACAGGTCAAGTTCGATTTCGGTTAGAATATACAAGTATTTATATGAATTATTGCCCCTTCAACAAAATGGTGGTTTTCGATCAATATCTTTTGCAAAGGGTGGATTTAATTTTAGATGTCGGTTTAGGATTATTAAATACAGGTAAATTTCAATTTAGGTTACAACTGAGTAATTCTTGTAGAACTTAGGGTCCCTTTTTCAACTGAAATTTCTGAGAATTTGTGGTTTCCGATCATTATTTCATTAAAGAATTTCAATATGTACATATATTGATTAAATACATGTAATTATTTATGATGTTTAAGTAATGTTGAACACAGAGTTGTTCAATGCAAAAAAGAAAACAAATTAAATAAATTTAGTTTTAAGTGGAGAGAATATTTGACTCTACTTAAAAAAAATGATAGTGAATTTTACATTTGTGTTTTATATAGTACATGATGTCCTTTGTTTCCAGCACAGCACTGCCTTGCTTTTTTCCGCCTTTTTTGTTTGTTTGTACTTTCTGTGAACAAAGTTCGAACTACAGTTGTCTCTTACGCAGGAAATTGCGTCTTTTTTAATTCCTTTTTTTATTTTTGCATTATCAGTCAATATGAAATGATAGAGGCAAAGTCATTCATAACGTGAACAATAATCTAGAAAAAAATGTAGAAAAGCGCAAGAGTTGTTTCCCTTATATAGATAAATGCTTCAAGCACTATGTTCCCTAACTAAGTCTTGCATTTCGCCTTTCGAATTTTTACACTTCCACTCGCAAGGCTTTATTCAAACAATGCAAATTCTCTTAAGAGAATCTTTTTCATAAAAATACTAAGCTGGCATTCATACATTTAGTCTGGTTTGTTTTGTTTTTTAAAAATAAGCACGTTAAATAATCAATCTTGTCTTCATTAGCTTACTGCCTCTGGTATATGTATTTATTCATGATTTTATTAGATCAGTCAAAGTCTAGGGAATAGTAGTGAAAGAAAACCTCTGTTAATAAGAAATCATTTAAAAAAGAAAAATTCTACACCAATTCATACTTTAACTTGCTGTTAAAAATTGTAATCTTAGTAGTATCAGATAATATTTCTGCTTCCATATGATGAATTTTGTTTAAAACATTATATGCAATAAACGGGGTTACCCATATGGGGCCTAAAAAGAGAAGAAGAAAAGTAGTGTTTATTTAGTATAGTGTCACCCCTAATTAAAAGGCCAGACATTTCTGACTTATGAGACATCTTTCTGAGCACATTTACTTCCCGAATCCTATCCTTTCAATGTCAGGCACCAGGCAGGTAGGCATACGATAACCACTCTTTAACTAGCTGGCGGCATATTCATAACCTCCTGGGATTCGAGCCTTCGACCTCCCGCTCCCAAGGCGGATACCTAAACCATTAGACCCAGGGAGATGTTTATATATACAAAATGTATATAAATAATGGAAAGTTTAGAGTTCTTCTTGTCAAAAACCTCGAGGCCCAGATCTTACATATTTCGTATGTAGCATTGCCTAGAAGTCCTCAAGTGTAAGTTTGTTCAAATCATGACCCTGGGATCCAACTTGACCACGCCCAAGTGTTACATGAGTTGCTCAGACTATATAGGAAAAACTGTACAAACTATTTTGTTAGAAAGGACTGGCCCAATGTTTCAAAATAAGTTTGTGGAGGATGGGTATCTTTGTTTGTTTGGTGTGTTGGGCTTTGTGGCCTGGGCGTGAAGAGCAATGATATTCAGGTTAACGATATATGGCCAGTATGTGCCTCTTGTTTGATGGAACAGCATTGCTTGATCAGTCTTGGTAGAGGATACGTAAGAGTTATCCGCGGAACATTATTTGAAATTGTAACATTGTTTCAGAAAAAGAAATTACACAATATCAAAGATTTATGTTTAGTATTTGTATGGGGGAAAGGTTCCATTTTCTTGCAGCTTCGTTTGTTATTTCAGAGTCAAATTTATGCAGTAGTTTCAGGTGAGATCCTGCTGTGAAAAATATGCGGAAAACAACGATCAGTTTAGCCTACCCGGATAAATGTTCGGATGATCTACAAAAAATGGTACAAAAGCCTCATGAAATAATCTTTAAAAAAAAAGAAGAAACAAATAGATTTAAATAAACAATGTCAGTGTGTCAGTGGAGTAGAAATCTCAAATCTCACATTTAGTTGTAAAGAAAACACATGATTGCCATACTATCATTTTAACACATATCGTCTAACCATCTCTTATTTCAATGACGTAGATAGAAAGAATATCTGCGTCGGCCATGTTTTGCCGAGTTTTGCGATGTCTATAGTTTTTGCCACATTAAATCAGGCCAAATTTGACGAAATATCAGTATGCGGATTTCGAAAGGTAGCCGTCGACTTTTTAATAAATCTACCTTTAATATTTAGACAAAAAAGCCTAACATTCTTCAATACTGTGAGTAGGGATTAAGTATAGGTTAGTGTTTATTTTTATGCATTTATGAAAATAAATTGGTCTGGCGCGGCGCATGCCGCGCGACTAAATTTATTTTTGTAAATGCATAAAAATGAACAGTAACATACTTAGTGTTTGAAATTATTTTTTGTAAATCAGCAGTATTCCCCTATTTACTGACTCGGTATGTTAATTTGATTTTTCCAAAGTTAAAGTGCAGCCGATACTGCGCTGCGATTGGACAAAAAAAAATTCAAACACCAAAATGAACTAAAATCAATGCCGCGCGACCAATTTATTGTAGTAAATGCACCAAATGAACATAAACCTACTTAATGTTGAAATTTTTTTTTGTCAATCATTTACTGACTCGGTACCAAAGTTAAAGTGCAGCGGATACTGCGCTGCGATTGGACAAACAATAATTTCAAACACTAAATTCAGTTTGAATAAGTTAGTTATGACCCTATGCCTCTAAATCATCACTTGAACTATCAACTAATTCAGGTAGAAACTTTTAAATTCTATTCAGGAAAAAGGTGTTATACAGATAGACGGACGGACAGACTGAAGGGACTGACAATTCTCTTGGCCAGCCTAACTAACTTCTACTGTTAAAATATGACTGAACAAGTACTTACATAAAACGGCCATTTGATACTTCTTTGATTTAATCAAACTGACAGTCTGTGTCGGTTAGTGGGGCAATGTGTCAGTATGTCAAAGCCGTTCTCACGATCAATAATATAATACTAAAAGTTACATCGGGCGTTATGTTAACAAATTCAAGTGAAATTAGCCACCATACATGAACAAATACACATTTAATAGCCGTTTCAAATGGATAAATTTGCAGTATAAATGTACATAATATATAGAGCATTCCAATTGTTTTTCATGTACATTGTATTATGTTACCTGCTCGTGAGCTTTATTAAAAAATTACCACGGGATATGAACACTCATGGATTATTAAAATCTGTAAATGAACTGCTTCTTCCTTTCACATGAAATAGATTTAGTCTTTACACTAAACAGCAATGTCAACAGTAATGATTAGGAAAAAAGAGAGCTCGATTAAGGGGTCGGGGTGTATATTGGGGCTTAGTATCTTAAGACTTATTGCATGGATATGTTGGGATATGGTGAAATTGTGTTTTGAATGTGTAGGATGAAGGTAAGACGCTAATATTTGGTAGGGAAAGCGTGTTTCATACTGAGAGAACTAGGGCAGTAATAACCTTCTTTCTGGTTTCTGTTGACCCACAGAGTAAGTACAATGTACCAATATTTTTACGTACCGTAAATACATCAAAATGAACACTAACCTTTACTGCATTAAGGGAAATGTAATGTACAAGCTTGTCTCAGTTTAAACTGTTCCTTTTTACTTTGAAAAAAGATAAAGGAGACATAAAGATAAAGAGGGGAAATAAAGAGAAAGGGAAATACATTTTGTACTCTTGAATACAGAAAAGGCTAGGTGCTGATTATCGAGTCAAATTCTGCCACGTTTCCTAACGACCCTTCAAGCAATTTATGAGAACAAACGCTGACATTAAAGGTTTGAAAGGGACCACTGTCGCCTCAGGATCGAAGGGTTCCAATTTCGACCCGACCAGTACCATTAATTCCAATATACCTCTCTCTTTAATGTTGAGTCAATCTGCAGTGAGTCTCGAGAGCGATTAATATTGATTGTGATGGAGCTTATTTCGCAATTGAGAATAAATGAATTTATATAAAAGTAATTGTATATAAGTTATAATTATTATAAAAGTCTATCTGTATAGCGTTAATATTGACTTTGACACTTTATCAACTTGGCTAGAGTCTTATTGAAAAAGCACAATCTGCCTTATGTTTAAGTGACCCTGCCTTGCAACCAGTGCAGATCATTATAAGAGTGCCCAGACGAGCTGACTATCCATTCGGTAAGTTTCCAATCAGCTCCCCTCTGACCAATTAATGGTTCTGTGCAAATTCAATGATGGACAAGTACACGTACACACTTAAGAAATTTATCAGAGTTAGGACTAAAATTGCTGGGACATTAGAGTAGGATAATAGAAAGTCCAAACGTCAGCTGAAGATCTAAGCGATCTATGTATGAGGGATCTAAAACACATTCAGGTCTCACAATGCTGAAACATGTTATTGATATTTCTTCTTGAGTTTGTCAGCAATGTATGGAAACAGCTTTAGACTTTATCCCCCAAACCCAAGGCCATTCTATACATGATATACTGTCAGAGCCGGACAGTGACCCTAGCAGAACAATATAATTTAAGCAGTCATGTATCGACGAGGAATGCGTGGCTTTCAAACAAAGAACTATGAAATGTGACCTTGATGGGACCCTGACCTGATGCGGATCAGTTTACCATGTCCTTTGTCAAATAAAGGAAATAAAGGGGCCGTTGACACCCTAAAGGTATCAATATAGTACTGGCAAGGATTTAACGATGGGGTTATAAAGGGATGTTAGTGAAACGTCACCATCTGCAGACATTTAGGACGACAGTGTACGTTGCCTTGGCAACTTAAGTATGTATGCTGTCCAGAATGTGCAATTTTCATCAAAACATATACCTATGTCTGGGCAAATATGCGTCGTCTTTTATTCAGGTATTGGCACAGTTATTGGGACAAACCCAGAGATATATAAAAAATAAAACATTGGTGCAGTAAAGAGTACGTGATTTGTTTTGTATAGAGGATTCAAAATTTAACACCGAGTCTCAAAATCATTAATCCACATGTTTAGCCATACTTTTAAAAATTGCTAAGCCAGACTTGCGGCCTTCGCCCATGAAGGAGTTTTTTGTTATATCCGTCTCCTGTTTGTTTGATACAGTAACCAGACACTGTCTTTCCCACAAACAATTAATTAGTGTCCACAGCTGTGCTTACAGTATCATTCTTACCGAAATTGTATAACAAAGTCTCAAGGACGGACATTTGACACGTGGACAATGGTAGTTAACAAACGAGCGGACTTACAGGTGATGAAAATGTTAAAAATCGGATGAGACCATATACAAAATGAGTAAAAATCTGTGCTACCATTTCGTGAACAAAAGTCAGAAGTATTTGCAACGGGATACACAAGTAACACACAAATCCCCGTCGACACTTCACTGATGACACTCACACTTTAACGATGACGTCACTGACAAAAAATGCATGCTTCTGAATGATTACATCAAAATATATCTCATTTTAAAAGTTCTTAACACTAATTGTATAATCATTTCGTATAATCTAGTGGTTTTAACTTTAGCTAGATTTAACCACACTTTTGGGGTTTTTTTTCTGGTTCTGATTTTGCCGTTGCTTCCGCGTTTCCTTCATGTGGCCGATCGTTACTTACAGTTTGGATTAGTTGACTGAATTACTGGAAAGATACTCGCGATATCACATATACCGGTCAACAGATTCCTTACTATCACAATACCGCGGCCGTATATTTCATTTTTTACGTCATTATCACCATTGCAGTATTATTTCTCTCACTCCATGTAAAACCCTCTAATGAAATTCACAGTATACGTAATTTGTAATATAACATTTAAGTTTAGAGTATTCATAATCAGAC
This sequence comes from Saxidomus purpurata, assembly GCA_022818135.1. Taxonomy (NCBI): domain Eukaryota; kingdom Metazoa; phylum Mollusca; class Bivalvia; order Venerida; family Veneridae; genus Saxidomus; species Saxidomus purpurata. The sequence goes on from JAFMSR010000007.1 coordinate 10,306,507, forward strand.
ACTTCGAGATCGTGTACTTTAAAAACTTTGAATACCGACACATTGTATAATTTATACTAATTTATTTATATTTATTCTCGTTTGCGAAACAAGTTCTACAACTTAGATTAATCGCTCTCGAGACTCATTCCAGATGAAATCAATCTCGACATGGTACAGCTCAATAAAAGTAAACTAGTCTTGACTCGCACGTTCTCCTTGGAATTTACCGTTGCATTTTCCATAAGTTTAAGTGCGGGCACGGCCCATGGAACATTGCCGGTCTATAGCCCAACAACGTCAAGATTTGATATCCAGTATATCTGTTACGTCGACTGTGTAAATTGATGCATCATGTTAGTCCAGCTACAATTTACGTCATCAAAACTGACCCGTGGTCAGTAACAAATAGCCGTTACGCGAAGTGGTATGTATCATTAATAAAACGTCGACCGAATTACACAGAAACTAGAACACATAATGTAGACCTAGGACTGTCACGTTACCTACGGAATTTTGTCACGTGCGTACTCTGACACGAATCCATGTCCGTGTTGTTGATAGTCCTTTTATTAGTAAGACCCTGCATTACATATTTTCATTTTTCGCGTTCATATTTTAGGATATTTTACATTTTATATTCGTTGCAAAATGCGAGGTCCTCATGCTTAACAAAATTGTAAACAGTAAATATCAAAAATTCATAAACAACAAGAATGGTGTCTATATACTGAAATGTTCTGGCTATGCTGTAAACTGACCAGGAATATATTGGGCAAAGATTTTGTAAAGATTTGGTTTAAACAATGTTTTATTCATTACATTGCATGTACATTACAAGTGGAAATAAGTAAACTAAAACAATACAAATACATTGAAGATGTCTATGTATTTTATTGAGCGGGAGTAAAGGTCACATTTATAATAGACATTTAGGTTCGAATAGAAAGCTTCAAGCTTATTTAAAACTCTCTCTCTAGTAATAATATAAAGCAAAATTTGGTAACAGCAAAAATATCTAATATAATGTGCTTGTAAAGATTTAACCTTATTGAAAACACATCTGTAGAAAAACTTAATTGTAGTTGACCAATCAACTTTCAAGTTTTCATTTTATGGATAAAAAGCTCTTTAAACCTGTCGTTAAGCCAAATTTGTACAAAAACGCCATATCGTGAAACGAGAATTTAACATGTAGTTGAAAATCATGTCAAATTGTATGTCACTATGTCAGTGGGTTTGTGGGACAATACCTATTATTTTACCTATATTACTTTTAAAATATCAGATTTAACTTAAGACGTAGCAATTCCAAAATGATTTATCCGAAATATCAAAGTTTCAGTTATCGTTTGAAAGCTATACCGAAGATGATACTTAAAAAAACGTCATTTTTCAATCTTTTTGTATCATTACGAAATACGCACAGCTTATGACATCAACTTGCTGGTGGAACTTTAATGTAAATAGGCGGGGCCACATGCCATCTTCAAACCAATCTTAAACAGGCGAAATCTTAAGTATCATAAAAATTTGTATAACATGCTTTAAAACTGTGTCATTTTCTTCATGAATATTCAAGATGCGGTCAGCTGTTTTATCAAACTGGTCACATGTGAAATATGCGTATAAATAGGGCATGTTGGTCTTTGTATTGTACCGTAGTCCGACCAGCGTCGATTAGCATTTTAACACTCCAATTTTGGGGCAAAACTTATTTGAAAATAATATTATTTTATTAAATAATAGTTTTGAAGACATATAATATTAAAATGAAGAAAATAGCAATTGTTGGGGCCGGATGTAGCGGTCTGGCAGCCATCAAGTGTTGTCTGGAAGAAGGGCTCCAGCCAGTATGTTTGGAAAGGGAAGCTGACATCGGAGGTCTGTGGAACTATTCGGATACTTCCAAGGTTGGCAAAGGGAGTATTTACAAGACGTGCGTTATCAACACAAGTAAAGAAATGATGGCATTTAGTGACTTCCCGCCGCCGGAACATTTTCCTATGTTTATGCCTCATAGATACGTGTTAAAATATTTCCGAATGTATGCAGAAAAATTTGGACTCCATAAATACATTCAATTCAACACTTCAGTGTTACATGTAGTGCAATCAAACAAATATGAAACCGACGGTAGCTGGGACATTACATTCCGTCGGGAAGGTGAAGATGCTTGCACAGAGACTTTTGCTGGAGTTCTCATTTGCACAGGACACCATACGTTTCCCTATCAGCCAGACTTTTCGGGTTTGAGCAGATTTGAGGGTACAACGCTTCACTCACACGACTACAAAGAAAACTCAAAATTCATCGGCAAAAAGGTCGTCGTCGTAGGTAAGTACCTGTATTAATTGCTTGCATTGATATGCATCAAAACTTAAATCCTAAGCTTATAGTAATGCGGCATGACATTTTCGGTAACAAAGGTGTGCATACTGGTTCGCCTACTGAAAATTTCATACAGTATTTTCTAAAATTTTGAAAGGAAGATGAATTTGAATAAAAAAATGCAGGAATTCAAGGTGCCTGATACAGTCTACGTGCCACAAATTCTAAAGAAATTTAAAATAGTGGAGTCTACCCTGATTTTGATAGAGTTTTTGATGAAAGCCCTGCACACTGCTATGTTATATGTAATCTTTGAAACTGTTTTTGTGACTGACAAAGTGTGGCTAACAGTTTGAGCTAACACATCACAGAAATTTAGTTTTTGAAATCATATTAGAAAGATTTTATGTTTTAAAATATGTAAATTAAATCAAAAGCGCATCTCGCTTTAAGAAAGGTTGATTTTCCCGATTGTGTGATTGTAGATTAAGAATTGTTTAGTTTGAAAATTGCAATAGTCAATAAGATAAGTACTTAAAATTTAAAGCCAAATCAAGTAACCATGGACAAATTTCATACTAGTAAAAGACTACTGTTGTCATGGTTACATTGGTGAAATAATACTGATCCAAAATGTTTGAAACATTGAATGCTCTATTAAATTTATCTTAATAATATAAGTTTTGTTTATAAGAAACTTTAACCTTTCGTTCATATATCTTTAAGTAGTATAATGCATAACTTCATAAATGCGCCACTTGTCCCATAATATAAGGTTTAAGCCTAACGGTCTGGAGATTCTAACGGGAGACCGAACCACTGATGATATTCAAATCCGAGGCCTACAGATTTTAGTCTGGCGTTTTACAAAGCATTGAATAACAGACTCCCCTTTATAAATGGCAAAGCGTTAAAATTTAAGGTTTCCGTAGGGTTTAAATGGAGGTGTGGGGCCTTTTGTCTGTGTGGATCGCCCAATAGCGGTAGCGCATTTGGACGTTTATCTCTCGGAAGCTCCAAGTGCTGTATGATAGTCTTTTCAAATAATTATAGGCACCATCTGACATGCATGTCGGAACACCAGGAAATATCAGTTATATTTGCTGTAATAAAATGGAAGCAGTGGTAAAACTTCAATTTACAACACAAAACCGAGTATTTAATTTTTTTACGATTATTTTCTGAAACAACAAGGTTTAATGACCTACTGTGCGGTAATCATGCATTTTTATTGCCATCAATAAAATTTAACATGGTAAACAACATTTTTGTCTAACCACGAATCTTAATTTAATTGCTAAATGAAAACAACCGACGAAGTACGAAACACTATACAGCAATTTACTATTTATTAATGTATAAATTTACTTATTACATACCAAAAGGTAAGTTTTATTTATCTGTAATGAAAAAACAAAGTTATGATCATGTTAAGCAAATATAATTGGTACTTTCTGAATTGCGTTTTATAGTCGCTTACACATACACCACCTGATTAGTCCTGTATTAAGTACATGTGGACTAATGTCCAAAATTTGGTCAGTCTGGTCAATGACATTTGTCTGTCTGACCATGTCCCATATTTTATCATAATGAATATTTATAGAGGTTATAAAACCTTTATAAACCAGTCGTCCTAAATACTCCGGTAAATTGCTGCAATAATAATAATTATTAATAATAGTAATAATAATAATCATAATCATCATCATCATCAATCATCATCATCATCATCATCATCATTTAAAAAAAATTGGTAATTTTTTTTATTATTTAATTTTATTGAAAACATGAATTTAGATTAACCGTTATTGCATGCGTTTTCCCTGTCATCATCTGGGTCCGAATGGTACCAAGTTAAGCTCCAAAATGAAATGCGGTTATCATAATATAATGAACGGGCGCAACGGCTAGACAAATCAGGAAAAATTATGGATGTTTGCCAAGGTCACTGGTTTGGACACGTATTCGTCCTTGTAAATTGCCAGTCGCTATTAATTATATACAAGGTCAAAGGCTAACCTTCTTTGTCCACCCTGTCATGATATTAATGACGAACATGAGGCATTTTATATCACTAGGGCTTCTACAGGTTTCTATTCAGTGCACACAGGCCGAGTTGAGAGAATGAACGTAAAGAGATATTTATATTAATTTACAAGAAAATTAGAAAAGAAGGGATGAAAAGAAAAAAGACCAAACTACTCGATACCACTGCTGTTGTTGTTTTTGATCATCATCATGATAACGATGATGGTGATAATTATCATAATGATTGTTATTGTAAACACTGTTTATGATGAGTTGTTGTTACTGATGATGAAGATGATGATAGTGATGATGAGTATGATGATGATGATATTGAATGTGTGAATGATTGTGAAAATGAAAAAATGAGATGATAATGATGATAATGATGATGATGATGATGATGATGATGATGATGATGATGATGATGATGATGATGATAGTGGTGGTGATGGTATTGATGATGATGGTTGTATTGATGATGATGTGTCATGATAATATAGGAAAGAAAATACTTGCACTTATTTCTAAATTCTTATTATTTTCTAGGGATCGGAAACTCCGCCGTTGACATAGCCGTAGATCTAAGTCATGTTGCGTCTGAAGTGTATCTTTCCACGCGCCGAGGTGCCTGGGTAATAAGCAGGATGGGATTCTGGGGACTTCCGGCGGATGCCATGGCCAATAATAGGTTCTTGTTCTCGCTTCCGCATTCTGTACTGGAATGGAGTGTTGAAAAGATGGCGAATTTCAGATTTGACCACGAAAGCTACGGAGTAAAACCAGTGCATAGGTTTGTTTTTAATTCATGTTAGCATTTAAAATATTTATAACATGTTTTGCATAAACTCGACAAGGACACAAAGCGTAGTCAATTATTTGGTTTTACAACCCTGCAAAGAGTCACTTTTGGTCGGCTGAGAGTAAACTTGTCCATAGTTTTACGGAGTATATGATATGGCAGAAATGATTGAGAATCCTAACAAAGTTAAAGATCAAACAATATCCGTATATCTCGCAGTTCTGTTTATTCTAACCCCTTTTAAGAGTTAAAGCAGTGATTGCTGCTTATTCGTGTATGTACATTTATTAAATATATAGACCATGAGAGACGAAGCACAGCATAAACAGTTATATATATGGTTTATGAATAATGTCTGATTGTTTTTCAGGGCTTTACAGGCACACCCAACAATAAATGATGAGTTACCATATCGTATTATGACGGGTGCCCTGAAAGTCAAACCTAACATTCATCATTTTAACGAAAATTCTGTCCAGTTCGACGACGGTACCGTTGAGGTGGGTTTCATTTTTGTAAATAAAAAATGCATTCCCGTAGAAACTATTGCAATACAATTCGCTTTCAACCATTGAGCTCAAAGTTGTTTTGCTGTTATCAAAAATAAAAATTGAAAAAAAATAATTAAATATCATCAAATTTGAATCCAAACGTTATAAATGTTCTATGCTTATACTTTCGGTAGCTTAAAGGTTGACGAAGACAAGACAACTACATATTTTCATAGAAGTCAAGAAAATCGACGTTGACCTTTTACTGGAAAGAAATTAGTTTGTAAATAGATTTATGCCGAAAGAGAAAAATAAAAGTTAATTTGATATCTCTATTTTAAACTGCATTGAATTAGATTATTCAAAAAGAGATAAAATCATTATCATTATTTTTTATTAATTATTATAATTATTACTTTTTTATAATTATTATTATTATTATTATTATTATCATTGTTATTATTATAAGTTTTATTATTTTTATTAAAGATATTTATTATTATTATTATTATTATTATTATTATAACTATTATTATTATTATTATTATTATTAGAGCATTTAACACTTTTTTTCTTATTTTCAATCTTTTATTGTTTCTTTTATCATTTCTAGGGTGTAGACGCTGTGATATTTGCCACTGGATATGAGTATAAGATAGGGATTGTGGATGATTCAATAACAAGGGTGGACGGAAACAAAACCACACTTTACAAGTACATGTTTCCTCCGCATCTTCCCCATCCTACCCTGGCTGTAGTGGGGCTAGTTCAAGCTATTGGCGCTGTAATGCCAATCTCAGAAATGCAGTGTAGATGGTTTACCAGAATTATAAAAGGTTAATTTTTTTCAAATACATGTACTGTATGTATATATTGTATAAAAAGTAAATAAAAACATGAATATTTACGATTCCTTTTATAAGAAATCGAAAGAAAAAGATATAAAAAATATTTGTTACTGTGCCTGATCATATAGATATGAAAGGCATTTTTCACTTTATTCATTCAAGCATTTTTATCGCCGTAATTTATTCGCAATATATTGCATGGCTTTGTTGTTCAATCATCATTGCTTTCACAGTTAATCGCAGTATGAACGACCTTTTTTATCGCGTGTCCAAAAATATGTACAATCATTTTCTGCGAGTCAGTTTAAAGCATCATTTGTTATGCACAATCTTTTTTTTGTGTCGTCCTTTCGGAGAAAAGGCGATACATCGGGACCGCTTTGTTTGCGGTCCGATTGTAAGAGGGCGACACAAGTATTCTACTGAACACCCATCTAGTCTATTTTAAGTCTGGTACGTACAGCGAACGATCACCACTTTCACACTTTTGTGCTAAAATTATTTCAGGTGAGAACTGCCTACCTTCTGATGGTGTTATGAAAGCAGACATAGAAGAGAAACGTGTTGACATGGCTAGCACATACGTGTCGTCCCGAAGACACACTTTACAGGTAGTCGTGATTAATCTGTAAAAATGTATATAGTATACTAACCTAGAACTACTTCAAAGTTCTTACACGAACTTTCACATGTATCGCACTTTCTTTATTGACTTGGTGAGATTGCGTTATATTTGGGTTTGGCTAACCAAAACATTTTGCGACATCATTTCAGAGATTTCGTGTCCTCGGTGGCTCCGCATGTCTTAACATTTTTTTTTAAATCTATCGCCATAATGGGAATGCCAGTAAATTTATCGGCGTGAACATTCTTACAAGACTTTAATTAGGCTAAAACCAGACATACTTTTAAACGAATTTTTACATTCCATTTCAGTGTTTCTGGATTCAGTACATGGACGAGGTTGCAGCCGAAATTGGTGTGAAGCCGAACCTGAAAGAACTTTTCTTCGAGGACCCTATGTTGGCCCTTCGTTGTACCTTTGGGCCGTGCGTGCCAGCGCAGTATCGTCTTAAAGGACCAGGAAAATGGGAAGGCGCGAAAGACGCCATTGAACTTTCAATGTCAAAGTCGTTAGCACCGATGAAAACGAGGCTACTTCCCAAGAATTTCTGCATGCCAGAGTCTGTGGACAAGTTCGTTATTTCAATACCAAAATATTTGAAGTCCTATTTCATCTTTGCTTTCGTTTTCTTTTTGTTTTTCTGCATGGTGATGATGTGAGAAGAGACTTTTCAAAACTCGGTAAAGGGACATTTTGGATTCCAAGCCCTCATCCCAACCAAATCCAAACCGCAAATACATATAGACGAAGGCGGGACTTGCACGGTTATTTTCTTGTGAAATATGCGTAAATTATGAACTTTTTTGTAGGCGTGACACGTTGATGTGAACTGGTTCAATTTTCGACAGCCACATTCTCATAAAAAAATATTTGTACGTTTGTTTTGCTTGGGCGATGGGCAAGCGAAAACGGTCCATGCCTGTATTCCGGAACCCGAAAATTATCTACCGTTTGGAGAGTGAGGGGCTGTCTTAGTTATACGGCTGTACTAGATAAAACCCCGATCAGGAGAGTCTCTTTGACACATTTTGTTTCATTTTTAGGAAAGAAAATTGTCTATAAAAAAAGGGAGTTGAGCGAACACGCATAAGTTTGTAAATACTAAACCGTCTTGACTTTTCTGATCATGGGTAACACTATTTGCTTATCAAACATGCGGTATATTGGTGTATTCTATATATAGACTATAACTTGCATAATTTTAAGTTAAAGCATAAAATGTCATGTTGTCTCATTTTGAATACATGTCATCCATGCAGACATAAAATGTCTAATTACTTACTTAATGTTTAATATGTTGCTTTATAAGTCAAAATGAATAACTTTTATAAATCAAACGTTTGTGATACTTTGTATGATATTGATATATTAAATTACATATACATGCACATGTATGTATAAACAATATATATAAAGCACCTGAGTTGCCATAAACACAGAAGCATGTCAAATGTTACTGTTGGTGTTCTTGTTGAGAAATAAAACATACAAAAGATTCTTTTGATGTTGAAGATTCTTCATTGTCAGTATTAAACAGATCTGATAAGATTATCTCCCTTTATTATATCTTGATTATCTATATGACCCATGCTGGATTGGAAGCTGCCGCTCCACCTGGGTCAAGACCGTACCTCCTCATATGACACAAGTACTGGTTTTTCAAGGAAGCGGACTCGAGAGTGACTCGTTAAGCTGCAAGCTTTCTTCACAAAAGAGCTAAAACAAATTAGTATAAAAATAATAAAATACATTTGTAAACATGTTTGATTGGATTATTTCCCTTATAGACAACTTACCCAATCAAATCGCTGTGAGGAGTGTGCGACTGATCAGATGAAAAATCAATATTTTGGCAAGTCAGTGGGTGAAGAAATCATTACTGCCACTATGTCTTTATTACATACTATATAGAACAATTTCATGAACTTTGAATCTGTGTACGAGAAACTTTGATAATTAAAGGTCAGAAGCTTTATGATGATGTAATTTGTTTTCGAACGTTGTACATTCAAGCGCATGCGTCAATTATGGACATATTATAGAGACTAAAATAAAATAAAACAAACTTCTAACGCACCACCTGTCATTTTCCTTCAACTCTCCAATATCTTCCAGCTTATTTTTAGCTATCGGTGTACAAAAGCTATCATGTGTGTAGAGGTTAAGGTGTCGGCCTCTCATCCCGGAGGCTGCGGGTTCGAACCCCACTGGGGTCACGACCGTACTTCCTCATAAGACACCAGTACTGGTTTTTCCAGGAAGCGGACTCGAGAGTGACTCGATAAGCTACAAGCTTTCTTCACAATCGAGCTAAAATAAATTAGTATAAACTATAAGCTATCATGTCTTGCATTTATGAAGACACTGGGTATATACTTCAAAGAAGTAGAATTTCAAAATGATCGAGTTGTACAAATCATGTGACAGGGAAATTTAATTTAACGTTGATTTGACATGGGTTATTGCCTTGATGCTCGTACTTGAAATTTGTATCCGAGGACTCGATCATAACAGAAATATCTACCCAATGAAATAGAATAATAGCTAAAAAATAAGCTGACAGACATTGGGACTCTCAATGGTTAATCAACGAAGGAAAAGGGCAGGTGATGCATACATGTTCACACCTCCAGTTCAGACTATAATACGTCATTAATGCGTTTTTGGAAGAGTGGGTAGTGATAAATTTGATAAATCAAACAAAGTGGCAATTTAAACTGTGTGACCTTTCAGACATTTTACAAGAATTTTTGATTGAGAACTAGATCAAAATATTAAAACAAAAGAACTGAGCGTCTGTAAAGCATGTTTAAATACATTAAAATTTACGTAGCTTATTTGCAGTAATAATGTGTCTTAAAAAAGATAAATTTTATCAAAGGTTGTACCTTCTTATTTATTCTCGAGTTATATTTTGCGTGGATATCGTTAAATTCAAACGACCGTTCTTGTCAATGTATGACCTCTTCCTGTATACAGCAAGCAGACAATCATTTACCATGAACTTTACTTAGTGTACACGTTTTAATGAAAAAATACGCACTGACAATTTTCTGTAAATAGCAAGAAAATGAAAAAAGGTGCGTTTGTTTTACCGTTGAGTATAATTTTTAAAAAGAGCGGTTTACAGAACCAGTTATGACTTCATGAATTATGTCCATGATAGCATGCATATAAATAGCAATGGTTCCAAGCAAGTAAAGAGTAAAGGTATAGTTTATTATTATAAATGTGTTTATTACAGTACTGTGGACCATTTCTGACTCATGTGTTTCTAAGAACATTTACTTACCAATTGTACTGTGGACCATGGGGGGGGGATTTGTTAACCTTTCTTTAACTAGTTGGAGGCACCATTTCCGGCCATCAGAACGAACCCCTGCTGAGACGAACCTTCGCCTGTCCCAATGTCTAAACATTACACCAAACTACAATTACCAACAATGAATTTGGTATATTCGGTACCGGTCCCATATGACCAAGCCCCCAGAAGATTTAGTTATTTTAGTCGGGGATAGTATGGATAAAAGCGTCCCAATTCCTTAAGCCCCTAGTTGGCAGGCACCCATACATGACCTGGCTTTTAACTCATCGAAAGACAGTTGTAATTTTAGTTGGTCAGCCCTGGGAATCGAACCCACAACCCCGAGATTACAAGTTTCGGCCACCTATTGAGCTTCCGGGCTGACTACCAACAATGAATTTGTTTGTAATTATGCTTATGGTATCATCCTTAAAGGCTATCATGTACACCCGCACCAACAAGATTGGTATCGTGCTTATTGGGTCCACCAACCTCGTTCAAGGTATAGACGGTACGACCCGGCACCAACAATGAATGCCAAATTATGTACATATATATAATTACATTAGAACCCCCGCTTGCTATTGCTTGTTTTATTAAGTGCATGTGCACTTGCCTCTGTCAGTGGCGACGGCTATCTATCCATATCCAGGAAATACTTGGTAGGACTAGTTGATCAAGACTTACACCTTACAGCGTATTGGCCTTTGCTCTATCTATTCAAACACTGACAAAGAAGGACGGGTGTCATAAAAAACTAACTTATCTTCTTTCTTATTTATTCTTGTTTGACCATTTATAATTTAAAGGCCATGAAAAGGTCAACTGACCGTGTCAACAACCGGGTCCAGCGTCTCGTGACACGGGGTCACGCATATCATTATTTTGGTCGATTTAAGGTGCATATTAAATGACAGATTTTGTCTACCAGCTTTGTTATTATTTAAAAAGATGACCATGGCAAGGTCGCATGATACTTGTTCTTGTTCGGAAAATGGCAAACCTTTTACGGATATCAGAGCTAAATATACTTAAAGATTTGATGATAAACTTATCTCAGCTAATCAAATATAACCAATGTCAAACACGGATGATCGGCTTGAAACTAAGAGCAATGGTCTGCTCGTTCGTGTCTGGCGGACAAAAGTACATGTAGCTGATAAATATTGGTCACAGATTCTATTGCGACACCGTTAAAATGACCCCTTGTATAATCATTTTGTACTATTTTTGACAATTCTATTTGAAAGACACAGAATGGCACATGGATGTACCACGCTCATGTTTATACTTGTGTATATAAAACAAATTGATCTGGACGTTTTTGATCATGGTCACCATTGATGTGGCCAGGTGAATGTAATTAAAATCTTCCTGAAATTCTAGGAACGAAATACGTATGCTGGCTGTCTCGTTTTGCTGTCGCTGACGTAAAAAGAAATGAGACATGAGGTGTAACCGGCATCAGTGTCTTTGAGAAACATAGATAAAGTAATTATTACGAGACCTGAATTATATCATAGGTTTTTGTTGTTGTTGTTTTCGTAATATTGGTTTGTTGTTGTTTTTTTTAAATGAAATAAACACTATTAAACAACTGTAATGGAATGATAATCAACTTGTTTCAATATTATATCATGATATCATAATTTAGTCCTTGAACGTTTTACCCTAATGTGCGCCAAAGGCAAAAATATACAATTTCATGGTATTTTCTGCCAAGCCTACAATGTAGGACATAAATCTTATTTTATGATAAACCGTCGTTTTCACCCTACCCATTTTACTTAATTTCAATGGTGATACAAATATTTATCGCAGCTTTGTCCGACAAGCTGACCGCTCTATAACCTCACATAACGTTGACATAAGGTTACATGATATATTACAAAATACCATTTATATAGGTAAATATTAAGGTCAACAGGTGTAAATAATGTAAATCTCAAAAGTATGAGAGCTGCCAGAACATTTGCGTTGGATGGACCGTCATACGTTACACAAAATAATTGAACGGAACGGGTACTTCATGTTATAAGGTATCAACTATGCAGCAACGGTTTCGCATTCCAGTGTTACAGAACGGAAACTACTTGATATATTAACAAGATATATTTTGTATTTTACAACAATAATAATTACACGCAAAGTATGTGTTACAGTCAAACTCGTCGCTGGGAGTCAGCTGAAAGAAACGCCACCTGCTTTCAGAAGGTTGCCGCTTTATAAAGGTGTATAACACCAAACATAGTTAATTTAGGTACACCAGTATCTGTCTGTTCAATGAAACTGGCTGTTTTCTTAGAGTGATCATTTACACAGGTTCAATAGGAAGAAGGAAACTTGATCTTCTGATCCACGTATAATAGCTAGCTTAGATCATGTGATATAGCATGGCCTCTTGCAATTTCATATTCGATAAGTTATAGACAGTTAAAATAAGTCCCACAACTCAAAGAAACACCCCCGTCCCTACCAAAGTTATCAAATGTCTATAATAACTGGCCGTCTCGGATTCATCGTATTACATGTAACTTGTATTTCTATTAATGACTTTGTGTTTGTGTACTATACATTTTTGCGATACTGTATAATGTATCAGCGAAGTTTATCACTTGGTGAAAGTTTGCGTAGTTCATATTACAGCTGTAAGGCGCGTCATCATGTTCTCTGTCATTTCCTGGTAATTGGAACTTCTGGATCTGGATCTGATTGCTAGTGGGTGTTGAAACTCGGGCTGGCGCTCTTCCCCGGACTGAATCGCGGTAAAGTGTAGATTACGTCCCCGGGTCATATTCGAATAAAGGTGCAGTGCTCCGTTATATACCTTTGAATTTTATGTGCAAACAACTGTCATTTTCGTGGAAAAAAAATCATTCACTCCTTTGGAATGTTTGCTTCATATGTGTATGAAAAATGTCTTATTAAGTTATTATCCTTTTTTCAGAATTTCGTTGAATATTTTTGCGACATTTACATTAAGAATTATGTTCTCCAGCAGACGACACATGCTCTTGCAGAACAACATGGGTTACTGTTACAGCGGCTTTCCTGTTTAGACTTTCGGCACATGTGTCTTCATTATGACAAAATCGACAGCCAGACAATCGAACTCCGCTGTCGTCGTGTCCATTAAGGCGGCAAAACAAAAACAGGGATAAAACTGTAAATGTTTATGTTAAAACACCTGTTACATCTTTTATATGTGTCTTAATCGTGCTCAACATGTTCACATTGATTAGATAAGTACCGCTTTTAGTTCCGCTCCAGCTCTGGGGTAATGAATATATTACTTGGTTATTTATGATGACTTACTTTTCGGTAGTCAGAATACCTAAAACTATCAATTAGACAAAGAAAAATACGTTAAAACGATTTCATTTTACATTAATACGTATGAGAAGCGTCCGAGTTTTTTGCGTATTTTTTCAAAAGGCCCACTGAAAACACCTAACAGTCGTCTTCGGCTCGGATCTTATATGAGATACGTAGATTTCTTTGTTTACGTAGTTCTTTTCATGGGTGGCTACGGGCTGCTTGAAAACCTGACTGCTTCAAATTTTGGGTTTAAACGTGCCCTTTAAACTCAAAGTGATGCTGCTTTGGAGCTGCAGTAGAGACTGAGTAGTGTGATCATAGTCGGCTCTGTTTGCTGCAAGTCAGTAAATTATCACCAAGAATTCCTATAATTATGCAAAAATTGGTTCATTCGATATGTCGGTTTTAGAACATTTGAATAAGCAGGGTATGGGCTAATATTACTGGCTGGTAGGTAAGAGCCACATGTACAGTCAGTCTCAAAAGAATTGTCAATGAACTTTTACCGACCACATCACTGTCACATTTTGACACTTTGGCATGCTTGTATATACTTCAATGATTTCCGAACATCGCCAAATGCAACATTTAAGCTCTTGTAGTTAGACAGTGTGATCCAACAAATTTGATATTTATTAATTAAAAAAGTTGTATATGATTTCAAAAACTAATATTTTTATTGCCAAATTAGCTGTTTTCGTAAATTCGAAAAATGTCCGTAATTTCAAGAAATAACAATGCTCAACAGGTGAAACCTTATTTAAAGTATTTCAAGTTTCAAATGTATTACCAAATACTAGGTATCAATTATAACACAATAATTTCAATTCAGGCAAACTTTGTGCCCTTTTTAAAAAACCTTTTCATCAGAGCCCTTCAATAGATTTTAAAGACGATGTTTTGCGTGTGTGTTTACTGACATACGGGTTTCATAAATGTGTTAAGATATATATAAATTACTACAATTATGTAGTGGCATTCTAACAAACTCTCATCCTCCATAAGAAACCGCAAGTTACCCGGCATGAAGAGATATGGTCATTTAGAGGTTTGTATCCATGAACTTCAATCAGTGAAAGGTTACAGTGCTTTAAAGCCTAAGACAATAAATAATGAAATATATTTGCATAATTTTCCAGAAGAGTATTTTCTTGCATACCGGATCGGGGTATCCGCAGTTTTAACCAGTGCTGGAAAATCTCATATTACATCCGCCAGAAGTCTGTTTTAAAGTGCAAGACGGTATGCAAGGAAAGTTTCTATCATGAGACATTTAGTTTCGATAGAAATATCCGTCACCTCGGGTAATTGTTTTGCGGCAGCTTGGCAGAGCCTCGTTGCACAATGTTCTCACTCTGAACCTGGTATGTAAATCTAACTTCCTACTCTCCCCTACCCCACCCTACCTTGACACCAGCATCCAGAAAACGAGAGTTCAAAACTGGTCACAAGTGTATAAACTAAATAACAGCAGTGTCTGTAAGACCTTTCAAAATAAACTTGATTTACAAGTTCTGATCAATCCATGGACTTATGGTCACTTCTTGTGCAATTATTATATCTCGAGTGTTATGAGGAAAAAACAACAATTTGATTGACGAGGGTTTCTTTGTTAACGAATATAGGTAAAAGTAACCAACAGAAGAGTGTCAATAGTGATTATGTAAATATCTTTGGTAATCATGTAAATATCTCGTTATTATGTATCTTTCGTACTCATGTAAATATCTTAAATGATTATGTAAATCTTTGGTAATTATGTAAGTATCATACGCGATTATGTACATATCTTTAGTGATTATGTAAATATCTTTGGTAATTGTAGAAATATGGTGAGTATGTGAATATCTATGATAATTACATAAAATCATAAGTGATTTTGTAAATATTTTTTAATGATTATGTAATAACCTTCTGTAATTATGCAATTTTCTTTTTTTTTACAAGTATTTAGATAGTTAAGCCGTTATATCAGCAATGTACAACACTGGCTGTACATGTTTATATACTCATTTATAAGGAACACATGTTCAGCTTCACAAAGATTTATTTCTTATTTTAAATACAATATACTATACATGTAGATGTCAAAACCTTTGACATTACCAACCATAGATAAATATATAAATTTAAGCTTACAAAATGCAGCTGTGTTTTTTAATGTTATTATCACATAAATATATACTTTAACAAAAACTGTATATATTTACAATATAAAAGGCAATGAGATAAAACTTTTACATAAAATAAGCAACAATTATAATAATAACTAAAGCACTTTCAATAAAACATAATACCACTCCATAGTCTCCTACAAAGTAACCCCACCCCCTCCCCCAAGGCAGGGTCAATTTTGAAATATATTGGTAGAGGTCCACTAGGCAATGTTACATGCTAAATACATGCCCCTATATTAATAAAATATAGGTCAAGTTTTTTTATTATGTTTCACTAGTTTTTGGAAATGATAGGGGAGTTGTAGCCCTTTTCCAACTTAACTTTTGCTTTACGTATGTACATTCAGAGCAAATACATTTGAAATCCTTCCAACCTTTCAGGAGATAATAATTGGAAACTGCAAATTCACAGAAATTATAGAAGAAAAGTGGACATAATTTCTGTTAGAGTTACTGGACTGTAACCAAAATTGAACGTGACCCATATTTTATGTTCCTTAACAAACATAAAATCTGTATTCAATCCATGAAATTTTTCAAAAGTTACTGAATGGAAACTACCATTTTCCTGGAATTGAAGGTCAAAACTTGGCCTTAACACCTGTAACAATTAATGTAACTAAAAACGACCTTGACCTGTATTTTATTATCAATCATTATAAAGTTACAACTACAGGAATATTAGACACAGTAATAAAAGCTGCTACCCTATTCCTTACATCACTCAAAAATACAACCTTTTGCATAAAACAGTTTCTTTCAATTTGTACATTTTATCCCATCTTACATTTCCCAACTTTATCATAATAAATTATTTACTTTTTCAACACATTTCAACCATTATTGCCAACATTATACATAAACTTAGTTTTGACACTCAATTTAACAACAAAGTTTAAAACAAAAACAGCAAAACAAAACATTGCATATATCAATAAAGACAAGAAAGTCTGTAAAATAATTTTTAAAAAAAGGGACTAAAATCAGCACTTAAAATGTATTACATAAAAATACCCATAAGAAGCTATAGCACAGCTAAAACAAAAGAGAACATACTGGATAATTAAAGTATCTGGTTATGCAAAAAGCATACATTAGGCTTATGCCTTTTGGTCCAGATCAGTCTGTATATCCATAATGTCTTGTGATTGGTCAGTTTTTTTCAAGCAAAACACCAATCATGCTCTGATTGGATCATTTGAAATATCAAAACATTATGCATATTCCCCATCAAAATGTGTCTAAAAAGTCTACCTTAAGCTAAAAGCTTTTAACTTTTGTTTTTTTCTGCATGCAGAGCAACTGTTACAGATGAAAATAAAAATGTACTCACTGACAAACTGAGTGGATTATGAAACAATGTTTTTAATCCATGGACCTGATCTGAATATATTCACATATCTTTCGTGCATAACCAGTGCAGCAAAATAGCACTTTTTATTATAGATAAGATGGAAGGCTTGGTTTTTGTATACCCTGACTCAATTTCATCTTTCATGTAATAGACAAACATTTTGATTATTCTTCGACAAACTATAGACATCAATTCAACAGTTAAATATACAATTAAATAAGAAGTAACAATGCAGACAACACTTTTCTAAAATTTCTTGGAGAATTACATAGGTGTACATGTAAAAGATAAGAAGTTTGTATGATGTTGCGGTCAAACATGTCCCTCATGTTTCATTATAAACATCAAAGTCATATATCTATTAACAAAAATACAAACAAACTTACTTTGCAATAAACAGTGTCTAATAAAATTATCACAGATCAAACACAGATTTCAAATGTACTTCGTTGCACCCTGAATGAAACAATTTAATACAATGCTTTCTAGCATATATTGAGACATTTCATGTAAACTATAATACAATTTATATTTTACATAGAGCTGTGTCTGGTACATGAGAAACTATAAAACTTCTGTCAAAGGGACACAACTGTGATAGTTTGCAATAGCTTATACATTTCCATTTCCTTAACAGTTAAAACAGGTTTATCTATGAATCCTGATTAAGAGGGATAGATGTGCTGGCAAGACATACCGTAGGGTATCTTATGGGCATCACAGATGCTGTAATGAGCGGGAGAATTTCATAAAAGAGGAGCGTCCCATTATATTTTTTTACAATTTTTCTTTGAAAAGTAACAAAACTTTTATAACACAACACAGATCTCACTACATACAGAATGATGTTAACACATGGACAGGATAATGATACTGTCTCTGTGTATTTTTTAATGACATTTTTCTGTTAATTGTGAATTATCAAAGACTGTTGACAAACATATATTTTACAAGTACTCCCTGTGGTCTATCCGCTAATATTAATGGCCTATATAGCTGCCTACTTTTAGCTAAGCACAAAAATAACTACTTTATATTTCAGCTTTCATGTGTGTATTATAATAGAGTAAATATAGTTATACAGTGAATATTTTGACATTACAACTTCATTCTAGCATAAAATGTGCTGTTTTTGCCTATTTTGCCAGTGTTTTAACAGGAGATAAAACGTGTGTTAACGGGGAGATTCACGTGCCATTATAACCCGTTTTCATTTATGCGCAGTACAGGGCCATTGTAAACAATGGACCTGTCTCCCAAGTCTTACATCATGTACGGGCGTCAACAGTGCCGGGCTTAAAAACTCTGGTGACGTCATAAATATGACGTAAACAACACGGACGTTGTCCCAGCGCATTAATGAATGTCGTACTAATAGGAGCGTTTCATTTTTATTTTTATGATTTTTGTTATGCTATTTATGCTAGAATAGGCTGCTAGACGTTTTTGTGTTACAACACCTGCAGAAACCCCCTGGGATATGTTGGTGCCCTACGCCTGGCCTAGTCGGACCAACCATTCCTCGGGATTCTGCAGATGTTATAACACGAAAAAAACGTGCGTTAACCCTACAAAAATATACATTTTACCAACATGGAAACAAGGCAGAATATTATAATATCATTCAGACATTGTGTTACATTTGTTTTTGTTTAAATTAAATAAAAACCCTAGATGAAAGACAGTATATAGTAAAAAAAAAAGATCAGATCTCTAATTGTATGTCATGTACTATCCAAGGAACAATAAATCTGTACCAAAATGTAAAGGGGTCATAAAAAATGTATCATGTAAAAGACAAAGGGAGCTAGCAGAATAGCTTGCTGTATCATTCAATAAGTTTTCTGTACTAAACCAAAGTATATGTATCCTAGTGTATCAACTCTACTGGATACTCATTAACATTTACCCCCTTCATTCTTCACATGGACTTATCCATCTCTCAACTTGGACAGTATCATTTACTTCAAATGATCTGCACTAATTGCTGCCTGCTGGGTAAGGGTCAAATTACTGTCAACAAAGACCAGAAATGTCTATTTATCTTGACACTGGATACAACACATGAAGATATATGCTTTTCAGTAGAGCATTAAGTGAAAGGCATGTTATTTACGTTGTCTGCTCTTAAAGTCCTATGATCACATTGAATCCTCAGATACTGTGATTTATTTACTCTTAAACAAATCTGATATACATCTATATTTATCTTTCATATTCCCTTTGCTTCTTCAAAAAGATGTGTTGTTAGAAAGCACTAACTTTTGCAATATCATTGAGATAATAGTACACCCTAAACATGCACTTTTGATTTAAAAAGCAAGGTTACAAAAAATGTAGGAATAGTTTTCATATAAATATTAATGAGTTTTGCTTGAAATACAACATTCAAGCTAATATAAGTGCTTCAAGTGTTTGTACTTTACAAAGTGATCATGGGCCTTTATATCCACCTTGACATTTATTCTGTTATTCTTTTACCACAGTACCCTGAAATACCCTACTTTTATTATTAACAAACATGTTAACTATGAACACTAGTATTATGTATAATCATCAAGCTAAAATGAAATTCAGATCAAAGATAAAAAGCCAGAGAGAGGCATAGTTCATGTACAAGTAAAAAGAAACCAATGTTTGATCACAGTTGCTGCTGATTTCTACTGAAGCTTAACAGTGGATCTGTCTCACTAGGTCTTGATGACCTTGACCTTTGCCTCCTCCGAAGGTTATTGATGTTGGAATAGTTACTATTGTCATGGAGATGTGTTCTGAACATAGTACAACAACCTGATGGTGGCCACCCAAACATCACCATACAGTCAATCAACACTTGGAAGGGGTTTAAAACAGACTGTTAAATAAAAACAACAAAATTTACTCTCTAAATTAACAAACAAGTGAATGTTTTATGGAAAAAAATCTGTGAGAAGTTATTGAACAAGCGCTACCTGAAAGACAGCACGCTTGAGTCGGCTTGACTATTCTCAGTACCAGTAATTGCCAGTAAAACAAAACTTTTGTCAGTAAAAGGCAAAACAAAAGTCTGTGTATCTAAAAAGTTTGATACCTCTGATCAGTCAACAGGAAATTTACAAATCAATCCAATCGGTAGTTACTGTGATATGTGCATGACAGTGCCTTGCCTTATTAGTATGAGAAAACTGTTCTCTAACCAACGCAATGTATGTAATGTTATCACTATGATTATAAGCATAAAACTCACCTCAAGGACAATAAAAGCAAGCACCAACTGGCTATATGTGTCATCATTCAACACAGTCACAAATATACCATTGATTATATTAGGGATCCAACTGAAATATAGCAGGTTTACAATTATGTAGTTGTGTGGCCACATGGAATATTCTCCGAAAAACCCTTGTATTACCCATATTTCACAGCCTATCAAAATGCTCTTTATAAAAATATATTTTGTACAGTTTCAAGATTTTCCTAACATGCCTAATTTTGTTTGTCTAAATAATATGGCATTTATCTAATTTGGCAATGGTAGAATGAAAAAAAAACACACACAGAAAATAAAACTTCCTCCTGTTTAACCAACTCTACTATACCTAAGCCATCACATGTGGCTTTGCAAAATGGAACAACAGATTGTTTATACATTGTTTAATGGCTGGAGAAACTATCTGAATAATTAGAAGGAATTTTCAGTCTAATTTAAGTTTAAGAATTTAGCCTAAAAGTACATACCGTAAATTCTGTGATTTTCGCATAACAAAATTTTTGTGATCTGTTAACAGGCAGATTTACGCACAAATTCCAAATTCACTAAACAAGAGGTATCTTATTATAAATAAATAGTGTGGAAATAGTGAAAACTGAATCACTGTTTATATTATCCAATTTACAGCCTGTAAAACAGAATGAACTAGGCCTTACCAGACAGTAAAAGCAGAAGTTATAATCATAAACTTGATGGACACATTGTCCAAGGTCTGTCTCTCAAGTGTAGAAAACCGCCCAAAATGTCTGATCAATGATCGTTTCACTGTATAAATATAAAGCTTCAGTTAAAGTTTATCTGTCAAACACATTATAGCAACAACAAAGTTATTAACTAAAACAAAACTAAAACAATACAATGCAGTTCTGGATAAATATATTTGTAAATTGTAAAGGTGCTATTAATTTCCATAAATATCACTGCCAATAACTAATTTATGCCAGTCAATGGACAGAACTGATATTAACTACATTCAAAACCCGTAAAACTAACTCTGGAGCTTTTGTGGAATTTGAATTGGTTTCAAACAATGTACCTTCCAGTGAAAGTCCAAAATAAAATAATTAAACACAAAAATCAATGTTGTTGTCATACTTTACATCATAGATTAGTGTGCATCCATAACATTGTAATATTATTTCATTGTTTATCTAATGAACAACACTGCTACATTTTATACGTTTATTTGATACAGCTCTCGCAGGGTGACTAACACAATATATAGCATGATAAGCATGCAACATCAAGAATGTAATATGATACAACAAGTACGTAGGCGATGTATACTACATCCCATCTTTTCTTTAAAGAAGATGCAAACCACCATGTTAGAATATATGGTTATTAAACAAATAATGAAAAAAATAAAATGCCCGAAGAATGTTACTAGTTTACAGTTTTTCCCATGATGTTTAGTCATTCATTCAACTGTTAGGAAACAATGTTAATTCATTTATCAGCAAGTTATACACCCTTTCAATTAATCGATAATCTACCGACCAAGAGTTGCGTCCCTTACCGGCTGTGACGTCATACGATGATAAATTGCACACATGAAACTATCGCTGACACTTACTTCGTAATAGTTCGTAAACATCAATAAGGTTAAACAAGCTTTTACGGCGTAATCGGTAATGATTTTGTCATTTTATACATCATTTCTACGTAATTATCATAATCATAATATATATAGTATGAAATATTTTGGAGAAAAAAACTGGTGTATTTTCGAATAAAGTTTACGGATGCTGTAATTGTTCTGCGTTGAAATAAACAAAAACGAATAACGTGATTTACATGAATTAAAGTAATTAATGCATGGTTTTGTAAGAATTCTTGTCAAGAAACATTTATAAAAAAGTATGAGCTATGGGGCGAAATACTCTATAGACGGTTTCTGCTAACGGGATAATGTCCGTTTACCGTAAAAAGTATGTCTGGACTAATTGTGTTACTAAGGCCTATTGAAATAATGACATAATTAGAAATATTAATTTTTATAAACACCATCTTTTTTCATTTCCATGCAATTTATTAATATATCATTTCCACAATGTAAGGTTATGAAATGAAAACTAAAATGAAAGGTACCACATAAATGTGCAACATAAATACTTTTAACGTGAAAGTTGCATCATACAGCAAACTGTTTTCGTGTTAAAATGTGAACTATTAGTGATAATGCCATTGTCCATTTTAGTAAGATGTGTGCTACAATTAATTGGTGCCGTACTGCAGTGTACATGTCATAAAAACATCAGGTGGCCACGAAATGCCCTTGGGCATAATCATGTACAATACACAGAGTGCCATAAAACCCCTATGAAAGGTCTAGTGATCACGTAAACAGCTAACCAATTAGTGACAAATTTGGTGACCAGTTATTGATATGTAGCATTCATGTGAATTTATGGTTGAGTCTGAAACTAGATAAAATCTAATATGAAATCTAAGAAGCGCTACTGTCACGCCTTGATATTACTAGATCTGTCTCATTACAAATCAAGAGTAACAGATTATTAGTTTATTTTAATCATCTTTTATTTTTCAACAATCACATATGTTAATAGAATGACATATATACACAACGAAACAAAATGCAATTTGTCGGGCCAAAAGTTCTTTCAACTTAGCAAACGGCCCTTCCCAGAATGAAAATATTAAACAAATTAATTATAAATATAAAAAAACATGGTACTTGTTTTCTTAACTGAATATTTTGTGTCCGAGATTCCAACGCCGTGGATGACTGTTCCCAGTTTGGAACTCTAAATATTATCAAACAAAAACAGAATATCTAAAGTGGCTGCACAGTTGCCACCTACGCCACGGACCTATATACACATATATGTCCGTGCCTACACGTAGGAAATTTGGTTTGACAATTGGGAACCCGCAGTGATCTGAACAAAAGAGAGAAAAAATGTCTTTGCCTTAGAATAGTAAAATAATTGTTTGAATAATGTACATGTATGTAGCAAAATATATAAATTGATGGTCGACTGTTAAACTCAAGACTGTGCCCTGTTGCGCATCACTGCTGATGATGTGAAAACTGAAAATGATTTCTTCATGCCAGTCATTTAATCTCTTATGAAAAGTGATGTTAGCAAAGACAAACTTTTCTGTAGCAGTTCCTTTATTTGTTCTTTATTGTAGATTTCTTGATGCATAAAGTAAACACTTATAGGTGAGTCAGTTAGGGTATCAACTGGTTTTGCTACATATCTACAACTGCATATCACCAGTCGCTAAAAACTTGAAGTATAAAAAAGCTTATAAATCGCGCAAACATTTGATTCACTTGTCATTATTTCATTTAGGTTATCTTGATACGGTATATGTCTACAGTTTCAAGCTGTAAAAGCTACAAAAATACCTAGATCTAGCGTTCCTTCGATGAAATAATATATGCAGTTGTCAACAATCACGCTGCGCCATTATCTCGTTTTAAAGGTGCATCCCCGCATGACGTCATCAAAGGGCAGATAATTCAAATTACCGATTAATTGAAAGGGTGTATATGAACATGATATTTACACTAATTCTTTGCCTAACCCAGAGTCTGGTTTCTGTCTGAAAACAAGTTAACTAATCTGCGCGCGGTACACATTTCATCAATGTGACATTTCCAATTAGTGTACAGCCCTTTATCTTAACTTTGTAATTTCACAATCACTTATTCTACATTAACCTTTATTATTTGCTTTGTAGGCACATATTTATGGAGATTATTATGCTCCATACACAAACACTTGAGATTACACTTCCCATCCTTACTAACGGTACCTCGCAGGTTTCCTAATTTCCCTCCTTGGGCGGTCATTTGAACTCGTTTCTTGTTTCGATTGGTTTTCGGCTTTGTACGTTAGTGTTTTTGGTAGTGGCTTAAAATGTGAAACATCCCTTGTCACAATTTTTCCTTGATGTTTAACTGTTATCATTGATCCCTTCTTTTGTAGAATAATCCCGGGTTTATAACTAAATGGTGTCGAGAGTTTGTTTTGTCTGCGTTGTTTTTATGAGAACTGAGTCCCCAACACGTAAATAGACTTGTCGCGAATTTCGCTTTTTGTCTATATATGTTTTGTTCTTTTTCCGCAAATCTGCATCCCGTTTTCGGACATAGGTGTCTTTGCACTTGGGTTTGAATTCTGGTATTTTTAGTTTGAACTTTCCTTCCGAAAATAAGCTGGGCTGGTGAAACACCGGTCGAACTGTGGGGTGTGGCTCGATAGTTTAGTAGGAATGTATTAAGTTCCTTTTTCAGGTTATGTCCCTGAATATGTGCTGTTTTGACAGTTTTTGATAATATTCTCATAAATCGCTCCGCGATTCCATTCGATTCTGGATGCAAAGGTGTGATCCTTCTATGTTTGAAACCCATTTCGACTGCAAAATTTGCAAACTCTTCACTTTGGAAAGGTGGACCATTGTCTGTTCTCAGAATTGATGGTACACCAAAAATCGAGATGTAGCTCAAACGTGAAATTACTGTCTTCGCTGAAATGGTATGTATCACTTCAACAAACGGGTATCTACTGTAGTCGTCAATTGTGACCATTAGATAATCACGTGATGGTAACGGGCCGTAAAAGTCTACACTTAGTTCGTCCCAGATTCTCTTTGGTAACTCACACAATTTCATTGGCTCTGTGGGATTTTTCAGATCAATAGATAAACAGGGTATACAGTTCTTTACTGTCTGTTCAACTTTCTCATCGATGTATGGAAACCAAACTTTTTCCCTTAACAATTGCTTGCACTTTACAATTCCAGCGTGTGATTCGTGCGCGATATCAATTACTTTTTGGTGCAATGTTTCAGGTATGACAAGTCGTGTGCCTCGTAACAAAATAGTATGGGACTCGATCTGAACCACTGTTAACTCATCTCGAACTCGGAAAAACAGTCATAACTTTTATTTTTTCTACGTAATTCTTTATCCCATTTGTTTGATTTTGCAGATTGCATTACTTTGTGTAACAATTTGTCTTCACTTGTCACTGACACTATTTCTTCCAATGTCATTGCTTTTGGCACCGACATCTCGGTCACAAAGCTAACATAGCTTTCTGCGAGACTAGATTGTATACATTCATCTTCCGTGGTCTCTAGTGGATGGCGCGACATATAGTCTGCCGGATTTGTGCTTCCTTTTTTGTATTGCACACGAAAATCGTATCCCACCAGACGTAGTCTCTATCTTTCTAGTCGGAGAGGTTGATTTTGTTTTGGATTGTTGAAAATTGCTTCCAAAGACTTGTGGTCCGTAATAAGCTTGAACGGTTTACCAAACAAGTATAGCTTAAAGTGTTCAATATCTACCATGATACTCAATGCCTCCCGTTCTGTTTGGCTATATCGCTGTTCCACAGGTGTCAAAGCTCGGCTTGAATATGCAATTATCTTATTGTCTTGGCTCAGTATGGCTGCAACTCCTACTCCCGATGCATCTACTGTAAGTTCTAATTCTTTGTTTGGGTCGTAATATGCCATCACCTTGTCATTTGTCAGAACTTCTTTCAGCTTCTGAAATGCATCATCTTGTGATTCTGTCCATTCAAATTTTACATCTTTCTGTGTAAGTTTTCGCAATGGTTCTGTGATGGTCGAATAATCATGTATGAATCTCGATACATAATTTGTCATGCCAAGAAATGATCGCAGTTCCGATACATTTGTTGGTTCTGTTGCCATCTTGATTGCTTCAATTTTGGCTGGATCTGGTGATATTCCTTTATCGGAGAATATGTATCCGTAGAATTTTATTCTGTTAACCTTGAACACACACTTTCTTTTTATTTAATGTAAGATTTTTCTCTCTTAACCTCATAAACAATGCCTCAAGATATGTGTCATGACTCGCTTCATCCTCTCGTACACTATGATATCATCTGCTATGTTTATAACATTCAACAGTCCATCTAGCGCTTGTCGTATTTCATTCTGGAACATTTCTGGTGCTGCTGATACACCATAGTTCAACTTTTTATATCTCCACAATCCTACATGTGTAGAAAATGTTGTGATATACCTGGACTCTTCGGAAAGAGTTAACTGATGAAAAGCTTGATTTAAATCAAGTTTGCTGAAAAACTTTGCATTGTTGAGTTTAGCAATAACTTCTTCTATAGTTGGAGTGACATGTCTTTCTCGAATTATTGCCTTATTTGCTTCTCTCATGTCTACACATAATCGAATTTCGCCGCTTTCTTTCGGAGCACAAACGATAGGTGAAACCCATGGCGTTGGACCTGATACCTTTTCGATAATGTCCAGTTTTTCTAACCGTGTAATTTCATTTTCTACTTTTTCCGCATGTGAAATGGAATCCGCCTGTGTGTTTCTGCAACAGGTATTACTGTATTATCGATGTGTATTTTTATTTCCCGGTTTTTTAAATTTCCTATACCTTGAAATCTATCAATATATTTCTGACATAAGTCATTTCCATTGTCGACTGCATTAATTACAGGCACAATATTTAAATCCACTGATGTTTGATATGATAACAATGAGTCACCGTTCTTCACGACATGGAATTCTGCTGGTACAATTCTATTTTTATTTTCAACTGTTCCTTGAAATTTTCCAACAAATGAAATGCTTTTGATTTGACCATAAGCGTATGCCTTGACATTCGTTTTCTGTAATTTTGGAGAATGTTTTAATCTTTGCCATTGGTTCTCATTAATAATGTTAAGAGTACTTCCTGTATCGACGGTAATTTCCATTTTTGTATCATTTATTTGAACATTAACGCGGCAATTTCTTAATCCTACTGCAGTATTCATTTTCTTTTATTCCAAATGTGTATTCATCACAACTGTCTCCATTTTCGGTCTCAAATGCTTCCACCTTGTGAGATTTTTGCTTGGGTGTCCTACACATTTTCGCGAAATGATTTCCTTTCCCGCATGAATGACATATTTGACCAAATGCCGGACACGGACCTTTTGAGTGAGGATACATTCCACCGCATCTCCTACATTTATTTGAAGTCGACTCTCTCTAAATGGTCTCCTATTTTGATTTTCTTGTCTGGGCATTGAAGGTCGAAGGCGCGGGATGTTGTCTCGGGGTTTTGTGTTTGATCCTTGCCAATTCTTCCTTGCCTCTGTCGTCTTGCATTTTGCTTGCTTGTTCCGGCGTAATTTCTAAAGTTCGCCATTGTTAACATTTCTGGCAACGTTTTGTCCTGTTCTAAGCATTTTCGCCTTATTTTCTCTGAGAAACAGCCCTGAATTATTTGAGATTTTACTTCTGCCTCTTTATCATGAAACTCACAATATTCTGCTTTTTGTCGTAATCGCGTTGAAAATTGGTCAACTGTCTCTGTGGACGTTTGTTTCATGTTACGGAATTCATACCTTTCGAATTCAGTGTTCTTTTGAGGTTTAAAGTAATCTTTCAAGCCCTGAACAGTTTCATCGTAGTTTGTTCCATCACCTGCCAAATTCAATGTTTGATATATATCGTATACCTCATCTCCTGAATAGTGCAATAGTAAGGCTTTTCTCCGTCTCTTTGATTCCAGGTTCATCCCGACAAACAAGTTTTCTAATTTACCAACGTATTTTTCCCAGCGTACACCTACTGATTGTGTATCTTCGTGAACATTAAACTTCGGGAAGGCCGTTAGTCCAGTCATTTTGACGAATAAACAAGTGTCCAACACAGTCTATTCTGTACTGAATTAAACGTCCAATATCCCTTTTCCCTTTTTTTTTTTAATGTTTCATTAATTAATCCTTTTTATTGATCCCATCCTCGTCGCCATTGTAATATTATTTCATTGTTTATCTAATGAACAACACTGCTACATTTTATACGTTTATTTGATACAGCTCTCGCAGGGCGACTAACACAATATATAGCATGATAAGCATGCAACATCAAGAATGTAATATGATACAACAAGTACGTAGGCGATGTATACTACAAACAAGAAAACTGGCAAGTATATTTTAAACTTATTTCAAGTATGAGATGTAATAGATTTGTTTTTCCGAAACAAACATTTTGTGTTGCAGTATCTTTTGTCAAAATTTATTTCACATGTAGGTGTATTAACACTGAGATACTAAAACAATATCAGATCCCACACCTGCTGAAACTAGGACATGTATATATGTCTTATTACTATACATGTTATAAGCCCTGTATTAGACAGTCAGTGTGGTATAGAGTAGTCACGTGGTCTATTGACATGTACATGTATTTGTGCAACTATTTTCAGAGTTGTGGTGGTAGTACAGTGGTTAAGGTACTTTACATCCGTAGGCATCCTCACTGTTTCATACAGGTTCAAACCCTGGTCCCAGTCTCCATGATTAACCTGTATTATCTCTAATCTTTGTGCAATGAACATAAGGTAGCTGACTTACCATTATTTAATGATTTATAGAAGAGAAGTATAATCAGAAGTAGGACAATAATAACTGGTAGCAGATATATCACATAAATCAGTGCTCTATTGATGGCTTTCTTTGCTCCACAACTGAAATATACAGAAATGTATTATTATCACTGTTATTTAATTCTGACCATATCTGTCTAAAATGTTCACCATTTAGATTAAATAGACTTTACAAAAAATGTATCAATTTCAGTAAGGATTAAGCAAATGTATCGTGAACAATGATGTCCAAGGTCTGAGTGTATACTGGCTTACCATCGTCCATGTATTAATTGTATTATTTCAAACACACTGGTGAACCATGGTATGACTCTATACTGGCTTATCATGGATTCATTGTATGATTTCAGACTATGATTTGACAGTAGGCTGGTGAACCATGGTCTGACAGTAAACTGGCTAACCATGGTCTAACTGTATGTTGGATAGCCATGGTCTGACTGTATGTTTGCTAACCATGGTCTGACTGTAAACTGCATCATCATGGTTTGGCTGAATGCTAACAAACCATGGTGCTTGCTACATGTTACAAATACATGTACTAACTATCATTCTGAAAAGAACGTGTTTATCATATGAACTGTAAGGCAGCCAGAAATGTAATAAATAACAAAACAAACTTACATTTTTAAGGATGGCTGATAAGCCAAACTGGCTGTTATAGCACACAGGGCTGCAGGAACTATCCATCCAAGGAAATACTGCAGGCACCATGAACTGAAAAGACACATTTACATTTAAGCCTAACTACTTGTGGTTCCCACTTTTATTCAGGTAATTGAGCATTACTTTACAAAAACAATAGAGCTATCACTGTTGTGATTAAATACCCCTTCAATGGTGCTTCTTCACAAATAAATAGCAATAGTTAGCTATGGTGGTATGTCACAGGCCTCTTGGTTTCAGAGAAGAAGATTTTTAAAGTTTTTCCTACATAAGCATATGGAAAATCAAGTGACACCCCCAGGCATGGTCAATTTTGACACTGGGGTCATGATTTGAACAAACTTGGTAGAGGTTCACTAGGCAATGGTTCATGCTAAATATCTAGCTCTAGGCCTTGTGGTTTCAGAGAAGAAGATTTTCCTATCTAAGCCAATGTAAAATCAAGTGACACCCTTGGGCAAGGGCAATTTTGAACAATTTAGGAACACCACTGCAAAGTTTCATCATTATTGTGATTTCAGAGGAGATGCCGTTTCAAAGAAAATACGAACGGATGCCGTACAATGGACGGTGAGCGATCCTAAAGCTTAGTCTGGCAATTTGTGCAAGGTGAGCTAAAATGAAGGCAGAGTTCACTCCACAATCTACTTATGTTATGGACTGACTGACAGGAAGATTTCATTCGTTTTGCAAGGGTATAAAAATAAATAATATTACGATAGCAACAAGAGCCATGTATGACATGGCCATCCCCCCGCCAAGTGCTCTTTCTATGACCAAGAAATTTGAGGTGAGAGGAATGGATAAGGTAAAGGTTCTAATTTAATAAAATATTAGTAATTATAATGTGTTGAGGGTTATTAACCTGCACTTTCTCTGTGTTAATGTTGCACTTCTACTCTAAAATCTTTGTTGCAAAAAATCAAAAAGGGAGATAACTCATAACCAGGGTAAGTTTGAGTTGTGATTGTTTTGACACTGCACTGCATCTTAATGTCCTTTATGACTGAATGCAATTTGAATCAATTCAGTTCAGTATTGAAGGAGTTATGGCCATGACAAGAAAACGTAATAAAAGGAGATAATTCAACAAGGTCAAGCTAGAGTGAAGGTCCTGGTACACTGCACTTCCTCTCAATGTCCTCTGTCTGTGTGTAAAGTTTAAATAAATTCCCTTGAATACTTTCACAGTTATGGTCCAGACAGAAGTGTGACGGAGTGACACATGGGCGGGGCCCATTACCATATCCCCTCCGCCTTGGCAGGGGGGGATAATAATTATCTTTATAGTCAGCAAGATACAAACAACAACAAACATTAGCTCTGAAAATGACTAAAATATTGTTGAAAAACTCCTACAACAACTAAATTTATGAACTCCTTTCTGGTACCACAAAACTGCAAATCTGTACCTGCTAAAATGCCCAGTATTGACACTCAAGAAACTTACCTTCCTATGTTATTACTTGCCATGAACGTCTCCAAACCATACACAAGATGCCAGAATATAACACAAAGGAAGAAGTACTGCACCCATATCTGAAAGTATGAAATACAAATAGAGTTTTCATACAGCACTTATTACCTCACAGATCTACGCACTATGAGAGTGCTGGCTTAGAAGCCATGAACAATGATAAGGAATCCAATATGTTTACCACACTTATACCAAAAATAAATGAACAGTTTATAATACATGATAATAAGAGGGTCTATTTTCTATGTACCTGTAAATTGTCCCAAATACTAGCTATTGAGTATGGTTCAAGTTTTTTTAATCAAATGGCAGCCAACACAAAATTATTTTCAGAACAGTTTTGCAAAATCAATCAAGCACAGTTTAAACCTCAAACATCTCTATAGTTTATCAACGCTACAACATAGTACCATTAATTAAGAATGTGCAGCATTTTTCACATTTTTTTCATTGAAAAATTATCTCAAAGTAAATGAAAGACTTACTGTTGAAACGATACAGAAGGTGTGTCTTCCATCCTTGTAGGCTGTATCCTCTGGCTGGGGGTAATATTTAGCTAGCCAAACACTTGATCTTACAATCAACCCTACAAAAAATGTCACATTTTACAATTTTAACTACGTAGAAAGTGTTACTTAATTCATACACATTAAACTGGTCTTAAATTTTATCTGTCACCTGGTCTTATCCAACACAACTCCTTTGTGTCTGTAACATTTTAATTAGTGTTTTAACACAAATCACTGCATTTCCTGAATTAACATTTAGGGAAAAAGATATAATTCACTTTACATTAAAGAATTGAATGTTTCTTCATAAAGTTCAACAGTTGGATGCAGCTTGGCAAACAGGTTACAAATTATAAAAATGCAGGGTCCAAGTTATCTATCTTGCCTCAAACCATACAGCTGTAAATAGGTACCAGCATATTGATGAGGGTGAAGAATGTTTTGTTTTTGATGGTGACTCCTTTGGTCTAGTGCTATAAATTAGGCATCTGCCTTGGAGGCCAGAGGTCAAAGGGTAAAATTCTAGCAGAGGTCTGTTCTGATATGAAAATTAACGTAGTGGTTTTATGTCCCTCATTTGTATCAAACAAAATATATGTCCATTCCTCACTATAGGTATAACCATGTTAGTGCTGTTAAAAGCTTAAATTCAGATAAAAACAAGCAAACAAACTCACCAATATTAGCTAGGATACCAGCTGTTATTAGACATTTTGTTACATGGGTCACCCCAGAACTCTGCACTAGACTGCTCTGTCTACCAGAAGTTGACACCTGACTATATCGCCATGGCAACAACAGCACAAGTGTTCCAAGGAAACTGGCAATTGAGACAATCAAACTGATAATGCTTACAACAGTCTCTTCAAGAAGAGCATGCTCCTGTGGGATGTCATTGTTTATTATGATGGATTGGTTACCAAGGCAACAAGATGAGATGAAACTTGCTGATGCCATTTTCACTTTTCAAATAGCTGAGCTTCACCATAACTTTGTATAGAATTGTGAAAAAATCTTGGATCCATCTGAAATATAAGAATTAATTTGTCTTGTTTTAGTTGTTCACACTCCAGTTTGAAATATTTTTTGTGAAATGGCAAAATGTCAAAAGGTGAATACAAAATACTGAACAGTTTAAATCAAATAAATATTATGAAATACCATCTGACTTTTATGCTGTTGGTACCAAATGATTCTGCCTTGGAAGATCTTTTATCTGATCATGCAATCTGTGTTATTCATCAGTTAGTAAATGTTAGAAACTAAGCAGGAAAGGGGTTTATAACTGAACAATGAAACTTCTCAACATAAGATTTTAGCAACTTATGCTGAAAATTACTAATCATCCTTCATGCTTGAAAAACAATTGGATTTTGAAAATCAGACTTGGATGTACAAAATGTACACGTATTGCTTGCCCCTTCTATCTATGTAATTTATCTGCTGAAAGATTAAAAGAATGTCTACACACATGAAGTTGGAACAAAGTCAGCAATTCATGAACACAACAATAGTGGCATTTCTGTCAATATCATTATGCATACACTTGCCAGTGTACCGAAAAAAAATCTTGACAGTAAAAGAGTCACTATTAATCAATTTCATCTTGGGAGCTAGTTTTTTTAGATTGGCACTTTCTTTCATAGCTCAGGAGTCTAGTTTTTTTAGATTGGCACTTTCTTTCATAGCTCAGGAGTCTCTCCTTCTCTCTCTCTCTCTCTGTCTGCTTTCATAGTCCACACCATCATTAGAGGTGCGCGGTTTAACCGGTAAAACAAGGTTTTAGCCTTCTACGGTACGTACCACGGTACAGAGCCGGAATACCGGTATTTTTAGCTCCAAAAATAGAATTGTATATGACACCGCAATATACAATACACAGCGACAGCTGATAAAAAGATAAGGCGTTACCCATTTCACGCTCTCGACCAATTAAAACGCAACGTTTTCCAATAATTATTACCGCACATGTGCGTGGTCGTAACACCAGATAACCTTTGTATAATTGAATTTGTGATGACAAATCATTTAGATTAAATTATGACTTTAAATTACGGTGTGCTTGCTGAGAATGAACTTGAAATTGGCGTGTTTTCTTATTAATTATTGGCTTATTACGGTTTTTCGTAACCGCTGACAAACTCATTCCACTGTTTAAAAAAATGTTTCAACAATGGGGAACATTGCGTGTTTAGAGAGAAGTTAATTGAAAATTAGAGTGTAAAGCGTTCGGCCGTAAGGAAGCTGCTGTACTTTGTTAACACTGGATCGATAATTTGAAAAATCAATCGATCCAAAGAGAAGAAAAAAATGCTTTTACAAAACTGGTGCAACACGATTGGTGCAAGCTTCACCAGAAGTGAAAGAGCAGAAATTCCAAAAAATTAAATCAGAAGGCTCTACCTTGTTGACAAGTGGAGTGAAATTATTTGTTCGTTTATCAAGGGTTCTGAAAAATGACCATGAATTTTAATTTTTATGTTTACATTTTCCCCGGAAACGGAAATTAAACGGCTTTTTAACTTCCGGTTCCCGGTTAACGTTCGTACCTAAGTCAATTGGGTGCCGACCCATTTCGGACCATGGACACTTCGGACCATCACTTCGGACCACATTTTACGGACACTTCGGACCAGATTTATGGACACTTCGGACCAGATTTATGGACACTTCGGACCATGATAATATATTGTTGCAAACTCTGATATGACACTTCGGACCATGAAAATATTATAGCAAAATATTATGTGACACTTCGGACCATGAAATCGTAATGATTTTAACTAATATTATTTATAATTTTCTCGTATTGGCACCGCCACTAACGATAAATCTCCAAACTCTAAACGATAAACAAATGTTGATTTTAGACAATTTATTAAAAAACCCAAACATCAAATCAATCACTAATTTAGAATTTAAGGCCGACGAATATCAAACAGAACGCTTTCGAATTTACCGCTGAAGATTAAAAAAAATAATGGAAAACGCGAGTTTAGCAGTTTGATTAATTGCACTTATTAAACCTATTTGTAATAAAGATTTGAATTAAAGATGATTAACTTATTATGTAAACACCAATCAGTGTTATGATTTAATTATTATAATTGCATAACAACTTTCAAATTTTGCAGTGAACATGGTGAATGTATTTTACCAATGTATAGAATTTTTTGTTCTTGTTTGTGTTTTTGTGTATATGTGTCTATGTCCATTTGTATATTTAATTTATTTGGTGTTGGCATATGTGTGCATTCGTTAATTATAAGGTAATCATGTAAATAAATTATCAAACCTTCATAATTGTTTCTTTCGAACTGTTTTCCTTCAGGTTAAATAAAAAATATATTCAATGCATCAGGATCAGTACAGGCCATTTAATTGTCGCATATGAAAGACCTGCTTAAATACTTTATACAGAGACAGCACAGGAATACTTTTATATTCCCATTATTCCCATACATTAGAAAACGCCAATACAGACAGACAGATATTCTTTATTTGTGTAAGAAAGTTTTAAAAAATCTAGAAATAACACCATTTTACACAATCTTTTCATAATTACTTTGTCAATTTGACACTACAACATGCTCTTTTAAAAAGGTGCGAGACAGTGACCGAACGTGTCAATTGTTAAAACAACAACTTGTTACAATGTTGGGAAATTACAGCCGCAACTTAGGACATAAACAATTTGCTATTAAAACATCGACATACACAAAGTATTTAATGAATTTTAACAGTTTTATAGTTTATTTACGTCTCACCGTACATGTTACATACAAATACATTTCATTATACTATATAAATAAGGTTTAACATATATTCCATTCTTATAAGAATTATGAGAGACAGTCTTATATAATTTATACATATTATCTGCATTTAAAAAACAACATGACATTAAATATATTATATTATCACATATTAATGGATATACTAAAACATCACTAAGATAAATACCCATATTATGATACCCGTAAAATGTTTTTATCTTCATCTCATAAAATTGGAGTCTGGATCAGTTAATCCAATATACTCATATAAATTGTTATACCCCTAGTTAAACGTTTTAAGTAAAGGTATATATATTATGAAATTAATTTCGTTTTATTTTTATGATTCATAATAATTACAAATCTGGTCCGAAGTGTCCATAAATCTGGTCTGAAGTGTCTACAAATCTGGTCCGAAGTGTCTATAAATCTGGTCCGAAGTGTCTGGTCCGAAATGTCCATGGTCCGAAGTGTCCGTAATTCGTCAATTGATACCTTAGTCATTTCGCACTGTAAATCACACGGCTTTGGACAATATCATTTAATCATCCCCTCAAAGTGCTAGCGGTAATTAGAGCTAAAAGTGTAGAAGATTTAGATAATTTGAGAAGTTTGGTTTAAAAATTCAAATCGTACATTGGTAACATCTAGAATCTAGTTTTGTTTCAAAGTGTTATGTTCCATTCAAATAAATACAAACGTAACCAGAATTTGTTAGAAGATACTTGATGGAATCCAGCACGGTTTTCGCCGTAATAGATCATGCGAATCACAACTATTTGATTTTTTGATGATATTTCTACGAATACCGAAAGCGGTAAACAAACATGTTTTAGTAATGAAGTTAAGTCATTCTTTTCTAGTTAATAAATTACACCATTATGGTATCGGAGGCCGAACTTACACTTGGATAGAACATTTACTGAAAGATCGGAAACAGGCGGCAGTTATTGAAGGTGTTTCGTCTGACTATATTAATGTAGACTCCGGGGTTCCTCAAGGAAGTGTCCTTGGTCCGAGTCTCTTTCTTTATATACATCAACGACACTGCCTATATATGCCATTGGGACTAACATCAAGACTTCGACTCTTCGCATATGACACAATTGCATACGTAACAGTTACATCTACATTTGATGCAGAAGTATTACAGACATACTCGGAAAAAACTGGCGGTTTGGGAGGAAAGATGGAAAATGGTCTTCAATCCGGAAATGTGTATAATGTTATTACAATCTCACGCAAACGTAAGGCGATAAAATTTCAGTATATCCTACATGGACAGATTCTCGAATCTGTATCTTCTGTGAAATATTTGGGTTGTAACAGGAGTTACAGGACCCCTTGAATTCTGCCATCCGCTCTCTAACTAATAAGTTTCATAGGATTAACACTAAAACTGATCCTAATGTAAATACTCATACTAAAGTATCCAAGACAAGATTGTTAGCCAGTCAGATCGTCGCAGTTATATCCCTTGAATCGCTTATATTTCACCACAATTGCATCGTACACTCTTTGAATCCAAGTTTTCAGCGGATCATCACCAAACCTGGTTATAAATATTCCTACCACGTTTAATATCCAGCAAACAGTTTGATGAATTAATTCTGTGTTATGGTGCCGATATTTATTGCTTTCAAAGGAACATTTGATAACGGACTTAACTAATACATTATATTATGCCCCGGTTGCGCTCCGGTAAAAGTTGGATGAGCAACTTCAGGTGTGGCACTCGAAATGTACACCCGTTTCTATTATTTTTAGGTTACTAGTCGAACTTTTTTTAATATTTTTACACAAACCAGGCATGATTTCGAAAAATCTCGAATGCTAGTCGGTGGCTAAGTGATTTGAGACTTTTACCTATGTAAGTGTTTCGTCTGTGAATTGAACATTTGACAGTGAAACTGTTTACGTCAGTCGCTCAAAAACGGTTAGAAAAATAGATTCATTTCTTATAAGACCAATTGTTTGTCCTAAATGGTTTCTGACTTTAATTGAATTTATACATTGACATTATAATTTAAATGGATGCAAATATGGCCTTACCGTGAAAACAATTCCTTAATTCCCAACAATATTGCAGTTTTTATAGCGAAGCTCGATCCGACTCTGTGTGCGTAATTGAAACGAATCTACTGACTAAGAGCTGCACTGTCCTCATTTGTGCTGTACACAAGGCTTGCGGAAATCCTTTTATAATTATGAAAGCAAAACTGAATTTACGCATAAATATTAGTAATCACTATCTGTATATAGTCTTAAGTATTAACTATTAAGTAGACTTGGAATGGACGTCCTGTTCTTACATGTTTTAGAATTTCTGCGTATACGCATAACTTGATGATATAATATATGTAATTTAAACAGTTTAGTGTTAAAGAATGTATAGTATAATTATAACTGGTAAGTAAGTTTGACAATTGTTCTGATACTTTTCACACAAAACAAGATCAGTCTTGGGGGGAATTGTAAGAGGTTATGTTAGAGCATACGAGATTCTTCGAAATTATACCATATATCAACAAGTTCAACCAGTTACCTGAAAGATGGCAGAAAACGGGTGTACATTTGGACTGCCGGAAGTTGCTTATACTACACAAATGTACTTTTACCGGAGTACAATGTTTTAACTTGCACTCCACATGCGCGTTTAAAAGGTGTCTACATGGTGAACGACCAACATTATAGAGTGTACACGTACGTATATACAAAAAAAGTCCATTTTTTGTGTTAGTTAACGTAGTAGAGTGGAGTTGCCTTACTTGCGTTTGGATTAAATCAAAGCAAGCTTTATCTGCCCTTTTATTCATTTTAGATTACATGCGGCATTTCTCTTAGCTGATGAGGCTATGATTACAACAGCAGTCATAAGTTGATAATATTTACCAGTATTCTGTAAACTTTCAGTATGATTAACATGCAAGAATGAGTAAAGTTTCCGGATGCAACGAGTTTCTGGAAGATGTTACTTAGACATACCGTCTACATCGTCAGGTCGAGTAAATACTACCATCTTTCAAAACTACAATTAGAAATGGCGTTCCTTACTTTATTTTATGCAAGTTGGATTCCAAAACTTTATGGCTTTGTGTCCACAGGCCTAAGTCACCATCAGAACTTTAATCGGTCGGATCAAAGCCGTGTGGGCATGTTTTTTCAGCTGTAAATGAGCATTACAGTGTATCACTTTTTTATAGAAATTATTTTATCCCGCTCTTGGTATTTTTGTTTTCTAAATGAAAAAAGTAAACACATTCGTCAGTGAAACCCCATCATCACGTGACAAGCCTGATGGCAGTTGTTCACGGTTAAATAAGCATGGAGTTTGATGTAATGCATGTAAATACTGCACTCAGTGCCTTGTAAACTTCTCGTGATATGCTACTAAAGCGGACATCAGTCCCTTATCACAGGGGGTCGGACGTAAACGATGTATCTCGGGGCTTTAAGCGAGAATTTGATGTAGTTCTGGTCAAAATGGCGGAAATTTAATGTTTATTTTGGGAGACGGATAAGAAAATTGGTAAGGAAATGTTTATTTTTAGTTTGATCGAACTGTTATCATGCCCTTTGTATAGCCACATGTAATATATGAAATCGTCACACCCGTTTTGGATCGTGGACCTAAAAATAAAAAAGTTATTGAAGGGATAAATTGGTCGGTAGTGTTTATGTTTGGATTTTCCGCCGTTTTCTCCCACGTTTGGACGATTCAGACCGCTTTACTCGAGCTTATTTGATTGCATTTCGTATAAACATGATGCGATCCATTGTTATTTATGGTGTGCACGTTTCCAAGACGAACTATCGCCGATTTTTTTTAACTTTAAACCGATTTCGATGTATCTCGGGTCGTTTTAAGACGATCTGATGTATCACCGGGTTCCAAAAGCAACTGTAAGCGGTAAACCAACGGACAGCATGGATGATGTACCATGTGTAAATTGCGAACCAGTGCGACTGCTGCCCGCACTAGTGTTTCGTCGACCATGGAATTAAATAACACAAAATCGAATGGTATTAAACTGAATCAACAAACATTTGCTGTCAACATGTAATGCTGAATGAAAAAAGCAAAATTAATAGATCTATATGTAGCTAATCTTTGTATCTATTCGTGCATTTTAAACAGAAATCCCTTAGTTACAGGCATTGTGGCAGCTGAAATTTAGAGTTGAATGTTGTATGATTCAAAAAATCATTTTGACACAATTTACACATGTTTACCGTTTACAGTTCTCTTTAGAACCCGGTGATACATCAAATCGTCTTAAAACGACCCGAGATACATCGAAATCGGTTTAAAGTTTAAAAAAACGGCAATAGTTCGTCTTGGAAACGTGCACACAATAAATAACAATGGATCGCATCATGTTTATACGAAATGCATTCGAATAAGCTCGAGTAAAGCGGTCTGAATCGTCCAAACGTGGAAGAAAACGGCGGAAAATCCAAACATAAACACTACCGACCAATTTATCCCTTCAATAACTTTTTTATTTTTAGGTCCACGATCCAAAATGGGTGTGACGATTTCATATATTACATGTGGCTATACAAAGGGCATGATAACAGTTCGATCAAACTAAAAATAAACATTTCCTTACCAATTTTCTTATCCGTCTCCCAAAATAAACATTAAATTTCCGCCATTTTGACCAGAACTACATCAAATTCTCGCTTAAAGCCCCGAGATACATCGTTTACGTCCGACCCCCTGTTATCAGTTACATGTATTAGTAACTGGGACTGGTAGTGTATTTGCCTCTGTATTTCAGGATTAAACCTTATCAGACAGGGTCTTTTGTGATAAAGGGTAATATGGCAATTAAGAGATTACACGGTCTGGGGTTTGAGCGTCATTTCTGAAGGGATTTTTAAACAAAAATAATTCAATTTTAAACTTGAAATGATGTTTTTTTAAACTAAATATCATTCAATTCCATTACAAAATCATAGCACTTTCATTCGCTCAGTTTGTTTTGGAGCAATATGTATCTTGTTTGCAACGACGTCTCTCCGCAAAACTGATTTGTGCCGAAAAAAACCCAAAGTGATGTCTTTCACATACTGTTATATGTTCTTGGAAGGCCTCAACATATCTAACCTGCCATGACACTTTCCTCATTTTTGAACCGCGTCTCTGCAGATGCCTGGTGTGA
This sequence comes from Saxidomus purpurata, assembly GCA_022818135.1. Classification (NCBI taxonomy): domain Eukaryota; kingdom Metazoa; phylum Mollusca; class Bivalvia; order Venerida; family Veneridae; genus Saxidomus; species Saxidomus purpurata. The sequence continues at coordinate 10,347,032 of JAFMSR010000007.1, forward strand.
TGCGATGTTACATGACCCAGATTAGGTCGGTTACTAAAATTAAACAAATATGGATATGGCAAACCTGGTAATGAAAAGATTTGCCTACATAATGCTGATAAACAAATATCACTAGATGTACCGCAACTTTGGTATGGTACTGCAACCATCCTGCAAATCTTAATCTTATAAGTAGCGAAACTATTTACAAGCAATTCGTCAAATTAAACCGGCGCGGTCCATCTATCAAAATGAATCTAATTTAAATTATTTTCGTTTTATACAATTAAGTTTAGAGTAAAACATGACAAAAGTTTTATTATTATTTGCAATTTTGGCTGCGTTAGAATTAATCGGTGCCGACGACTTTTTGTTTGGAACATTTCCCGAAGATTTCAGATGGGGTGTGGCAACGTCGGTATATGAAACAGGCGCTTATGGAAACTATAGTGGTAAGTTTCTGCTCACACCGTTTCTTTTCTTTCTCTTTTTTATTGTAATTTGTTTCTTATACATGTACTATTTTTTACTTATAAAGCATTAGTTATAGGCCATAGTTTATTTTTTCTCTTTTCCCCTTTAATTTTGTATGCCGACGTTGTAAGTGTCGTTCCAAATCGATTGATCTGTCCATTTGTCAGCATGACTGTGTTTGGAGGTTTTGTTTTATTTACAAATTTATAAGATTAAAATTTTATCATTTCCTCCTTTAAGTTGATGTTTGAAATGTATAGATAGTATTACTATTGAGCGCTTCTCTGAAGGTCTTCTCTTTCTGTTTTCTCGGTATTGATGAATTATAACTGTGCATCTCAATTCGGTTAGAATATCCGGAAGAAAGGATGAATATAAAGAGCTTGGAACGCAGTGTTTTATATGCATTAGTCAGGTTCCTAAGTCCTTTGTAATTCAGAGTGAAATACTTTGAAAAATTTGTACTATAAGATAATAGAAAGTTTCACAGGTTTTTCCCTCTCTTTTACAGCCACCCACAGATTACAAGATGACGTGAAAGGTCTGAAAGAGATTGGGGTAATGGACATTTTTTTATATAAGTAAATCAAGATTTTGCAAAAGTTTTGAAATAGCCATCTACTACTGTTACCGTAAATGAACTTTCTACATACAGGATGTACAATATAACGAAGTTGCTGGTGACCATCATTTCATAACATTGTATTTAGATATATATGGCACAATGATTTTTATTATAGGTTAATACATTCAAGTTTTCCTTCGACTGGAACCGACTGGCTCCGAATGCCAATAGTACAGAACTACATTCGGATACTGTTCAGTTTTATAGCTTAATGCTGAAACAAAACGGCATAGATGTACATATTGCTTTGTTTGATGATGAAATTCCAGCAAAACTACAGGTGAGCTAAATTTGTTTTTTATCTACAATGTGAACATATATTTATGTACTAATGTGTGTAAATAGATTGTTTCGTAAAATATTCATGTGTTGTAACAGTAATAATATGTAATGTTACCTATAAAGACATCAGATACTAACTCCTACCTTGCTTGCGTTAAGCGATTCCGCCTTTGTTTATAGTGCAGATCATGATCAGACTGTATGTCTGTGCAGTCTGTGGATAACTTTCACTGTTTTGTTATTTAGTCAGAAATGTTCAATGAGCACCTCTATTGATATTTATTGGTACTTTCCAAACTTATACAAAGACAAGTCCATTTCATAAATTTAGCGGTGTCGAAATCCTATCGGCAAAAGTCAAACAATCTAAACCCCAAACATGTAAAGTTCAAACCAAAAGCATCCACATTTGTTAATACTAGCTGACGTTATTTTCCCAGATATGTACTCTCTCTGATATCTTGGAACTCCTAAAACAGAAGCTTCATAGAGTTTAACGCTCGCAGTTACCTTCAGCCAGACAGTTTAACCACAAATATTTGGGTTTGGACCACACCCCTAGGCCTGACCCTGGCCCCTCCCTTTCCCTGCCACTCCTGTTCACTGCAGTAGCTTTGAATACATCCTACAAATGTATGTAAGCTAACTAATTACAGATTCAGTTTCTTATTTTACTTACCTACCGATCACATGTTTAGGGTGACAGTGCATATAAATACTTTGTATATGTCCCATACAGCATGGGACCAGTATTAGATTATACCCCATGCATCCGTGGTTTTACTAAAAAGATGGGGACGACCAATGCTAGACACCAACCCTCCGCAAGTAACTGCCTTATTGAAATTAGCCGGACTTAAATTGAATTAGGTTTTCAACTTGCGGAGGTTTTTTTTATCTTAGCATGAATTCGTGTAACGAAGATGGTAGCAAAAGATGCTTTCTGTCTTCCATGTCATGCAAATGAAAACACTTCCAATGACCGTATTTATTGTTCGTTTTTATTTAAGGCTGACGGAGGTTGGACGGATGAACAAAGTCCTTCGACCGCATGCGAGTTTGCAAAGAATGTTTTCAAAATGTTTGGAAATCAGGTATTTAGTTTGTTTTCTGTAAATATCACACGGGAAAACATATACCATAGCTAAAGTATGGTAAGAAAAAGAATCTGTACTAACACAACTGTGTGCAATATTTCGGCCTGACAGTCTAGGATGATCATATTTGGTATATTCCCTAGCTGTATTATTTCAGTCTCAGCTTCACACACCATATACATACGTACGTCAGCCAGCAATAGGACCATATTCTCTACAGAATGGTTTCGTCCGCACATTCTTTCTAATATAATACAGCACATTTTTGTTTTTATTTTGCAAAAGTAAAGTAACACCTTTTTAATTTGAAGTAATAAATACACCATTCGTCATTAAGGTAAATATTTGGAGCACGTTCACAGACCCGATCAAAATGGCCGCCAAGTTTTATGGAGAAAAAATGGACAACAGCTCGTATCTTGCATTACATAACATGATGCTGGCACATGAATGCATTTATCATGCATACAAGAAAAATTATACGGGTAAGTGATACTTGAATTTAAGCTACAATCTACAGTACGTGAATTTGATTGTCTCATACGCTACTTCCGTAGTATTAGTATATCGCAATTATGTTAGTATTAGTTATTTTCTATAAATATCAAAAACAATTTATGAGGAAAGTTTGTTTGTTATATGTGCTTATGGTTCACCATCCTCGTTCAAGGTAGATATGGTACGACCTAAAGTATACAATAAAGTAGTAAATTGGTTTATATAACAGCGGGTAAAAGTACGGTGTTGCGTAGCATGTTCTCTTAACTTACCTGATGTCTTACTCTTTCAGCCGGTACGACCCACGACGAAACCAACCATTCATCAGAGAGGCTGATAACTTTTTTTTTGGTCCGTCAACAAAAATGTTAAATACCAACTCTTCATCATTATGTTCAATACATGTCGTGCAGATAATTTCTTTTACAGGAACGCTTGGTATTGGTGTGCATGGTGTTTGGTTTGAGCCGGAAAGGCCATCTGAACTCTCTATAAATGACACGATGGAAAGGGTCCTCCAGTATGAAATCGGTTGGATGATGAGTATGTTATTGAAAACAGGAGACTATCCGGACAGTATGAAGAATCGTCTGGGCAATAAGCTTGCAGCATTTACAGAGGACCAAAAGCGATCATTGAATGGTGAATGAATTATTGTAAACGTCTTTATTGCGGAGACCTGTTAGATATTTTATTTTTGATGCTAATAAATAACTTAATTAAATCTCTCTCGCTGGAAACAGGTGCTTATCAGAGAAAACAAGCACGTTTCCTTACTGGTATCAATCTAGGGCTTTGTGGATATATGTAGGTGTAGCATTAAGTGTTTTGCCAAACGATATACGTCAATTGGTCTGACCAGGGATCGAACCCGAGTTATCAGGGTTACTCACAGCCGTCGTAACCTCTCCGCCACTGATACCCCATGGAGTCGAACAAAGACACTTTGCATACCAGGTGCGATATTTAGTTATTATTCAAATATTGATCACAAAGACAGGAATTATGCTGTGTAGTTAATATTATTTGTTAGGTATTTTAGATTCATGTGCAGTCCGTTTAAATAAATGAACATATATTTGCAGGTTCTGTTGATTTCATCAGCATAGTTTATTATGAGACCTTCTTGATCTCAAGAGATGATAGGCCAAACAATGATAGAGGAGCAATTTTAACAAGGAACCAAGAGTGGAAAAGGTAATCATTCTAAGCTTCTAAAGAAAACGACGTAAGTATGCAAAGCGAATTTGAAAGTCGATTAGTAAAGTGACATACATATAAATTATTGGGCTACTACAGTTTCAAAATGTCTTGACCTTTACATCTTTGTAATATAGTTCGCTGTTGAGCTTGGTGTAAAATTAATGAGAGTTTTTTTTGCTACATTTGTAACAGTCAGACATGTCACATCATGGTAGGTCTTATATGCAATAAAACATAAGAAATCTGGTTTATAGTAAAAAAGAAGTATGCTGAAATGTCACAAAATTGGATGTGTATAGGATGCTTTGGTACTTCGTTACAACCTTCGAGTAAGGATAGTCTCTATATAATATCTCATGTTATTTGTAAACAAAATTTGGCAGATGATAGGTACTGAGGCAGTGAAATTACACAACCCGTTCGACTTTGACGAAATTTTTAATATTTGCAATTTAAATAGCATGGATTTCGCATGTTTGTATACAAAATGTTAAGAGAACTGTAATTGTTACTTATTTATTGAGAAGACTAAAGCCCAAGAATCTTTTCAGACAAGATGACCCGTTGACATACATGCATCCGGAAGGTTTAAGAAAGTTGTTGAAATATCTCAGCAATATGTGTAGTATTGACATGTATGTAACAATTCCTGAAGTCAGAGAAGTGGCTGATGGTGTCAGAGACAAACTAAGAGTGGAATTTATTAGGGAACACGTAGATGAAGTCCTTAAAGGTAAAAACACTATCTGCACTCTCATCCATAAGTCATCTTAGCAAACATTTAAAAAAAGCTCATGTTAATACTTCTTTTCAAGTAAGTATCAGGCATTATTATAAGTATGTAAATTATAAACAAAATCGGGAATGCTCAAATTTGAAAAAAAAAAAAACATAGATCACTTTAGCAAAAGGATAGAAGGAACAGCTTTTTGGACAATTTTGAGTACATGGGTAATAGCCTCAGGAGTCTGATATTCAATAGTGCTTTCAGATAACATTAAAAGTAGAAGGTACAGAAATCCAAGACTCATAATATAAGAACTACAATATACAGTAACAAATAGATCTATATTTAACATTATAACTTGTAATTGATACTGGTTTTACATGTGTAATGTATGTAGTAGCTATGACAAGTTCACCAAGAGCATAGACAAAAACCTGAGGTCTGTATCACACCATGTTCTGCAATACCGATTGTGCATAGCTACTAGAAATACAGGTAACAATGAATACAAACAAGAAACCGGCAAAGAATATTTGTTTTGACCTGATATGTACGTTTAGACAATTCGTTTAAACATGTTTTGTTGTTTCAGCAATAAACAACGATCAAGTGACTGCAATCAAAGGTCTGGATGTTCCAAATTTAGTTGATAGCGGGCCTACCTCTAGTTATAGACATCAAACAGGAGGACTGTACTCTCTAGATCCCGAAACAATGATGAGGACAAAAAAGCTATCGTCCGTACTTTATTCGCAGGTACTCAATATGATTGATGCCGCCACAAACAAGTTCTTTTAGTGCATTTTTGTCATTAACATAACAACAATTGTTATTGTTGTTAATTATAGTCTGTTGTACACACAATCTGTGGAATGGTGTCAGATTTCAATTACCATGGTCCGCTACGTAAGATAATACAACGAAAAATGTCTAAAGTAATATAAAAACAAAAATTCTTAATGAGCTTCCATAAAGTTAGGGTAATAATAAATATTGTGTAGCGTAAAGTCCCAGGACCACAATACCAACTAGCTCTAATTTTACCCAGAAATATGTTTTACTGGCAGAAATGACCTTTATTTGTACCAAAAACATTCGTAAATTTGCATTTTAACAAAAGTACATGTTAGAAATATTGTGCAGTATTTTTTCAATGATATTGCAAAAAAATAAGAAAGGCTTCCGGACAACTATTTCTAATGACGAAAAGACTTGAATACCAAAGAAAGGCATGTGTCAAGTTGAACATTGATTTAGAATGAATAAAATAGGTTCTATCATTATTCTGTCAGTAAATGTTTGTTTAAAAAATAAATGTTATGCTGCATATTAAAAGAATAAACCGTTGTCTACTAGTACAACCTACATGTACAATCTGCAAGATACATGAAATTTTTTGTAGCCATGTAGATCATAAAACATATAAAAGTTATTCTACTATATCTCCATGGATTTACCAGCCGCCATTGCTCAAGTGAAATCTGCAAATGAATAAATCATTTCTTCTGAATCGTGTAGATTATCAAAGACAATGGAATTATGCCCGGCTACAACGGTCCAGGTGGATTCCCTAGCGGCCATATATTGCATGAAGACGGAATTTACTATGATGATTTTCCTGACGACTTTGCTTGGAGCTCTGCGACATCAGCTTATCAGATTGAGGGTGGTTGGAACGAAGACGGTAATGTTTTATTCTTATCTACTGAATACCTAGGTTAGACCCTGCTAACACGTGTAAGCTGCATTCGGCCGACCTGTTTTCGCTGATATCCATATTCCTAGCCAACTATTTCTAGCAAAGCAGTTCCTGAAGACCAAGTTCCACCTATATTTTGTTTTTGAGAAATAACAATTAAGAAAACTGGTACTGGCCAAACTGATATGGAAGTTTTTCTTATAAATTCACTACCTAGAGTAAAGTAAGCCAAGATAACAAAATATGACAAAAACGAACAAACTACAAATAAAGAACAGAGCAATTGTCATTTGCCATTCAAAATGATACAAAACTGAAAAAAAAAACAGCTGGAAACACAGCTGATAGGTACACGTGTTATTCTCAATTTTGAAAGTACATTGTACAATTTTATAAACACACAGTGATTGTTTTTTTCACAAGAAAATAGCTAAAATTAAAAAGGTTAGGTACGGATTTGGGTTTTTAAAGAGTTAGAAAAGTCTTTTTATGATGAAGGGAATGCTTAAAGATGGAACATTAGTCATTGCGCAACCAAAGTGCATTGTAAAGTTTAATACATTATACAATGATGGCACATAATTAGATGACAAGTTTTCTGATACAGCTATTCTTGAACATCAATACTAGTGTGTAAGGAGCATGAATAAGTTTGGAAATAAGTTTTGTCATTTCAGGTAAGGGGTTGAGTATATGGGACGTGCATGCTAACAAACCGGGAAATGTGTTCAACAATGACAACGGAAAGATAGCCTGCGACAGCTATCATAAATATATGGAAGATGTGAAAATACTGAAAGCTCTCGGGGTAATTTGACACATTTTGTTTACAGAAGCGCAGACTTGTGTTACCAGATTTAGTTTGGAAAAGATAGAATTCACAAATGTATTTTATTACATTAAATTGTAGAAACATATTATGTCAAAGAGTATTTCAGAATTGTAGTTCGTTGAAACGTTTTCTAGTTATTTTATACTCAATTTCCATTTGCAGACACAATATTACCGATTTTCAATCGCCTGGACACGACTGATGCCTGATGGAACGAAAGGCAATATCAGTGAAAAGGGGATAGAATATTACAGCAAACTAATTGACGCTTTAAAAGCCGAAGGTTGGTATCGTATATTTGGTAAAACTTGTTTATACAGTAGCGGTATTGTACATGTCCGGTTAATAATATGCATTTCTTTTATATGTTTGCCCACATTTTGTGAATTCACTGTGCTTTCCTGTTTGTACCATTAGCTTACTAATAACTTAATGCACTGTATGGATATTTGAATGGTATGTAGTGGAGGTCAGTGAAATGAGCTTTTATGTTTAGTCGGAAATACCGTACTCAATGTACATATTAAAAAAAACCGCTACTGAAATGTGGCGCACACGCTTTCCCTTGAATTTAAGGTTGCAGCGCAATAGATCATGATTGCAAGCAAAGTTCACTCCAGACGTTTTTCATTTTTACTTTAGGGATTGAACCGATGATAACGTTGTACCATTGGGATTTACCCGTAGCTCTGCAGGACAATGGTGGATGGCTTAATGAAACAACTACTGATCATTTCAGAGACTATGCTAACCTATGCTTTGAAAAATTTGGTGACCGGGTACGATTACCTTACACTTTTAGAAATTCTCTACAATTTTAGCAAATTAGTCAGATCAATACGACAATCATTTGCATGCATAGTCCGTAGTGTTTGCGCAAACATTTTATTGGATGATATTTAACAAAAGCTTTAGTCATTTAAGATGAACAGAGCATGAACAGGCTGTATTCTGCTATAAAAAATCTGTAGAACACTTTCATAATTTAAAGGCAGAACTATACTAGTAGATCGAACGATTTTGAATTTTCTCGGATTTTATCATTTGAGTTTGTGTACATTTTACAGTTGGAATGAGTACACGAAAAAGCTATCTGATATTTGTGTTAGTACGGTAAAGTATACAGTATCTATGTATGTTGGAATGCTATTTACAAAAATGCATTTATATAGTTTAGTAACAAATAATGCACTGAAATGTCTTAGTGAAGTCTCTTTTTTATAGGTTAAGTTCTGGATAACGTTCAACGAGCCTTGGATTGTTGCTTATATGGGTTACGGTATTGCTGTGTTCCCTCCAGGACATTACTCTCCCGGGGTAGATGTATACATAGCCACTCATAACATCATCAAGGCCCATGCAAAAGCTTACAGGATATATCAGCATGACCACAAAGATAAAGGGGGTAATAAAATTATAAACATATTCAAATACATTTACTGAAATCAGTCGGCGTCTTTAAATATTTTTTTATAGAATCCACCTGTGTTGAGTTGAGCTATTGATAAAACCGTTTCTTTTAATTAGATTTTTTTTATTATCGGAAAACAGACTTATTCATTCAAACATGAAAGATGCAATCATTGTCTAGACAGTACAAACTGCTATATCATTTAGCAATACAGGTTGTGCTCGAATTCGCTCTTCCACTTGGGACGAAGAGTAAAATCCGAAATAAAAACAGATTGACAAATTTTAACACATGGTCCACTCTTGCTTATATAAATAGCAAAGACTGACATTCTGTTTCTTTAAAGCCAGCCTAGGGTAAACCGTTTTGATAATCAAGACACTTTCTTTCCCTGAACATTTTTTGAGTCGACACAGCTCCTTGTTAGCATCAGTTGTAGCGTTACATGGATACAGAAACTTTATCTTTTTTTTCAGGGAAAATCGGAATAACACTGAACGTTGGATGGTCAGAGCCCTATGATACATACGATCCCGATGACCTTGAAACTTCCGATCGTGACATTAACTTTAATCTTGGATGGTTTGCCCATGCTATCTATGTGAATGGAGACTATCCCAAAGTGATGAAAACGAATGTAAGGGATAAGAGCCTAAAACAAGGATACAAGAAGTCGAGGTTGCCGGAATTTACAGGGGCTGAAAAATTGTTTATCAATGGTAACTACTATAAGATTATTGAATCGCTAGTTACTTGCTAAAAAATTGTTTATCAATGGCACTTACTATAAGTTTATTGAATTGCTAGTTGTTTGCTGAAAAATTGTTTATCAATGGCACTTGCTATACTTATATTGAATCGCTAGTTACTTGGAGACACTTACTACTTTTAATTACTTGCTGAAAAAATGTTTATCAATGGAACTTAGTGCACTTCTATTATTAGTATTCTGACAAATTTTATTAAATCGCTTAGTATACTTTCGCTTTTGCTGGAAAAATTTTTCGGCCTCCTTTTTGATCGCTTACTTTGAAAAGGGCCACTATCTTGTCGCTGTTATTTGTTTTTGTGTTGTCATATGTACAGCTAGTTTGAAAATTATGCTTTTTTTATTGATATTTGATAGTTGGTGGCAAATAAAAGTACATTACTACCAGTATTTGCTTTCAGAATGCTTGGCAATGTCAATAGCACTATCTGCTGTCTGTCTCGTATCATGATCAGTAGAATTTTACATTTATAATCTATTTAATGATACGAAATACAGTAAACACAATCATAGAAAAGGTATCACATATACTGTGTTTAAAATAACTTAACAGCATAATATCGTATGTATGTGTTTTTATGTTTATTTCTTATCAGATTATTTCTACTTCTTATTCTTCTATAACTAATATTCACTCCTAACTTAAGCTAAGGTTATATCAAAGTAAATACAATTCTACATTTGTAAAACTATGGATTGCTGTCGAAAGTAACTGTTATGTCCATGTTTGTTAATAATTCTGTTACTAATTCTCTGACCGGCAAATTCAAGACATAGATGCTTGTACATTTATACAGGGACCTATGATTTCCTGGGGCTTAACTTTTACACTTCTGGGATGGTAACTGCAGACAAGAAGACGGATGAACAAGGCAGTTATGACGATGATAAAGATATCAAGGGTGCTGGTCAGCCGGATTGGCTTGGGTAAGTCAATCATTTATCTCTTATCTCGCTAAATTTCTGAAATGGTTTTCTCTGTCATTCAGTTTAGGCAGTACCATCATTTGTTTAAAAAGTGCTCTGTCAAAATATAATGACAGTTAGAATGGTACATGCCACAAGCAGGATAAGAGTTAAAAGCGTTTAAACATATGTTGCTAATATACATAAAATAATGTTGTGTTTATTTTTTAGAAAATGAAACACACAACTTTCAAGTATCATATTTAATGGGGATAAATACAAGATGACAAACAATGCGTTTCGGAATATAATCGGTTGGAAGAACATTGCATAAATAATAACGAACATATTGCATAATAATTTTTTCAGATATTGTACAAAGTCACTAAAAACCATAATTAAGCACATATACCCTTAAAGTATTATATTTGAAAGAACAAGAACAATTTCAGATACAATGTACATAACATTACTGCACACTATCTTATCGTAGGTCGGGATCAGGATGGTTAAAGGTCACACCATTTGGAATGAGAAAGATACTGAACTGGTTGAAGAAGGAATACAACAACGTACCTGTTTATGTGACAGAAAATGGTATCTCTGACAGAAACGCCACACTCCGCGATTATCACCGGATTCATTACTACAGGACATACATCAACGAGATGCTAAAAGGTATGGTTAACAACTTACTCGGTTAGGACTGTTGGTTCCAATTCCCGGTCATAAACTCAAAGTGCATTTATTTAATCTAGAGACTTCGTCGTTAATTGTAAGCTAGTTACAAACAACAACTGGCGGCTGTCAATAAAACTTAGCAAATATTATCAAGGGCAAATCAATTTCACGTACATGTTCATTTACCTTCACAGTAATAAGCAGTATTTTCCTGTGGTTGTAATGGCAAGCACGAATGAAAGCAAACAACGCTTAAAGTAAAAGTTATTGATTTTACATTGTTACATTGTGTAAAATAGATATTAGGTTTACCCCAACAAAAGTTGTGCTTTAACACAATTCACTTGGCTCTATTATTCGTATCCTCTTACACTATTGACTGGGTGTGGTTATTTCTTCACATGTATATTGTATAGACTCAATGAAGGTATTTTCCAGTGGCAACATTGAACAATCTTGGTAATATTTTGTATATTACAGCTATTAAGCTTGATGGTTGTAATGTAAAGGGTTATACAGCTTGGTCGCTCATGGACAATTTTGAATGGGGTGTTGGTTACGCCGAGAAATTTGGTATTCACTATGTCAATTTTAGTGACCCAGAAAGACCCAGAATACCTAAAGGTTCAGCATACTGGTACAGACAGGTATTATATATAATGTTTATCCATAGCTTGTAAAGCAAGTAATCTGTCAATTCTTATAAACAAAATGCTGGTCCGTTTTCTCTGTTGTGAAGTCAGTAATAAATAATTGCTCATTTTTCCTGAAGGCGGTGTGACATCAGTTCATCTACTTCTTGATTTAATCCTTAACTCTCTTTCTACTGCAGATAGTAGATGAAAACGGGTTCAAGCCGGGTTATTCAGTCATCGGTGGTCGTGGCACCGCGCCAGACTATGTAGGGAAATTCTATTACGATACATTCCCTGAGGACTTTGAGTGGGGCATTGCAACATCAGCGTATCAGATTGAGGGTGCATGGAACGAGGGCGGTACTCTAGTTTAATAACATTTATATTTTAATAACATTACCATTATATTCAACTAAACAGATACAACATCGTCTGACAATGGTAACTTGTCTGACATGAAGATCGACAGCTTAATTTCTGTTATTATTTGTGAAATTGTGTAAGTGACGGAGATTTCCCTTACCACTTCAAAGCTTTTGTACTTGATATTAAATACAAATAATGGTTACAGGTCGTGGCGTCAGTATATGGGATACATTTACCCATTCTGGTCATGCTAAAAATAATGACACAGGTGATGTGGCTGCCGACAGTTACCATAAATATAAAGAAGACGTTCAGTTATTGCGCCATCTGAAGGTAGTAAACTATTTATTTTGACATGAAATAGAATAAAGTTTAGATTGTTAAAAGCTGTTTCCCTGCACATAAAAGTCATTGGGTCGATAGCGGAAAAACACTAAATTCTTTCGTTGAAAAACTGTATTCCAGTGCAATAGGTTTAAGTTGTCTTCCTTTCAAACATTTGTAAAGAATTTGACTGTGTTAAGGAAAGTTAAATTTAATACATTCTGCTTTAATATATGCTATTTTTCTTGATGCCTAAGAAAAGAGTTTCAAGTAAATAGCTTTACAAATATTTGAATGTTTTAAAATAAATACCAAGTTTAATTCAACATTATATTTAGGTTGATTACTACCGCTTCTCAATTTCCTGGGTGCGAATATTGCCCGATGGAACTGGTGAAGTCAACACTAAGGGTATCGAATATTACAACAACCTGATCAACGAACTCATTAAATGGAATATCAAGCCTGTTGTCACACTTTACTACTGGGACCTTCCTCAGGCAGTAGAAGGTTTGTGGAATGCAATTGCGTTATACTTGATGAAAGGTGTTAGATTTAATCTTAATTAATTCTCATTTGAAAATACTGCCCTTAATTAGAACTAAAAATTGACTATGCTCTCACGTTTACATTTTTAAACACCAATTGACATTATTACATTTTCTGATCCTCTACGCTAACTCCAGTCTCACTATAGATAGACAAATATATTGAATTAATTAAATTAGGACTTCCTTAAGCGACACAGTACTGTATTTATTTGCAACCAAAGTGAGTCTTTGTTTACAGCATGAGCGTACAATTGCTAGCTAAATGTTTAAGTCTTGTTACAAAACTGCAAACTATCTTTTACAGTGAATATATAAATGAAATTTTGTCTGGTTTTGACTTTTTCTTTTAATTATAGATGCAGGTGGATGGCTGAATAGCACTACAGTTGATAATTTCAGAACATTTGCCGATGCCTGCTTCGATGCATTTTCTGATCGCGTAAATATCAATGTTTTTTCTTTTGTTTCTGTTTACCAAGAAGCATGTAATAGTGATATTCTCAAATTCGATTCCTTTATTTCCTTTGAAATCTGCGTAGGTAAGAGAAATACTAATTTGGTTATAACTTTATTTACTTGTAAATAAATAATTTGTTGTAGGTTTCAACGTGGGTAACCATTAATGAGCCTTTTATTGTAAGCAACATGGGCTACGGGATTGGGTATGATGCCCCTGGTAAAAACGGCCCTGGGGTCAAGAACTATATCGTTGCTCATAATTTACTGAAAGCGCATGCAGCAGCGTATAGAATGTATCAAGAGAAATATTCAGCTCAGCACAAAGGTATATATATTATTGGAAGTTCCAAAGTATGATTATTTTTTCTCAACTGCTAACAAGAAGCAATGTATTAGAATTTCGAAACTGAGCACATTGTGTATTCAAAGACAAGACAGCAGTTTCAAAACTTAAACATATGTTCCTACAAGTCTCAAAGCATATACTATGGTAACACACAATCAAATATGATCAAATATTTTAACGCAGGTCTAAATTATGTTGAAAATACATTACTACTGCATCGATATAACGTCATAGTTAATTTACTAGAATGCACGGATTGTATTTTACCTGTGATATGTACTTTGATCACGCGTGTTAAACAGTTGAAACTAGATCTCTCCTTTCCAACTACATAGTACCATAAAATTAAAATTCACCAAATTAGTGACATATTAACAAGACTCTTTATACCTTTAACCAAATACCTAAATGTTATTAGTAAGCAGTTAAAACACTACATACTATCTCGCCACCTTGCTATGCGCATATTATTAGGCATACACATTTGTATTTGTTATAAATTTGCTGTACTTAAAACTCTTGTAAGGGTTGAGTGGCAACTAAACTTGTTGTTAGTGTTGTTATGCCCCCACAAAGTGGGGTGCATATAGCGTTGCACTTGTCCGTCCGTCCGTCCGTCAGTCCGTCAGTCCGTCCGTACGTCCCGAAATCTTGTGAACGCAACTCCTCTTAAACCGAATGGCAGATTTTGCACTTAACTTCCAGGGATGAACAACCTTAAGTGTAGATGGTAGTAAAGGAAGGAATTTTCGCGGCGACCAAATTTAAGAGAATTATGGCCCTTTGTTGATTTTTTCACTATATACCATATAAAGGGGGGGGGACTTTTAAAGGGAGATCTTGTGAACAACTTCAACTCCGGGTACGAACAACGCAGTGTCAGGCGGGGGGGGGGGGGGGGGGGGGGGGGGGGGGGGGGGGGGGGGGGTGGTTGCCCGACCAAATTTAACAGAATTAGAGCCCTTTATTTTTCACTATATACTATGTAGAAATTTTTTGTGAACGCAACTCCTCCTTAAACCGGATGGCAGATTTGCTTAAACTTCCAGGGATGAACAACCTTAATGTATAATGGCAGTAAAGGGGAAGGGAAATTTTGCTGCGCCAAATTTAACAGAATTATGGCCCTTTGTTGATTTTTCACTATATACCATATAGAAATTTTGTGAACGCAACTCCCTTAAACTGGTTGGCAATTTTGCTTAAACTTCCAGGGATGAACAACCTTAATGTGTAGATGGTAGTAAAAGGAAGGAATTTTGTTGCGACCAAATTTAACAGAATTATGGCCCTTTGTTAAGTTTTTCAATATATACCATATAGAAATATTTATACCATATAGAAATATTGTGAACGCAACTCCTCTTAAAACCGGATGGCAGATTTTGCTTAAACTTCCAGGGATGAACAGCTTTAATGTGTAGATGGTAGTAAAGGAAGAAATAAAAAAATTTTGTTGCACCAAATTTAACAGAATTATGGCCCTTTGGTTTTTTTCACTATATACCATATAATTTTGTTGCGACCAAATTTAACAGAATTATGGCCCTTTGTTGATTTTTTTCACTATATACCATATAAATAATTGAACATATAAATTTTACATTTGTAATTTTATTTAACATGTACATAAGGTTACCTGTAGATCATTTTAGGTATATGTACAGAAATGAAACAGTGGAATGAAAAAGTTCCACATAAAAATCTTACATACAGATATGCTTGCTCTTGTTTATGAGCACATCTGCACAGTGGGGGCATCCGTGTCCTTTGGACACAATTCTAGTTTTTCTTCTTCTTCTTTCTTATTTCAGATATATTGCTTATTTGCTATTAATGAAAAGAAGCGTGTATTTTTTGTAACCATAAAGGATTCCTGCGAGAAAATCACAGAACATATTTTGAATATTCAATCAGGTTACGCAAAACGCGTGTCAGTTGTCACCTTGATTAATTATTCACTTGCTTTGCATTTAACTTGACAAATTATATTTAAGATACACTTGTATTCAAAAGTTACATGTCAGCTGATCAGCTTTGATTATTTCTTGACTTGTTGCTTATAACAAGTTTAGCTGTATGTTTTAGGTATGTTTGGTCTTGCATTAATGCTGACTGGATGGAGCCTTCTGACGAGTTTTCACCATCAGACTGGGAGGCCTCAGAGAGGGCAATGCAATTTCAGCTAGGATGGTTTGCTAACCCGATATTTGGGGACGGGGATTACCCAAGCGTCATGAAGGAACATATATGTAACAGGAGTGTCGCACAAGGTCTGAAACAATGTAGATTGCCATCCTTTAGCGAGGAAGAGAAGCGTGAAAGCGTGACCTTAAAGGTACAGTACTGGATAACCTAGAAATATTTTAATTGTGAATTAGAGAACTGCAATGAATACACAGCTAGTAACTTTAAATAGCAATATATACGTAGATGATAGAGGAACTAGACTTGCATTTAACTGTGTAACACATGATATATACAATGTAAATATATACTACTTACTAGGACAAACTTTCTCAGAAGAAAAAATATGGAAATTCAAGCTTTGTTTTATATAAGAGCTAACTAAGGCTATTTGCTGCAGACATAAAACTGTACAGGCGTCTAATGAGTCTTTAAATGTACTTTATCTAAAACAGCGGTATTAATATGTCACTGTAGGTTCGGCTGACTTTTTCGGCGTAAATGTTTTTACTGCTTACGTGTGCAAAGAGAAGACTTATGCCCTCGAAAATAATGGGTATTGGCCGGACAGTGCAACAGTTTGTACACAAGATTCAAAATGGAAAGGGTAAACTTTATCTCTAATTAAACTTAAATCGGCACGAGAGAGAGAGAGAGAGAGAGAGAGAGAGAGAGAGAGAGAGAGGGGGGAGGGGGAACGGTGAAGATTCCAGTTGCAACTGACTAAATATCCACCTTCAAAATATGTCTGTAGTAGGTTAAATGTTAATAACGCTCGAACATATAAGTTTAATGTATTTGAAAATGATAATGGATAATGTAATATTATGATACACAGAACTTAAAGACATAATATATTATATTCTAACTGACAGGTCTGGATCTTTCTGGCTTAAAGTAACACCATGGGCTTTACGAAAGTCACTGAACTGGATAAAGGCACATTATGGAGATGTGTCGATATATGTAACATCAAATGGGTTCTCTGATAGGACAGGGACACAAAAGGACACAGACAGGGTTGATTACCATAAAGCATATATTGATGAAGTGCTGAAAGGTAAAATATAAGAATAGTGAAGTATGACTGACGAATAAAACTTTACTTAATGATAGTAATAAAGTTATCCCGTGCGTGTTTGTAAGTGTTCAGAAACTATGCTTTCTCTAATGCATAATGAAACGTTGTTTTTCACATTATTTAATGCATTTATTGTTTTTTCGCCTTCTATACAACCTTTTCGTATCTTTTTTAGAATTGTTTGAAAACCAAAGCAAAAGGCAATATGCAGTAAATCACGCTGTTCTGTCAGATGAATCTTTTTTATCTTCACTTTAACTTCAATCAATAATGTATCTTCACACTAACTGCACTAAATCCTGTATCTTGAAACTTACTTCTCTTAATACTGTTCCATATTAAGTCCTAAAATATTTACTGATGTTATGGAATGTTATGGTAAGTATAATTTTCAGTTGAATTATTATCTTAATTGACTGTTTTTTTAGCCGTGAAACTTGATAATGTCAGCGTTAAAGGATACACGGCATGGTCACTTCTTGACAATTTGGAATGGAGTTCGGGTTATTCTGAACGTTTCGGCTTTTATCATGTGAATTTTACCGACCCAGAGAGAAAAAGGACACCAAAAGCGTCAGCCCGTTTTTACAGGTGAGTAATAGAAAATCAGTTTGCAACAGCATTGGATAAACATTTTATCGCATTGTAGTGATGTAATCAATGTTGTTAATAGTGCTTATCGTTTAAATTTTTTTTGTTTAACAGTTTCAATAGATATAAGGAAATTGTTTAATAAAAATACGAAAACCTAGTTCTGAACAAAAGTTTGTTTACTATAACTTGCAGAAATGTTATAAGCAACAATGGGTTCCGAGAGAACGACACGGACGACTATTTGCCGCAAGAGAACGATTTCTTGTATGAAAACTTTCCTGATGACTTTACATGGAGCGCTGCAACGGCAGCGTATCAGGTTGAGGGAGGATGGAACGAAGGAGGTGTTTGTCCAGTTTTGCTAATTTATTTCACTTCGTTTTAAACTTTGTGTTTTACAGATATTACATAGGGTAACACAATTATGTTGTGTGAATCATGAAAAGAAAAAACAATTTTAAACCGTAAGAGGCATAAATTCACATGCTTAAGGGGTCGTAGATAGCTCTTTGAACATTGGTTGATCATGTTTACCAATTAAGTTGTTTTCCATTATGATATCTTAGACAATAAAAGGATAGAGATCCATTTTATAATTTTCCCGTCATATTCAATGAACAACTGATGTCATGAAGTAGGCAAGCCATTAAATAGCATGTGCGTTGCATACTATCTAACTGTCAACAGTAATAACAATTCGAAACATGAACCATTTTGTGATGGTTATTTGACAAGTACCTATTTTCGATTTGCTTCCAGGCCGTGGTCTTAGTATCTGGGATACATTTTCTCAGAAACCAGGAAATGTAGATAACAACGACACTGGCAATGATGCGTGCAAAAGTTATAAGTATTATGAAAAAGATGTGAAACTTCTTCAAGGACTAGGGGTATATTAGTCTTTGTGATCAAACCATTATTTCTGTAGACAATGTATTCAATTTTATATAAAACAGATTTTGAAACTAAACGTAAAATGTTCTAAGAAATGCATGTGAGGACAAGACAACTATAACTACTACATATTAGTATTTATAAAGATAGGGGTTTGAAGCATGAACATGATGTGCTAAGAAGATATATCAGACGCTCATAGTTATATTTGTTGTAGGTCAGCCATTATCGCTTCTCTATATCTTGGCCACGTATATTTCCAAACGGGTCTGGTGAAATAAACCAGGAAGGCATAGATTATTACAACAGCCTGATTAACGCCCTGCTAGAAGTTGGTATAACTCCTATGGTAACATTGTATCACTGGGACTTACCACAAGCATTGGAGGACTTCGGTGGTTGGAGGAATGAAACAACAGCTGATCATTTCGCTGCCTATGCTGATACTTGCTTTGGAGCATATGGAGACAGGGTAAACATAATAAAAAATATTACATTCACAAAATTTTACATATATCTATTTGTGTTTGTCTAACCAATTAATTGCTCAATGTTTGTCTTGAAAAAACTTTGAACAAGTCATATAGCACTTTCATACCGAGTAGTATACGATCTGTTATACACGCACTTCATTCTTATAATACTATGAATACCATAGTGGTTTTAAAGGAAAGGAATATAAATGTTATTATATCATACATTTCGTTATTCGTTTTGTTGATTCCGTACTACTGGTGGTGTCTTTAGGCAAGACATTTAATTCACATTTCCTCTCTCTTCGTGGTTGATTAGAGTGAGTCTATTGAGCGATTAATTTAAGTGAAAATAAATGAATAAGTATTAATTGAGGGAATCTGGAAAGCTGAAGAACTGAAGTTTAGTACATCGACAAACTTGTATTTATGATTTGCAGGTTAAATTTTGGATAACGCTGAATGAACCCTGGGTTGTTTCCTTACTTGGACACGAGTATGGTGCGATGGCTCCTGGTATACGTCATTCATTTGGACTTTTTCACTGTAACACTTATCTGTCAGGATTTAAGGCGAAATGGTTTATTACTTCTTAAATAACACTATTTAAGTAAACTTGACTTTTAAGACCGTGTAACTATATTATATATTATTAATACATAATTGAAAAAGACGCCTATTTTTCCTTATGATTTACAAACATGGAACTATTTCACGGTTAATATCTATTTTTGTCAGGTCGACGTTCAAGTGGTACTGAAGTTTACAAGGTTTCTAGAACACTTATTCTTGCTCATGCAAAGGCATACAGAGTGTATGAAAGCAAATACAAAGCAACACAGCATGGTAAGGTTTGCAATGACACTCTTGAAGACGTTCGATAACACTTAGTGTTTCAGTTCTAATCACAATTATTATAACATGCAGTATTATTATTAGTATGCTCAAAACATGAATGAACTCAAATAACAGCAGATTTTGAGATGCCTCAGTTATAACAATTTTGTTATATTTGTTTAACAATGCCCTTAAATTTATATTTTAAAACTTTTGAACTTTTATCAACATTTATCTATATATCAACATGTACATTATATATACCTGAAGGAAGAATTTGCCAATATATATATTATGTGTTCATAGGAAAAGTTGGAATAACAATGAATTGTGACTGGTGGGTACCAAAGAATCCGTTTGACCCTGACGACAAGAACGCTGCTGAACGAGGTCTTCAATTCCACCTTGGCTGGTTTGCACATCCTATCTACGTAAATGGTGACTATCCGGAGATCATGAAAGAGCAGATTGACAGAAGGAGTGCAGCTGACGGGCTAAATGAATCTAGACTGCCGCCATTTTCAGAAGAAGAAAAACATGTTATTAAAGGTTAGTCTGTATATGTTTATGGGATTCATCATATTTTAATAGAGTATAAATCAGTCCTTCTTGTTCGTTTTTAAATTCCGATACTTTTAGCCAGAAGTGGATTCATGCCATTTGAAGTGTCTCGCTTACAATAACACAAGATGGCGGGCTTTCAAACTCAGAGCTTTATCCGTCATAAAACACTAGTAGAATTATTTTTAATTTTCAGGTCTGCTTATGAAATATCTCAGTAGACAAAATGTATAATTTTGAAAAACTTGTAGCCATACAGAAAATTAACTGGAATCTTCACATATTTTATTAAATGAATTAATATTTTTTGTGAACGTATAAAGTTATATAAATGTATATAAAATTGAATATATTCAAAAGATAGAACTGGATGTTTATTACGCTTGCTGTTACGAGTTTTATTACTTTTGGATATTTAAATTGAATAGGGTCATACGATTTTTTTGGACTGAACATGTACACATCTGTAGTGGCATCTCATAACACATGTGATGCTAGTGATACTTCGTATGGATGTGACCAAGAACTCATAGAACAGAAAGATCCAAATTGGCTTGGGTATGTTACTTATATAGCTACACATAGCTAATACTTTAAGCATATTTCAACAATGATTTTATTAAAGGGATTACTGTTTTTTATTAATACTTGTGTCAAGATTTCTACTTTTATCTCAAGATATTTTTAAAAGTTAGTGTTGCAATTTTATAGATGCCTTTAAAGAAATATATACCTGCGTACTCTGTATGTTTGTATGTATGTACGTTTATGCAATATTCGCTTTTTACAATTGACCTAGTATGCTATGAATTATCGTGAACACAATTTTTGGGTTTTATAACTAAGTAGTCATTATTCATGAATCTGCATTAATTTTATTACAGGTCAGGATCTGATTGGCTCAAGGTGACACCTGTCGGAATGAGAAGACTTCTAAACTGGATCAAAGACCAATACGGCAGTGTTCCGCTGTATATAACCGAAAATGGAATATCTGACCGGAATGGATCGCTTGAGGACCAGCACCGAATATTCTATTATAAAAATTACATTAACAATGTTTTGAAAGGTATGATCATAACTTATCACAAAAAAAAACAAAAAAAAAAAACAAAAGGGAAGCCACGACAAAAAGAGCCTCCCCAAAACGAGCCCCACAGCACCCAGAAGTGCACGCACGCACGCACGCACGCAGCACGCAGCACGCACGCACGCACGCACGCACGCACGCACGCACGCACGCACGCACGCACGCACGCACGCAGAAGTACAAAGCAAACACACGAGGACAAAACGAACAATTAAAAGGAACACAGTGGGGCACCGCCTTGGAACGGACAGTGGCAAAAACACCACTGGGGAGCTTAAACCGGTTTATGGTGCGCACCCAACCCACTCACCCCCACCATGTTCCAAAGTCACAGGACAGTGTAAAAAAAGTAACCCTGCTAGGTGAATCTCTAACACACGCAATGGAAACAAAAAGGCATGGTATGTAAAACACAAAAAAGTCGTGTATAAAATATAAAAAGCAAACCTTGAGAACCAAAAAACGTATGTACTCAATGCCTTTGCAGAAGGCAGAGCACCAAGAGAAACACCCTTAAGGGCCCGACGAAACAGGCCAGAGGACAGAAATCAAAACAGTTTCGTCCCAGCGGGATTTAAAAACTGCCGACCACTGTCTGTATTATCAGTTGCCACATTACACATACTGATTTTGTCATTGTGGCAAAATCACCATTTATTATGTTTCATTTTCATTTCTTTTATTTTATAACGGATTATTACGAAACTAGTTAAGATTTAAGTACAGGTTAAAGTTGTGTTTCGTGCATAGAACATTTAGAATCTACATTTTTAATTAGAATAAAGAAGCCTGTCCAGATTCTTTGTGTGTAAGTAACGCTAGTTCATACACTACTCAAATGGCGATCGTAACAACAGGACATTCCTTCCTTTCATTTTTACATTAATAAAACTTCAGCGATTAAAATTGATGGATGCAATGTCAAGGGATATACAGCTTGGTCGTTGATGGATAATTTTGAATGGGCACGCGGTTATTCTGAGAGATTTGGTCTCCACTACGTTAATTTCACCGACCCGGAGAGGCCAAGAACACCAAAAGCCTCGGCCGTTTGGTACAGGTAAACACTGACGTTCTAATTTTGTTTGATAGAAATGATCTAAGCAAAATCTTTCAAGAAAGGCACTGCAGTAAATATATTTATGCACGTACATAAAACGATGTCAGGTTCTACCAAGAAAACAATTGAAACTCGAAAAAGGCAGCGAAGAGTTTGCTAGTGAAGGGGTTGATGATGTATTTGATCAATTACTGTATATACAAAATTGATAGTAGTTTCTATAAGAAATGCTAGAAGTTTGTACCCTAACACCAAATAAGACTTTAAAACAATTATTCGTAGAAATCTGATCAGTCAGAATGGATTCATTGAGAGAGGTATACCATATGAGAATGAGATGTTGTATGGACAATTCCCAGAAGACTTTGCTTGGTCAGTGGCAACTGCCGCTTATCAGATTGAGGGCGGAGTCAAAGAAGGGGGTAAAATTAAACTTTAGCTAAATATTTTCAAATTTAAAAATTTGGCTTGATTACGTTTTCGTATTTCAAAATCTGTAATTAAAAAGTGAAATGAAATGTGAGCAAAGTTCAAATCATACATGGTATGACATTGCAACGCGTTTTATAGTTCTATGTTGTTATAATAATTATTGATTGATATGAGAACTAAGTATTAACTTATATGAGAACAAAGTTTAAGATCATTATGGCATTGCATATGATATTTTGAAATCCTGTCAATGCCCTTGGTATGTTTTCATTGAAGCTATTGTGATATCAAATAATAGATACTTTTACAGCTGAATTAGCCCACATGCTACCACAACACTTTGAGATTATAAATACCTCTTTATTTAGGCAGAGGAGAGAGTATATGGGACGTGTTTTCACGAACCCCTGGAAAAGTATTGAAAGGCCACACCGGAGAGATAGCAGACGACAGTTATCACAAGTATCCCGAGGATGTCAACCTTCTACGATCCTTGAAAGTTTGTAACTATAGATTTTTCACAAAATAAAATAATATGCTACTTCAGTCTCTTACAGGACCTTTTATAAATTTTGATAACTTCTTTTCCTTTCCTGTCTTCATTTCACTGTGAATCTGAACCTTGAAACCTGAACCATTTGTTATGTATAATTATATGTTAACTAGTGCCTTAAGTTATTTACGTTATGGTGTTAATAAAATCTTAATGTATTTAAAATAAGTCTTAGTAGTCATATTTGTGTATTCTAAATCACTGCAAAAAGCGTGCTGGTTGAAACTTAAGTCAGTGTTATATTTTAATCAGGTTTCACACTACCGCTTCTCAATAGCGTGGCCAAGAATATTTCCTCTTGGTTCAGGAACCATTCCAAATGAGGAAGGTATAGACTATTACAACAGAGTTATCAACCTTCTTCTTTCGGCAAATATCGTCCCAATGGTAACACTATATCACTGGGACTTGCCACAAGAATTACAGAAATACGGAGGTTGGACAAACAGAACAACTGCTGATTTGTACGCCAACTATGTAGACGTCTGTTTCAAGCACTTCGGAGACAGGGTAACATATCGTAGTTCATTTATATTACTAAATGCTTATTTATCTTTAATGAACCCATCATATATAAAGAATTTACACTTTAGAAATTTTCATTTAAAGTTATATTACCCTTCAATATTTGCATGTTAAGTTATGGTGGAGAACGAAGCTAGAAACTTAGTAAATGCTTTGAAAACACGTTTAAGAAGAGTTACACCAAGTTATTTCTGTTAGTGAAAGACAGTAATTAAACTGTATGCAATAGAAACGGTTGATTCTATTTTTGTTTATAGGATAGCCAGAAACAATATTTATTAACCAATTTTCTCTATATTATATCTTGTTATGATTTTGTCTTTGCCCATTTTTCAAGTAGTATAAATATGTGATTGATGTATTTCTTAAAATTGTGATGTTCACTTCGAAGGGTAATACCACTTAACACTCGTTCAGAAGGATATTTTGTGATTGTAAACAGTAATGGTAATGTTACGTTTTGTAATGCAGTTGTTTTAAATACTACATCAATTATAAATATATATTATGAAAATAGTTACATCTATGGGCATTGTGAATTGTAACGAGAATAATTATGTTATTTTGTAAAGCTTGAAGATCTCGCATCTTTTATATATTGACTGCTTCTTTTATATTGACTACTTCTTTTATATTGACTACTTTTATCTTTTAACAGCGAGTCACGACTGCAGGTCTAACCATTATTTTATATCATTTAGGTAAAACTTTGGATAACATTGAATGAACCATGGGTCGTGTCTTACATGGGATATGGGTCAGGGGAATATGCACCAGGTATGATGTTTTGAATTAAAAAAATATATCTAATTAAATGTAAGGAAAATTGTATTTCTTTTGTTCCAACAGTCTTTCACTTAGTTTTATTTATTTAATTTATATTTTTAACTTATTCTGTTTTGCACTAGGAGATATTGTAAGTGGGTCCATTATTGAATCGACATCCTTTATTTCATTAAATTGATATCCAAAATAAGATAGATATGCATTACTAAGTCGATATAGACTTTAAACATATGTAGCACTTTAGCAGTCGGTATTGTGGTGTTTTAGGTTGGAACAAGACAGGCACGGCTGACTACCAGGCAGCACATACACTCATCCTAGCTCATGCTAAAGCTTACAACGTGTACCAGACAAAATACAAGAACAAACAGAAAGGTACCGTTGGAATCCCGAAAGCTTAAAGCTTTGTCTAAATATAAACCTTACGTTATCACTTATCACTTACTAAGAAACCTGGTTGATAGTTTAGGCAACCTTATCATGGCTTTACAGGTTCGATCTGTTTGCCTTACATTTGTTCATAAATAATGAAAAATAATAGTGAGATATTTTTATTACTTTTTAAATTATGTAGATCTACTATCGATGAGACACAGGCTATCATACCACCTAGTTTGATATTTGTCAAAATATGTGAATTATGTTATTAAATATATATCAGGACAAGTTGGAATCACGATGAACTGTGATTATGCCATTCCGAAGAACAAGAAAGCTCCCGCCGATTTTACAGCAGCCGACAGGCACATACAATTCCAGTTAGGCTGGTTTGCTCATCCCATATTTGTAAACGGGGATTACCCAAATGTTATGAGACATCAGGTTGACAAGAAGAGCAAAGATTTGGATCAGTCAAGATTGCCATATTTTACAGACGACGAGAAACAACTTATTAAAGGTATGCTAAACAATATTAACCCATGGGTGCAGAACAAACACGGCTGAACACAGCTGTAGGCTGTTACTTCTATCTGTCGGGCAACTGCCTTAAACAGCCATTACGAATGTTTCCAGACGGCCATAAACCTGTATTACTCAGCCAACCACCTCTCCTTAAATGACCACATTTGATGAATCCTTTGACTAGAGTCATATGACAGGTTTGATATGCAAATGTTTTTAAAAAATTACGAAATGTAACTTTATGTAAAATTAAATTAATTTTACTATGCTGGTGGCACATACTTTTGTCTTTGCAGTCAGTGCATTTACATTCATGCAGTAGGATCATGATTTTGATTGTTCTATTAATTTTCAGTTACACCCCAGTTTAAGTTAATGACACTGTCCAATTTGAAAGATGGGTAATCAACATTTAGGTATTAGGTTGGATTAAGGTAAACGAAACACGTTGCACAAAATTAATTTTTATTGAAAATGTTTGAATGAGGGAAACAATTACAAAACTGTTTACCTGTAGTTTTAGTTTTTGCATATAACTGAACAGTTAATTGCAGCTGCATTTTATCTAAGTTCATAAGTTAAATCTTGAAAACCACAATTCCCATTAGAAATAATAACCCTAAATACCCACTCAAAGGAAGTTGATCAGAAATTTATTAGAAATCAAGGTGAGTGAAGCTAGTAGGAGATGAACTCAGACCATACTTGTCATTGACCTAGACAATAAGCGGGGTTACCTCGTCCCGGTGTGGCATAAAAAGATAATCAAAATATGAAGACGTACTTTATGTTTATGTTTTGCCTTCTTGTAGGATCTGCCGACTTTTTCGGATTGAATCACTACACTACTTTGATGGTAGAGGATTATGAATTCCCCGTTACAGATCATACGTACTATAATGACATGGACCTTAAAGAAAGTAGGGATCCGAAATGGCTCGGGTAAGAATTGTTAATGTTAGTATTTAAGTTGCAGTCATACCAATCATATCAATTCAAATCAAAACAAACTTAACATGTTTCGTTCAACAGTTAAAACTAAATCCAAAAAACGACATAGTTACGTGATTAAAAGAACATGAAATGGTGATAGCATAGAGTACAGAAATTGTGTAAAACTATAGCCAAAAGAAATACCCAAATCTTCGAAAGCCAGTGTAAATGTGCGTCTAACTGAATATGTAAGTTTAATTTCTTCTTGAATCTGATTTATTCTGGTTATTTGTAACTCTGTGCGGGATGCATAGGTTGTTCAACTGAAAGACTGTGTTACCAAATGTAACTGCTGGTCTAAATGAAAATGATAATTTCATTTTCCCTTTAGGTCTAGTTCCGACTGGCTACTTGTTATTCGTTCGGAATGCGCGAGTTTTTATCTGAAAGATTGTCTTGCAATCTAACTATTGGTCTAAATGCAAATGATAATTTCACTTTCCCTTTAGATCTGGTTCCGACTGGCTATTTGTTACTCCATTCGGGATGCGTGGGTTATTGAATTGGATCAAGAAACAATACGGTGATGTGCCGATATATATCACAGAAAACGGCGTGACAGACCGGAATGCCACATTGCTTGACCATCATAGGATATTCTACTACAAGGGATATATAAATGAAGTTCTCAAAGGTAGCATGCAAGCAGTTATGTTGAACGTTTTATTATGTTTAGTCTTATTTTTCATTGTTGAAGTCATGTGGTAACTTCGGATGTGAAATTACCTGAAGCACTTATATTACCACAAAGTCTTTCGCCTTTGTATTTGTATGTAAAAAGATCAGCAGCCTTTTTTCAGTGATATTGCAAAAAGTAAGAAATGACAGGAATATGATAGAAAGACATGCGTTAAAATTGTTTTGGAGTAAATGGAACACCGTTCTATCATTATTCTATCAGTAATTTCATTATTCTATATTTAACTATTTTAAATGATACTGGGACTAAGGGTTAAGATAATGTCACATTCGACCAAGTATAACGTGTCAAAACTGACGTTCAGTAAGTTAGGTCTGCTAATACAGTTTAATTAATAATGTACCAAAGTATTTGTATTTTACAGCCGTTTTACTCGACAATGTGAATGTTAAGGGATATACAGCATGGTCACTAATTGATAATTTCGAATGGTCTCATGGCTACATTGAGCGCTTTGGTTTGCATTACGTCAACTTCTCAGACCCTGGACGTCCAAGAATTCCAAAGCTTTCCGCTGACTGGTACCGCGAAACGGTATTAAGGAGAGGATTTCCAGAGCACCCCGTGAACCAGACAAACTGGCAGTATCAGGACGACTTCCTGTATGGATTATTCCCAGAAAACTTTGCTTGGAGCGTAGCCACAGCAGCTTATCAGGTTGAGGGTGGATGGAACGAAGATGGTATATACCTTTTTAAAGTCTGGTTTCTTACATTTTAAGATTTTAGTTTAGTTCTGCTATTCTGGGACATGGATCGTGCGCTTGAAAAAAAATCCTGTGGAAAGCCCTGACAATTTTCACAACTTTAACAGGCTGTTTAATCAACCAGTGATTAGAGTTTTTATTAAAATATGAATCTAGGCGGAAATCACATGTAAGATATTTTAAGAATGTTTTTTTTATTTTCTACAATACATATATTTGTTTCAGTAAGCCTGTCAAAGTATAGAAATAAAAACATAAAAGTCAATATACTGTTTGGTTAACACCATGTTATAGTTTCGAACAGTCGGGCTCTTATCATCTACTAGTATTAACTAAAATTAAAACTTCTAGTCAATAACATGTAATTTTGTTTTTACTGTTACTGGAGTGTTGCCTATATTACAATATGAACAATTTAAATGTTCTTTAAGACTATCATCCGTATATATCATCATACGTGTTAATTTTTATGCCCGCGAATGGTAGCATATTAAAATTGCACCGTCTGTCTGTTTGTCCGTCCGTCCGTCGGTGCGTCCCCACTTACACATTCGTGTTCGGACTGTAACTTTGTCATGCATTGAAGGATTCTAAAATAACTTGGCACAAATGTCTAGCACATCAAGACGACGTGTCGCGTGCAAGACCCACGTCCCTACCTCAAATATCAGTGTCACACTTAGAGTTTGAAGGAAATGGAATCCTCTATATATGTACACATTCGTGTCCGGACTGTAATTTTGTCATGCATTGAAGGATTTTAAAATAACTTGGCACAAATGTCTAGCACATCAATACCACGTGTCGCGTGCAAGACCAACGTCCCTACCTCAAAGGCCAAGGTCACACTTATATTTTTTTGGTAATGGAATCCTGTATTATATGCATATATGCACGCATTCGTGTCCGGACTGTAACTTTGTCATGCATTAAAGGATTTTAAAATAACTTGGCACAAATGTGATGTGCCGCGTGCAAAACCCTTGTGGCTACTTCAAAGGTTAAGGTCACACTTAGAGTTTTTAGGTAATGGAATCCTGTATATATGCAAACATTTGTGTCCGGATTGTAACTTTGTCATGCATTAATTGATTTAAAATAACTTTGCACAAATGTTGAGCACATCAAGACAATGTGTTGTCTGAAAGAACCATGCCCCTACCTCAAAGGTCAAGGTCACACTTAGTGTTTAAAAGTAATGGAATACTGTATGCATGGTAACTCTGTCATGCATGGAAGGATTTTAAAATTACATAGCACATTTATTGAGCACATGGAGAGGACACAGACTGTGAGACACCTCTTTCGGGGGCATTCGTCACTTGTTAGGGACAGCTCTTGTTTAAAATTATTGTTATTATTATATAACAAGGCAGCTGTAAACCACATCACACTACAACGAATATCAGTTCCAATAGAAGCCTTTTCGTATGTCAGTTCTATTCAGTTTTTATACATTTCAGGTAAAGGGGTCAGTATATGGGACACGTTTTCGCACACCAACAGAATCAAAAACAACGATACGGGAGATATTGCTTGTGATACATACCACAAATATCTTAGTGATATAACTCTCTTGAAGAATTTAAAGGTAAAAGTACATTATAAAAACGTATATTATAAATATAACGAGTGAAGAACATAAGATAAATAAGTACAGTTTTCTCTGTTATTTATAGTACAAAACATTTTCTTTATCAGAACATATTCTTTAGAGACAGACACTGATCACAGCGTTAAATTACAACAGTTTCTAATAAATACTAAAATAAAACTTTA
Organism: Saxidomus purpurata; assembly: GCA_022818135.1. Lineage (NCBI taxonomy): Eukaryota > Metazoa > Mollusca > Bivalvia > Venerida > Veneridae > Saxidomus > Saxidomus purpurata. Next base: position 10,377,050 of record JAFMSR010000007.1, read on the forward strand.
TACTTGAAAAAAGTTAAATCATTGTGTTTAAATAACAGGTCTCCCATTACCGACTTTCAATTTCTTGGACACGAATCCTGCCCGACGGCACTACTTCAAACGTCAATCCTGCGGGTAAGACACTGCTCAGAAACCGGCTTACCTTTCAGCTTGTGTGTAACTGCCAATATAATATCAGCATGACACGCTTATTTATAACTATGTTTACCCTTTAAAATCACAAATGTTTCTAATGGATTAAAAAGTAACATGATGCGTTTCATGTTTTATATGTGTTACGCTAGATTATTAATTTACAGTTATAACAACACTGATTTCACCGTTTATCAAAAAAAAATTGAGAAAATAATTTGTTAAGGAAGACTGACCTATGTTTTAAGTTTTTTTTTAATTCTCATAGTTATGGAATTTGACTTCCTTTGAATCTTAAATTTCTAGGTATCGCATACTATAATAATTTAATTGATGGACTTCTCGATGCTGGGATTGTTCCCATGGTAACCATGTATCATTGGGACTTACCACAAGTGCTTGAAGACGTCGGCGGATGGACCAATGACAGTATTGTTGATATATTTGTTGATTATGCCAAGGTGTTGTTTGACAACTTTGGCGACAGGGTATGAGTCAGTGCTTTCGTTAAATTTTAATCGTAAACACTTCAGAAATATAAACGTTGACCGTGCCAGCCTAGTGTTAAAACACGACCTGTCCGTCTTTCTAATTTGACAGTATCACTAATTTTATAAGAATAACTGCTGAAATTAAACTGACGTAATAGCGAACATTTTAGATAATGACTACACGGAAATACAAGATGATCATGATTTACACTTATCACTAATAGGGATAGAGGTGATACAATGCGGTAACTTTCTTTAAGTATGTACGGAGCAAAACGACTTTTCTTTCAGGCTTCAGTTATGCCTTACAAAGGACCATAGGTCAAGGTCAGTTATATACAGAAAATAAACTTAGAAATATGTCTTTTGTCAGGTAAAATTTTGGATAACACATAATGAACCTTGGGTGGCTGCTCACCATGGATATGAGACTGCAGATCACGCGCCTGGTCGCAAAGGACAAGGCTATATTGCGGGTCACAATTTTCTACGATCACATGCCAGAGTATATCGTTTATATGAAAAGAAATACAAATCATCTCAACAAGGTAGTTCATTGTTCATGTTTCTTGTTATGTTCATATTCAACAGTTCTGTCTGATGGTCTTTATCGTGCTTTAGTTTATTTTAGTTCATACTAATTTATTTTAGCTCGATTGTGAAGAAAGCTTGTAGCTTATCGAGTTACTCTCGGGTCCGCCTCCTGAAAAAACAGTATTGATGTCATATAAGGAGGTACGGTCGTCACACCCAGTGGGACTCGAACCCGCAACCTCCGGGATGAGGGACAGACACCTTAACCTCTACACCACCGCTCCCCTTGGCTCGCTTTATAAGTTACATACTTTATAGTTACGAAAACTAAATTAATTTCCAGCGCAAAGAAGCACCAGACATTCTGTCAACATGTTTGCGTTGCAAAAAGAAAAACACATCTTCTTGTATCATTTCCAAAGTCCGTGTCTTACACGCCTTTGAAACCAACCATTTTGTCGATATAATGCATGATAGTGACGTACACGCCTAGGTAAAACTAAATGATAAATTTTGAATTGTTACAGGTTTGGTAGGAATTACTCTGAGTCACATGTGGGGAGAACCTCACGACAACCAAAGTCTTGCGGATATAGAGGCAGCAGAAAGGTACAACCAGTTTAGTCTCGGATGGTTTGCGAATCCTATATACGGTAATGGAGACTACCCGGATGTTATGAAATGGCAGATCGGCAATAAAAGTCTAGAACAAGGTTTGAAATCGTCACGGCTGCCTGTCTTTACTGAGGAGGAAAAGAATATGTTAAAAGGTATGGGCATTTAATTCACAATGCGTTAAACATTTATTAGTTATATTTAAAAAGGTACTAGGAAAACAGATATTTAAGAAAAAATGTAATGGACGTACAATAACTATGAATGTTTTCTGTAAATTTATTTCCGCATACATCTCGCTATACACGGTGAAGCAAGTTTTCAAATTTAGCTTTACATCTGGCGAAAAATCAACGCATCTGTTTTCCTTTTATTTGTATGAAAACAAAAATGCGAACATTGATGGTGGAGAAAAATAATTGTTTAACAGTATACTATGTAATAAACTGACTGTTAGTGTACAGTATGACGTACATGTAATATTCTGACTGTTTGTCATTTAAGTTCAAGTTTTCTCTTTTTTAGGAAGTGCTGACTTTATAGGTTACAACTTGTATACATCTGCATTGATAAAAGCTAGTGTAAAGCCACTTCAGCTTGCAAGCTATGAGGGAGATCTGGATCTTACAGAAAGCAAAGACCCTTCGTGGACAAAGTTAGTAGATTTGAGCAACAAGTACGCGCTACCATTGTCTTAAATATTCATAGAGGCTGTCTTGTGATGTGCCTAAGTAGTAATTTCTACATATGTATTTGTCAGAAGATTGATGTTTATGCTATATCCATGAATCTCAATGTACATTGATTTAATCCATTTATACCTATATTTTACATTGGGATCTTCTGACTTCTAATTCGGGCAAGTCTATTTCTTTAAATAGAGGTGTTTTGCAGAATTGTGATATAATTGGCTAATAACTTAAATCCTGATCAGACCACATTTTATTTGTCGTCTGCTATCTGAGCGGTATAGACAGTAGGCACAAATCGCTTAAAGACTTGTTAATACAACATCTGCAAGTGTAGGCGCTTTGATTTATAACTAGTTAGTGGGACTCCTAACGTGAATGTCGATCGTGTTTGAATACCGTTGGTGTAATAGGTATTGACTTCCAGAATGTGCAAGTAATAGCAAGGAAACACTCGCAGAAAATAGTTTATAGTTTTAAAACCTCGAGTCTACAATCATAGCTAAGGTGGCCAATCAGATATGGGAATCAAAAAAACAAAATATACCACTGTATGAAATGACTATAACCTCATTTCATGTTCTGTCATAATTGATGAACATTCTTTCAGATCTGGATCAGTGTGGTTACGTGTGACACCTTGGGGGTTAAGAAAAGGCCTCAACTGGATCAAATCCCATTACAACAATTTCCCTGTCTATATTACTGAAAATGGTGTTTCGGATAATACGGGAACAACTTCAGATGAACATAGAATAAACTATTACAGACAGTACATCAATGAAGTTCTGAAAGGTAGTTCTACTCGAGTTTGATACAGTACAGAACAAAAATTAAAAATGTTAATGAATGTATATAGCGTTAAACGGTATTGGATATTTTAATTTTGGTTTATGTTTCTACTGTCTAGGTTATCTATTAATCTGAAACAAAGAACAACCTGTTAGATTTATAAAAAAAACTTCAATTGTCGTTGCAGCCATTCGCTTAGACGGATGTGATATAAGAGGTTACACGGCGTGGTCATTCCTGGACAATTTTGAATGGATGGAAGGATATTCAGAACACTTCGGTCTACATGCTGTGAATTTCTCAGATCCAGAAAGACCAAGAACACCGAAGTTATCCGCAGCATATTTCATTAGCATTATTGAAAACAATGGTTTCTACAAACAGGCAAAGGGCGTTGACGTTTCAGCTATTACTGCTAACATAACCTCCCCTACAACACCAAAGTACAAACCGGTAATTGGAAAAGAGGTAGGTCATAATGAAATGTATAAAACACATGTTTCAACAGCATGTCTGTTTAAAATTGGCAAAATGTTTGCTCAAATGAATTATTTGAAATGTTCACAAATTCTTCTTCATAGTACTATCAATATAAAAAAGTAACGTTTCTTTTATATTTTAGACAATTAACCTTTGCATTATTCCAATCACAATCTGCATATTCTAAAACATTTCAACAAATATCGAAGCGGTTGTTGAATTTTGGTTAATGTAACAGTTTAGAGTTTGGTATTGCGTGAATAAGTCATTACTCAACGCTTTGGCTGCAGATTCACAGCTTCGTTTAGGTATCTTCCATTTAAAAAAATCGTAACATTCGTGTTAGATTCACAGATTTTCTTAAAATAATAAATAAGTAACATATAATTTTTATATGTAATGTTATTATTTGCAGAACAAAACTGCAGGGGCTTATGTTGAGAGCTTTCTGTACGGATATTTCCCTGACAACTTTGCTTGGGGTGTTGCCACGGCAGCGTATCAAGTTGAGGGTGGATGGAACGAAGATGGTATTCTTTTTAAAATTAATGTGTTGAGAATTGTCGCAACAAGCTTTTCTTATAATTCATTTAATATGGAATAATAGCATTATTTCAAGAACCAGATTGTACATGTATTTGTCACATTTGTTAACGTTGTTGGTGCTTTAACGTTAGACAAAATGTCTATAGTTTTGCTTTTTAGGCAAGGGAATGAGTATTTGGGACACATTTTCAAGACAAGGAAAGATAGACAACAAAGATACCGGGGATATAGCTTGCGATACCTATCAAAAATATTTAGATGACATTAACTTGCTGAAAAACTTAAAGGTAATCCTAATTAAAAATTTGAAAATGATTCATTTACAAATCAAGAAACCCAAAACGTAGATGTGGAATTGTATATTTTGAACAGTCGAATACATGTTTTGTATGTAAGGTACTATGATATAGGTTTACTAGTTAAATAAATCATCTTATTGATTATTATGTAAATATTGGTGTAAATTATTATTTAAAAAATAGAGACAACTATTAATTTTAAATTCAATTGTACTCGTATGCAGAATCAAAACACTGTCTAGACCGATAGCTGATATCAGCGTGGAATTTATTTAATCATGGAAAGTTAAACTTGTCGCTTGTGAGGCAAGTGATAAAGAAAGGTCTCGGATTAATGTAACGACTAATGAACCTGTTATTGTGTTGCCATGGTTATATGCAATACATATGATAGTTTAGTAGCTATAAATTGGTCATCATGTTTTTCGGTAGATAATGATAAATAATGCATTTGGTATAAACCTCTTTCATAATGACAGGTAACCCACTACCGATTTTCAGTATCTTGGACAAGAATTCTTCCAGATGGTACCACTAAATATATAAATCCTGCAGGTAAATTAATAAGATAGATACTTGTGTTTTCAATTGTCAGAAACAACAGCGAAAAGCAAATAAACATAAAGCTGAAATTAATACATGTTTTATGATGAGCACAGTGATCGTATTGCTCAAATGAAATATTTTTGGTGTCATATTTTGATAAATTCTTCATTGGCTTTAGCAGACATTTAATGCCGAATGAGCGCTTCGGGTGTAAAAGTACCTACGGCTCTTATATTACCAATAAAGATATCTTATCAATAAAGTGACCGTTACTTGTTCGAAAACATTTCCTTGCGTTACTTTTAATGTCGAAAGCAGATGCTATAAATGTAGCGCAGTATATATTTCAATGATATATGATAAAAAATAAAAAACGTTTTCAGCCAACATTTCTTCATAAAGAAGCGAGATAAAAACGAAAGAAAGGCAAATGCCAACCATGTTTCAGAGTGAATATAACCGAGTTATATAATTATATAGTAAACTGAATAGTTTACATGCGAATAAATTTGAAGTGAAAATTGGACCTTAAGTCTGAAATTAAAGCTGTATATCTAAGTAACGATAACTTTAGAAATTGACAGTTTTGGTTTTGAGAGAAAAGGTTGCATATAATGGTTTCTATTATTTTCACCAGGTATTGCGTACTACAATAACTTAATCGATGCGTTGCTTGACGCTGGCATAATACCAGTGGTAACTTTATACCACTGGGACCTTCCACAAGACCTGGAAAATGTTGGAGGATGGACAAATGATACAATTGTTGACAGATTTGTTGATTATGCGAGAGTAGTATTCGACAACTTCGGTGACAGGGTAAAGTGTATTTTTATTATAGTTATAAAACTAGATGTAATACCTTAGTGCTGAGCAAAGTATTTTTACGAAATTATTAAATACTATTTACTTGTAGTTAATATTCTCAATTAACTAGTTTATGTATGGTATGAAATTGAAATGTTTTATCTAAACTTTTATTCCATTTTATTAATTGCAGATAAAAGTTTGGATAACCATTAACGAGCCATGGGTTATTGCTCATCATGGCTATGAAGTAGCAGACCATGCTCCAGGCCGGCAAGGTTTAGGTTATGCTGCTGGACACAATTTAATACTCTCCCATGGAAAAGTGTATCACCTGTACAATAACGAGTACAGAAACACACAGAAAGGTAGTCATCCTGACACATCTATTAATTATAGAGAAATATAAAGAGAGGTCGATATTTTGTGAATTTATGTAAATAAGACTAAAAATAATTCTACAGATATTTTACAGATAGTGTTTTGATTCCTTTTTATTTACTAAGTTTGAAAAAATAAAATACTGTATTCAAATCTTAAAAATAATGTGAGCATGTGTTTATGTATACTCACACCTTTTTTCTACATAATACCATCTTTATACAAACAGTACAAATGTAGAATCTCGTGCTTGTTACTATTTTGCCTTCAAGTTTGAGCTTGTTGGTAGTTTTGCAGTATTTGCCTCTTTTTTGTTCCAATTTTTGGGAATTCCAAATCACTTTTATTTCTTGTACAATGAAATACGGATGGCAATTTTTAACTCTGCTTTAATATGTAGAAATTAACAAACCGTCCGTTTTTAGGAATGATCGGAATAACCTATAGTCACAGACTTGGAGAGCCATATAATAGACTTTCTACAGCAGACGTTGAAGCTGCAGAGCGGTTTAATCAGTTCTATTTAGGTTGGTTTGCTAACCCAATATTTGGCAACGGAGATTACCCAGATGTTATGAAATGGCAGGTTGGGAACAAGAGTAATGCGCAAGGATATAAGTCATCTAGACTTCCGAAATTCACAGCAGAAGAAAAGGCAATGTTGAAAGGTAATACCCGTCTCGAAAGTATGAATATGAGAGTTTAATGTTTTAAATAACTCCTTGGACAATTATCTAAGTTGAGCTTCAAATTTATTCCGATGTCCAGTAAACCTACTAGACATTTGAAAATACTTCCGTGCTAGCAGTTTAAACTTCTGATGCACATTTTATACCTCTGTATAAAATTCTTGCATTCTTGCTTCCCAATATTTCAGCATGTATTATATTAGAACAATACTTCTAGAATAATAGATTTGCATTCACTTCCGTTACAATATATTACAGTTGGAAAATAGAAACAAAACCATTCTTATGTTTACAGGTAGTTCGGATTTCCTAGGTTACAACTTCTACACAGAAAATCTTATCCAAGCCAATGCAAGTTTACTTACACCAGCAGGGTATGATTCAGACTTGGACGTTAACCAAATAAAAGAACCGTGTTGGAAAAGGCAAGTATAGTTATAATTTTCAGAAATTGTCACTATTTATAATTTATAACTGATTTAAAGGAATAGAGATATTTAATGTTAAAGCGGTTAAAGCATGTGAAGTAATATATGTATGATCATGTGAAATGACCTATATGTTAACCAATGCAAGTCGTGGTGTATGCAATGTTTGGCCAGCTCAAGCAAACTGCCTACATTGTATTCAACCGACATGGTATCTGTCTCTTACATCATATGTCATTACGTTTTGAAACACATTTTATCAAAACTTTAGTTGGACAAAAAAAAAATATACGTAATCAATAAATTACGATTTAGTCGAGAGCTAACAACCATTTTATTAACTCTTTTTGATCAAAACATTCATGACGTATCAAAAAATGTGGTATTTTAATTGCTGTAATTCAGTATCTGCGTTTTATGCTTACTGCCTATATATGTTTGTCTATATTCTTAAAATGCACGGGTGTTATCTATTTTCAGCAAACAACACCTGCGTCTGATATTTACTTTTTAAATAGGTTTAGCCTGCTAAAGAAATACACTCAATTAATCCACTAGGCAAAGCTTTCTTACTTACATTATGCCTCATTTCTTTGTTCAGTGAACTGCTTTAAACAAATGTTTGCATGAATTATGTTCTCATTTGTTTAGGTATATTCCTTTATTGTTAAAGCCCTTTCATTACTTCTTTGCAATCAGTTTGTTGTTGATGTGAGCGTATATATACAACAATAGTTTTGTTTTAATAGGACCGGTTCGGATTGGCTGAGAGAGACACCATGGGCATTAAGAAGGGGTTTGAACTGGCTCAAGACTCATTACAATAATGTACCTGTGTATATAACAGAAAACGGTGTTTCAGACAATACAGGGACAACGTCAGACCAGCACCGAGTTGATTTTTATAGAAGATATATAAACGAAGTACTGAAAGGTATGTATTTGAAACTTTATTCGGTATAAATTGAAATGTGTATATAAGTAAAATCATATCATTCTAATAATCCGGTCTACACCGGAACTGTCAGTTTTGAAATTCGGAAACAAGACATAAAATGCTATGCTTACTACAATAGTACTGTAAATAAAAGTTGTGTTGTTACAATACCAGACATTGAATAATGGCAATACCACCTGATATCATTATAAACTAGAAGTATCAATTCGATTGAATTATTTCAGCGATAAGACTTGATGGTTGTGACGTCAGAGGGTATACAGCTTGGTCACTCTTGGACAATTTTGAGTGGATGAGAGGTTATTCGGAACATTTCGGACTACACTATGTCAACTTCTCAGATCCCGAGAGACCTAGAACGCCAAAGTTATCCGCACAGTATTACAGATCCATAATTGAGAATAACGGATTTATAAATTACGGAAATGCCTCCATTGATACGAATAACTATAACATTACTTGTCATCATGTTACGAGCGGTGACAACTGAAAAGCCAACATATAAAGTAACTACAACCGGCAATAATGCATCGACGACTAAATGTAGTATTTTATGCATAATTATTTCTTTCTTGTCTTTCTGCATCATAACCTCCATTCCTACACTATGTTTCACATTTTTGCAATAAGCATTACATGATACATTAATAGCATCTACTGTTTCCAAACAAATATATTACATAACTTGAAAATCATATATATTACACAGAAAACTGTTGGAAACAATTAGGGCACATTTTAATTATCATGAATTCCCGTTTTCTGTTTCTGGCGGTTTTTGCCAATGTGTGCTCTGGTTCATGTGAATCATGATATATATTGCTTACAACACTCTGTATAATTCCACAATATATGCACATAAATTTCAAGATATAATGTATGATAAAGCTGCAAGTGTGTAGACGACTTTCCAGTTCCGAAGCAATAGCATGACGTGTTTCTACTCCAGCGTTTTGTCAGTTTTAGCTGCTGTTTTTATCGTGCGAGTATTCTTCTGTATTGGTCTGTTTGTTGTGAGTAGGTCTAATAATTGATGGGTGTGTTCTTGATGAAGCCTGCTTGAATTGTTGTCGTTATTTTCTATTCAGTATTTACAAATGAAAGAGACATTTTTAATATGTATACAAGTTATGCAGAATAAAGATAGTTAAACATGTAGGATCATGACCGATTAAAACAGTGCTATTCTATGAGAACACTCAATGTACAGTCGACATAGGACTCCTCACTGCAAATGGATTTCACGGTTTGATCATGCATAGTATTGTGCGGACTAGACGGTCTAACAGCAACTTATACACAAGTTTGCAAGTTATCTCATTCGAAATTTACATATAAAAGATTGTTGTGATGGTTGTTTTACTTCATAGTATTAAGTGAAATAGTGTGTTAACATATACTGTATTTCCGCGGGAGTTGTACTGTGTTACGTTTCTTCGGGGCACTTTCTGTACTTGTGCTTCGTTTTGTGATTTTTGGACGAGTTTCTGATTTGTCATTAACAAGTGCCACAGCAGACAGTATGTTTCCAATTCCAATGTTATTTGGTAATTCAACTGTTATTGAAATACATGGCTTAGAATTAACTTGTAAAACATCTGTTTCAACATTGTGGTTATATCGGCAACAACGGTGACAACTTGAGCAGTTTGTAGGATTGTCTTCCAAACCTGAAAATGCAGTGCTTTGACATTCACTTATTGTTTCAAGCTTCACAGGCGCACTTCCTTCTGTTGATGTTCTATCACTCCCAATGGAACATCTGCTATTGCATTTACATGAATTACAATTCTTATTATCTCTACAGTTTTGTTTAAGATTGTTCTGCTCTTGCTCAAATCTTTCTATGTCATCTAGTGCGTAATCGTTGTCCTCTCTTTCTATGCTTACGTTATCATTATCTTCGTACATGTCACTGTTTATAATGGCTTCGTTGCGTTCATCAAATGTATCATTTTGTTCACTTTCTGTGCTATTATGGAGGACTCCTTGTTTATTGCTGTTTTCCGATTGTCTCCAACAAACTCTATGAGGTATTCGTTGATCTGTCTCGTCATAATCGGAAATCTCACGGTCACTTACACTTGAATTGTTTTCTAAATTTGCAGCGTATACATCATTGTTCTTGGCTTTTTCTGCCTCTTCATTAATACTTTTATTACGAGTACATGAATAACTTTTACGTCGATTAAAATATTCAAGTTTTCTTTCATCGCATGTCAACGAGTTCCTTCTTATTTTGCTTGATACTGACATTTTCCTCTCACTCGTTATATTTTCATCATTATGTTCTATCTGATTCCGAAACAACGAATAATCAAAATTGTCGACAGTTTCGGTGCTGTCTACAGAACTCGACCTCTCTCTTCGATTATTAAAAAAACTAGTTCTTTGGTCTTTGTCAATGGCTTCACTGTTTTCAACTATCCCATTTACAACTGGGTTTAAGATAGGTTGATGAAAGTTGAACTTTGTTTTATGTCCTTTCCAATCTACGGGAGTGTTTGCCACAACTGCTACATTTCCAAGATGCGATGGAATGGCAGGAACGGAAGTCACACTTATAGATGTTTTCGTACGCCTTTTCTTTGCAGCTGGTTTGTAGTTTACTCCATACATAGCCTGTATTACAATTTAAAATCCATACATATCATTTACAACAGATTATGAATCATAAAAAGCCTGAGTAAGTAACAGATTTAAGAATACATACATATCCTTGCAACATGTTTAAAATAAAACATAGCCTGTGTAACAGATTTAAAATCAATACACAACCTGTACATACAGCAAATCTACACATTGCTAACATAGACATACAACACATTTAAAATCCATACTTTGCCTGTATACGTAACAGATTTACGCTGCAAATAGAAACTGTATAACAGATTTTAGAATATGATCATATTTTGAATAGTTCTGCATGTAAAGCATAACGATTTGTTTCGTGTGATACTAGAAGCAAATAAAACATTTAACAATATCTTAGTCTTGTGCTCACAGTTCTATCTGAATTCACTTATATGAGGTATGTATGAGCCCTTGTTAATATGATGTTTTGTAAAACCAACAAATATGTAAATATGCAACAAGTATGTAAAATGTACTTAAATTAAATTGATAAGATCTTTAAAATATCTAAACAAATCTTCTAATTCATCATCAAGTGTAGGCTGGGCACACAGCAATGGCAACCCCCTTTTGTGTTAATTACTGAAAACAATGCTGTGTTTTATACACTATACCTAGTCTAGTAACCCTGGCTTTTAAGGTAGAAAAAATTGCAAAAGAATTTATTTTGTAACTAAGTTGTAGGAAAGTCGTTACTTAATACCGTATCAAAAGTTGCAGAGTGTACGTCTTGCTAAAGCTGAGAAATAAACGTCCAAATATGTGCAAATATCCTCAATTTTACAATGGCCTTAATTTCCCACCATAGTGACGTTTTTTTTTAAAGAAACAGCGCGTGCTGACGGTGCCTACTAAACGACGGTATCGATCAAGAAACGCCGGTATCCGCCGGTATCGCAAATCCCGGTATCCGAAATGCTTCAATGAATGTTGCAAGTATTTGAGAAAGAGGCGTTGATCGAGAAAGAAACTGCTAGTTGTGTACTTATGAAAGGAAATATAATGATGCAATTATAGACGATGAATAATTAATAACTGCGATCTGCAAATACCAAAATAGTGGCAGAACTGTATATGAAGACTTATATTTATTTAAACATTTCTCTTTACAATAATAAATTTAGCACAATAGTAAGATTATTCAAGTAAGCTTTTGTTTAAATGGCTGTTTAGGTATTTATGTTCAGGACAAAATACTTGCAGATTTTATAATATTTACTAAAATCTCATACGAGTAATAGATTGAGTATTTTCATTCACGATAATATGATGCTTTCATGCCTATAATGACATTGCATACAGATCTTTTGCAGTCGTAAATTATAATTAAAATAATTCATAAAAAGTGTGTGATATACTTTATGCGCTGACTATGCTTAAACATGGTAAGTGCGCTACAAGTTAACAACACGTGCATGTAAATATTTACTAGATTTGATTTTTTTTCCAATTAATGTTAACAATAAATTATGCTGTGTACATATATAAGAAAGTGATTCGTGTGAGTCATGTCAACTCTTGACTGTTTTAATTTTAAGAGTGAATTAGTGAATAATATTTTTTTTATTGTTTATGCACTCTATATGCAGCTTCTTAATTTCACATTTATTCTACTTTCTCATAGACTTCAGATTTAAGTAATTAATCCTTGTTAAAAAGTGACAATATACAAGGTGACACTTTGGGACCCCTATAATCCCTTAATTGGGTTGTTTATTCAGTATCGGTCGCTGTGAAAAAGACAGAATAAAGAGAAAAATATGCTTTTAAAATAATAAATCCTTTGTCCCGTTTGAAAAATATCAAATGTACGCATCACATACATGTAAACATATGTCAGTTACTTCTGTGGGTTATAAAAACATTTTTAATTATTTATCTCAATGCTTCCCTAACGCGTGTAGTACTTATGATGTACATAGGCCCATAAAGCATTTCGTTTCATTTTGTTGTCATGCATTCAACTTTTACAGAAATACTTCTTGTTTTTTGTGGGCTCTTGGTTATTGTTTATTCTATAGCCTACGGTATATTTATAGTAAATTCAGTGCATAAATGATTAAGCAGTCGGGAAAGGGGGGGGGGGTTTGGACATGGAAGTAGCTACTTCCGCTGTGGTAGGTTACTCCCTCGCAAAAATAAAATGGAAAATGAAAACATCAGGCGCATGAAAAAGATTTGTTTAAGATTAAATATTATTTTTGATGCGTCAAGATGCCTCACTCCCTGTTTTCCTTAAAAGGGCCAAGAAATTCAGGATTAAAGTCTACAATTTTTGATTCGGGAGACAAAAAGATGAATGAAAACGTTTACGTCATCACACTACTTAACTCCACGGTAAAACGTTGTACAGTTCAAATTAACGGCACGCATTTAAAGCATTGCATTTGATAGGTTCTGAATCTGACGTCTTCTGCATAATGTCAGTCAGGTCTTTTATATTTTATGTATTAGATGATTAAACTAAAATAAGTTTGTATAATATAGTTATGTTTGATATCTTGAATGGTTGCCCGAATAGGGAGTGAATTCCAACATGCATTCAACTTACTGTTTTACAGAACCGCCGACTAAAAAAGGTCCTCGAAGTTGAAGTTTTCATTTAGTGAAATGGTCTACGTCTTGGTTATTGTTTAGTATGTCTTTGACACATCACCGGGGAATGCTTTAATTGTACAACATGTCCCACAATTGTATTTATTTGTTCGTTCATTTTATCCAGTCAGTTCTATGTTTCTTAGAGTATAACATCGCTAAGTTTATAAAGTTTAGTTTATTTTATTCATACAGTAAAAGTGTACATGACATGGCAATGACATATTGATAAGGTGACTTTAATTACAGTAATATTCATGTTTACTATTTATTCGTGACATCTAATTTATTTGACTTACACATTTGCAATCTAGACATGCACAATTATTATTTGAAACATGGACAATTTGGGCATAATATATTATGCGGTCACGTTTTGAAGCACAATTAATGATTTTAAGTACATGTAAGTGTGAATTGCACTGATGTGGTTTCATAAAGAGACGGCCAAGTTTAGTCCTTTTACCAACCATTGCATCTCAGTTAATCTTAATTTGTACATTACGGCTTCATATTTAATTATTTTAAGAAACACATACATCAAATTTACCAAAAAATGTCTATACTTTATAATTGTTCACACACGACACTCTCAATTATCGATTATTTAAAAGGATTAACAGTCTATTGAATGTGTGAAAAATCAATAATAGGCGATACCGGCGGATACCGGTACCGGAGGATACCGGTACCGTCGTTTAGTAGGCACCTGTGCTGACGTCACAAAACATGGCGGACACGGTTGCGAACATTTCAAACTTGAATTTTGAGCTGAATTTGACACAGGTAGGTTGAATATCGGTTACTACACACATATCTCGTAAGCATACGTGTTTAAGTTTTAAATAGAATAGATACATAAGTGCATTAAATACGAAAAATGCTGTTGAGAAGAGGAAAAACAGGTGGATACAATCGCAGGTCGAAAAGTATTTTTAGTGTTTTTTTCTTTAATTCTTCGTTTTTGTAGGTAGTATACACAAGCATATACATGTTACAGAACTTAAACATCATTTAGATGAAAAAGGAGAGAAAAATGCTTGTGAATCTCAGTTTGATTTTTATTACTACGGAAGCGTGGTAGTGCCATTAATTTCAAAATACGAAATGTAACACACTCTTTACCAGTTTCGATAGAACCTTCTATACTTTCATATAATTGCAGTTTGTTAATGCAATTTCTTTATAAGTAAGACATTTTGAAAACAAGCTGTCTTAATTCCAGAGAGTGGCATTTGTTATGAGTCGATTGTCAGTGACAAGAGTAGCAGAGTAACATGAAACCGTGGTGTATTTTATTTTTGAAATTTTGAGAGGTAATTTGAGGTTTTAACAGGAATACTCTATAGACTGTTCCTGGTTTTAAGTATTAAACATTGCAAAATAACAGTTGCTGGAAAGGTTCTGTGTTATAATATTCCTTGAATGAAAATTAGGAGGTTTCACCTTGTCCGTTCGTGAGTGCACAATATTTAAATCTTATGCGCGCTATTTTTCAATAACCGCTTGTTACATTTCAACGAAACTTTATGGGAGGCTCTAGTAGTAAAAAATGTAGAAGTGAAATGTTTTGTTCAGATTGAAAATGGCTAATGTGTATAGAGTTTTTGTAAATCTCGATCGCGCTATTTTTCAATGAATTTAAAAATACCCTGTCTAAATTTCAGGTGAAGAAGTTTATTGGCAGCAAACCGTTAATAGTTATCAGTTATCTTGAACAGATTGAAAGGTAAAACTTTTAACGGGTCATTTCCACTTTATTCACAAACGTTAGTATAACTGTATAATTATATTATATTTTAAAATTACATGTTTATAATTGCAAATTCGTGTGCGTTGTGTGTTGTCGCCGTTTAACGCCTGTTTCAATCGTATTTAAGTGATTTTTCAGGGCGAGCAGTTTACCGAACGATGGTTCCTTGGAAGGACCAAGTACTTAAACTCTATTCTCTGTATGAAACTGCTAACTTTTTCACACAAAGAGGCATTGTGTGTGTAAGGGCTCGAGTCCAGGATGCTAAATCAATGATAGGTGATATGATTTCAAGTCAGCGACACTACCCACTAGACGAATTCCAACCTCCTGTGGTTACAAGAAACTTGATTTACTACGAACTCTCTGACTGAACATTTGTCATTGACAAAAGTTATTAAGTACCTACCATTTATGATGAGTAAGTCCTGTTTGATTGTGCGTTATGACCTATTTTAATTGGGAATCAAGTACACGTGTCAAAATATGTTCATCAATAAATTTCAGTGTTGCATCTTGGTTGATATGCAAAAAGACAGCCAGAACTTCCTTATTCCCGAACGAAACATGTAAGTGTGACCACTTATTTTCTTAGTTAGATAATCTGTCCAATGATCAAAGCTTAAGTTCAAAATTTGATACGGTTTTCGAAATTCTTAGTACTGAAGGTAAAATATTTAATATTTGTGTATGATTTAAAATTTGTGTCTGAAACGCGATTTCATTGTTCCCGTCGTTCATGTGATATGTTTAAATGTGACACAAATCTAACATAGTGGTACATGCATGAAACCTAAAGTTTGTTCATATTTTATATTGAAAACTCACCATATAGCACATAATCATCTTAAATTCTCCATCTTCTTCATACCCAAATATACACGGAACTTTCACAATTATTTCAGGGCATAATGGAAACTTGTGCAATTTGCAAGAAAGCCGTTGTAAAAAGTCAGTCAGTTTCATTTATTGGTGAGAAGGGGAGCAATAATATAAACGTAACAAGCACTGCAAGGGGTGATGACACCAAGACTGAGCCAGGACAGCCCGTTCACAAGGAATGCCGTCAAGATTATATTCATCACAGAAATACAGTAATACAGACAAGTTCTGAACCAGCCAGATCATAACGCTCCACACAATCGTTTGAATTTAGAAACAAATGTTTGTTTCGTACATCAGACACTAAAGTAATACACAGAAAAAGTAGTTATGATGTTTTTCCTGTTAGAACACGTGACTTTCAGAAAACCATTATAAAAAAATGTAATGAAAGAGGTAACAAATGGGCAACATCTGTACTTGGTAGGCTGGAAAACGTAATTGATTTGCCTGCAGCAGATGCTATATATCACCAAACATGTAACATTATTCAGTAAAAAAGAGGCTGATGTCAAGATTGCAGCAGCTGGCCAAGCACTTATACAAGCATGTACACCAAAAAGCGTTATTGATCCATTACAGTAGGGTCTCGGCATACAAATGCACCATCATTCTGGCTCCAGATGTTTGATAGACATTATATTGACTTGGTTTCAGTGTACATGTATCATATAAGAAAGTACAAAAACTTGAAATGGATGTTACAGCTGCAAACAATTTAAGTATTCCTGATTATTTTCCCGGAAAGTTTGTGCAGTTTGTCGCAGACAACATGGATCATAACATTAGAACTTTGGATGGTTATAATCATAGCTTTCATGACACGGGCATAATTGCATGCACCACACCTCCGTCTAGGTACAGATAGCTACTCCTAGATGTCACATTAAACCTACTGATCTTGCAGACATAGGAAAAATAGGTATAAAATGTACTTCAGACCTTGCGGAGAAGAAATACTTTCTTTCAAGTTCATGAATATAGATGGCCATACTACCGCTGATCCCCATTACAAGCTAGATCAAGTGACGTCAATTTCTGTTATAATCTATAACATGTTTAGAAAGGTTGTTAATCTAGTTATATCTCATTAGAAAGGTTGAACCGTATATATACGTTTGTATGCATGCACCTGACATGCACTCATTACATGCTGAAGTCAGCATCTTTCGGTTTTGTACAGTGGGTGGGGTTTGCATTACTATAATTTTAACAAACTAGTTAATATATGTTTAATATGTATACGTAGAGTGAGATTGAAAATTGAACATACTTCATTGACACTGGGGAGTGAAAATACTTTGTATGAGTGAATATGTTGTAAAAAATATATCTTACAGCTTTTTTAAAGATTGACATAACATTTCTATTTTGCAGTCCACTTGCAGTATGTCGACCCCGCTTATATTGAAATATAAATTGTGTCTAATAATTGTTAACAGGTGGCCTGTGCGTCGGTGTCGCCAGCGACAACACGACAAAACGCCAAACGGCGCGTGTCGCACTGTCGTCTTTGTCCTGTCGCTAGCGAAGCACGCCAAACGGCGCGTTGTCGCACTGTCGTCTTGTCGTCCTGTCGCTAGCGAAGCACGCCAAACGGCGTGTGTCGTGCGGCGTGTTGTATTATGGTGATAATGGCCGAGCGACAAAGCGCAAAATAGCCAATCCTTCAATTTGAGCCGAGCGACAAGTGACATCGCGACAACACGCCGCACGACAACGCGCCGTTTGGCGTGCTTCGCTAGCGACAGGACGACAAGACGACAGTGCGACAACGCGCCGTTTGGCGTGCTTCGCTAGCGACAGGACGACAAGACGACAGTGCGACAACGCGCCGTTTGGCGTTTTGTCGTGTTGTCGCTGGCGACAACACGACGCACAAAAGTGTACCAAATCAGCCACCATAGTTAACAAAATAGGTCAATCATCATTCTTTTGTTTGTATTTGACTCTAGTTACCCCAAATCACCGGCTATATTAGAAGTTTTCTAGCGCCATTTCACAGAAAAAAGCAATGTATATACTATATAGTCAATTAGTCATATACTATACTAGTTTATATACTATTTGCTTAATCAAACTACGAATGCTTATTGCTACTGGCTACAGTGAGCAAGGGGTGAAATGACAGATTATGAACACATTCGTGGTGATTTTATCCACATTATTTACGTTGCATATGGCGACGGTTCAAGCCTGTCATAACTTATACTTGTTTTGACAAGTCGAAAACTGGATAAGTCGAAATAATTTTCATGTTCACTTGACTTTGAGACACCGAGACTGCATGGACTGTTTCTTTTTTAATTAATTAATCAATTTATAGTATATTGTGATAAAAATGCAACATGTGTTGATGACTTTTGAACAGAAAACTAAAGAAAAATTACTGGTAATAGTTAGGAATTTTTTATGTACAGTCTTGTGGGTGGGGTAAATTGACACTTGCAGGAAAAATGTATAAATATACTGTGCACGTTTATGTGTTCTTCATCTTAGTTGTTAATATCATGCTTGATTGATCTCATTCATGTAGAAATTGCTTTAAATGACTATAAAATTATGAAAATACTGTCATACTTGTTTTGACAAGTCAGAACTGGATAAGCCGAAGTTATTTTCATGGCTAACTTGACGTTGAGACACTGAGGCTGGACTGTTTCTTTTTTAATAAGTTAATTAATCAATCTATAGTTTATTGTGATAAAATGCAACATGTGTTGATGACTTTTGAACAGAAAACTTTGAAAATAGTAATGAATTTCTTATGTACAGTCTTGTGGGTGGGGTAAATTGACCCCTTGCAAGAAAAAAATGTATAAATATACTGTGTATGTTTATGTGTTCTTCATCTTAGTTGTTAATATCATGCTTGTGTGGTCTTATTTATGTAGAAATTGCTTTAAATGACTATAAAATTATGAAAATACTGTCATTTTTGCAAAATAATAAAATACCTTTAATTTATTTCTTAAAATGTAATGTCTTACTTTGACCCATTTTTTCCAGACTTGCCCTGCTTATAGGATCTGCAACTTTTTTTAACGAAATTATGAGGCATTGTACTACACAAAACAACTGGTTTTATTTCTTTTGCAATTTGTTCTACCTCGGGCACTTTTTTGAGCCAGGGTTACTAGTCTAACCTGCCTCAGACCACCGTGTTAATAAATTTAGTAAAACGTACTTATTTAAAGTTTCTGCATAAAATCCATTTTTAATAGGATGACATCTGACACGAAACCTGAAGATAGTGGATAATGTATTAAGTCCTCCGAAAATGAATTTACCCCTTGTAAAAAATTCTGCTCAATAAATGTTAAAGTATATTGAATAAGCGTATTTAAAATAAGTCGCTTACGTAAATTTCTAGTGGTACCCGGCGTTCTTTTTCCTTGTCGTATTTGTATGTTGGCTTGCACTTCTCGGCTGGGATCAAGACAGCAAGTAAAAACGTAACAAGAATGAAGGCAACACATAGATATGCGATGATATCACCGACAGTCGTATAACTCCCTGAAATAGAAAATGATCAGTAATCAACACAAACATTCTCTTTGAACACTCGGTTTATGTCTGGAATTGCTTAATCTCTACTGCCAACCTCTTCATTCTTCGATTAGGCCATTACTATTGATTAATCAGATGTATGCTAAATAAAAGTAGGCGTTTGACAGAAAACTGCGCAGAACATGACGAGACTATATGGACGCGAGCAGTGACAGTAGCATACGCAGAAAGTTTCATGAGCCGGCGCTCAGGAGTTATTGAAATTTAACTAAAGTATTCACCTGAAACAATGATGAAATATTTCATCGATATAAAATTGAAAATATCATGTTTGATAATTATCAACATTTTCTTAAAATTCGATCCCATAATTGCGGGCCGCAGCAGCGGCCCGCTATATTTAATACGTGGTGAGAAAAAGGTGCATGGAGACTTAAGCACTAGATCGAATATATGCGTCTCTCTTCATTGAAAAATTGAGGCACTTTTGATATGAAAACTGTAGACACAGTCTATTTTTTTTTTGGAAATGCAAGAGTTGTCGTTTGTAATTGAGTTGTAATGCGTTTCATTTTTTTACTTTGATTAGAAGTTTGGCAGCGTTGTGTAATTGGTAAAGGCGCCAGGACTTTTGTAAATGTACTTTTACGCATCCACGAGTTCGAATCCTACCCAAATCCATTTTTTAAAACTTTTTTTCTGCTGTTTTTATTATCATTTTGAGCTTTTAAACCATTTTAAAAGATTTTACGGCAAATAAACATAAAAATCTTCATTCATGTCAAATTAATAAGGACAATGGTAATGAAAAATTGAGACATACCAGGAATGGTCTATAGAGCATTCCTGGACATACTGTATAAATATTATTTGATAACAGTAAAGTTTCGATACTGCAGGCCAGTCAGTAGATGTGGTGTCGTGTTAGGTTTTGCTTGTTCAACCAGAATTGATTTCCTCGAGTTATTTTGGGACCATGCCTCAACACTAACCATCACCAATTTCCATAATATTTACATGGCATATTAATTGTTTGTGGGTCCGCTGTGATACTTTGTATCACAGTTTTTCTTGTTAAATAATAAAGTGGGTTCGACTTTGCAAAAAAAGACGCTCCTACTCAGTAAACTTTCCTAGTTTGGTTCCCAGCGTTGTGTATTGAAACTGTTGGATCCCTGAATTTTTATTAGACGGGTTCAACAAGTAAAAAACAAATGCAGGCCTTCAGAATCTTCTGCGCTGATTTGATGCTGTGCATCAATGTTTTTCTTGTTTATTCTATTATTTACTAATGAATCTTGGTCTGTTATAATAGCTAACATTTAAGTAAACAATATATTATACGAGCCAGTCTTGTCTTAAAACAGTAGTAAGTGGGGGTTTTTTTTTGTGATGACCTAAAGCGTAATTGAATTCGAGTCCATATGTTCAGAATCTCTGTTGTATCATATTTGACGAATAATAGTGTTTTTTAAAAATTCTTCATACGAATGACGCAAGAGAAAATTTGTATCGACAATCATTCTCAAAATAAAATTTGATGTTTATTCTGCTCATTTATACTGACTGTTGATATATCTTACAGAAATTCAGCAGTTCATTGACTGTGCAATGAATTTCACAAAACCGTTAATTAATTAATAGCGCTACTAATGTATCATAGTTGGTAAATTTTGTATTGTTTTAATTAGTGTTTAATCGTAAACAAATGTCGCCGTACAAATGAAGACACATTACACAACAGAAGAAAGAGCAATAATTTATAACTTGATTTAGAGAACCTTTCAGCTTGAACTACATAAGACTATGCTAACATTTAGAGAGAACAATATCGGCCAATAGTCAAAGATAAAATTTAAAGCCATATCTTCGAAAAATATTTGGTGTGTCTAAAAATGCAAACTTGTGTTTTATTCATACACACGTTGTAATATAACAAAAATGAACTTCCCGCGAGCCGGATTCGAACCAGCGACCTAAGGATGACAGTCCGTTAACACCACTACAGTCCTCCGCTCTACCAACTGAGCTATCACGGGAACATGTTCGATACGGCTTTATGAACCGTATTTAAAACATATTCATTGCCTCGGGCATCAAATAAATCAAATACGCAAAAACTTTGCTTCCATAGGAAAATGTGTACATTGTGTAGAGGTTATTATACGGGGCAGGTGTGCCTTTTAAGGATATATTGGCACACTTGGTAGCTATTGGCCCGAGGGCTTTAGCCCGAGGGCCAATTTGAAACAAGTGTGCCAATATCGCCTTAAGGCACACCTGCCCTATAATTACCTTTTTATTGCATATGTTGAACATCGGTTTTGCTGAAAATGGGAAAAGATAAGACAAAAAGATACAAAACGCACATTCCTGCAATACTTATACTATTTCATAAAGATAAATGCCATTGAATGAATAAATTATTCATACTTTCCACAAAAGTAAACGTGTCAATTTCCATATTTCGGTGCTCAATAAGCCTAAATTCTAAATTCAATAAACGTTGAGAAAGAGACCTCTGTGTCCTTTCGGCGGCCATTTTCCGTTACGTCTACGTTGTCAATTACGTCAACGTTTTCACGTGCTGACAGTCTAACGTTGCTGCATAGTTGACCGGAAATAGCCTCAATACGAATTTTCTGGCACACTAGCAACACTCTCTACACTATCGGCTATCATTACATTCACCTCTGTCATAGGCTCGGACTACTTTCGGCATCACGTGACTTTTTACTTTTCACGTGATATGGTACTTCAAAATGGCTTCCACACCGTTGAAAACAACCGAAGTAACATGTTTTGTATGTTGCGTAAGCAATTCTAGATGTTATAAATTGAGGAGTAGGAAAGCAAAGTCAGATGGGTTTTGTAGCAAGTTAAGAATATTGTTAGATGATGAATTGTTATTGTCAACGTTATCTGATTTAGATTATACGTGCGTTTGCAGAAACTGTTACACTAAGATTACACAGACATATGATTTTATCGTTCAGCTTAGAACGTCTGCTGTAAAATACGTTGCAGGAGGGTCAGTAAGGGTAAAGAGATGCGCCCTATCTCCATTGACACCAACGTCCACCAATAGTCAGTCATGTGTACCAATTTCAAAATCCAGAAAACAGTTGAGACTTGAGTCTCCAAAGAAGAATGTTTCTGTTATAGATGAAGTTAAGGTTAATAATATTGATGAATCTGTTGATGAAACAATAGAGCAAGACCATGGATACAGCAAACCAATTATCCAGAAAATGTCGGACAGTAATCCAGTAATATGTTCTTTAGAAAGCATTTTCAGTGAGTTCATACACTTGAGAGATGACAAGCATATGGATAAAGAAATGTCTGTCCTTCAGGATCTAAGGTTAAAGGCATCAACTTTAACCTCCAGAACAGCTGTTTTTGGATCTGTGTTATTTAAATACAGGGACATTAACAAGCTGGAAGACAATGTATCCCATTTTCTTGATGAAATCATTGATGAGATGATTCAGAGGTAAACCATTTCATTGACAAAATTTGTTATGTCTCTTATTTCGCCCCTGTAGTTCAGAAGTAGAATACTTCCTGTTCATACTGGAAGAGACCTGGGTTCAAATCCCAGCAGGGGCTTTATTTGGAGACTAATGTCTTGAGACCAAACTGAAATTCTGTGTCTCCATTTAAGAGAGTTTATAGCTTGTATGTATTAAATCCAAGAATTGCATAGTGATAGTGAGTGTAAGGAACGGTAACTCTGCAAAGGAGATTGCACTAGCAAGTGTGCCGATATCAGTTATCGGCACACTACGTCACGTGATCGTTTTATTGGCCCGTATCACCGACAATCAAACGCAAATTTGATACTATACATAGTAACATATGCAATAAACGTTTATATTAATCTTTCTGAATGCATATTTCATACATCAGTGTACCCGAAATATCCTATAATAATCTTTACCAATGATGAAAACATATGACCTATAACTGACTATTTTGCACTTCTCTGGGATTATGACAGCAAGTAAAAACGTAACAAGAATGAAGGCAACATATAGATATGCCATGATCTCACTGACGGTAGTATAACTTGCTGGGACACTGGATTTACATGTATGTCTCGAACTGCTAAATGTCGAAAGCCTATCACGGGAACATGTTCGATACGGCTTTATGAACCGTATTTAAAACATATTCATTGCCTCGGGCATCACATAAATCAAATAGGCAAAAAAGTTGTTGCATATATAAAAAATGTGAATATTAACATACGTTAATAGTAATGTTTCTTTCAGAATGCGTAATTTATACCTCAAAGTACCCGAAATGTACGATGATAATTGATGACCAAGACATATTAACTTTAACAGACCCTTTTGCAAAATGGGTCTGTGGTTATTTATGAGCCGCACAGGTAGTTCGTTTACTATGATTTTGTCTTTTATATACATGTATTGCCCGTTACAAAATGGATATTTGGATCTCGATGTTTGATATTTAAACAAAAGTAGCTAAATTACATATCTGTGATAATACCTGGTTTTAAATATACGTCAAAAATCATATTTTTTCCTTTTAGAAAATGTTCAAGACTGCTTTTCCATCTTGGACGTAATAGTGTAGCCTTATACATTAAGCTCTCCCGTTTGATCTGATGTGTTATAGTCGAAAAATCTTCGAAGGAAGCGACCATTCAAACTATCCCGTTAAAAACTATCCCGCTGGTTTATTAGATTAGACTAGTTTTACGCCCGAGGTTTTTATTCAAATTTACATAAGGCTGATGAAAACCTACTGCAAACTATACTTACAAAATGTGAGATATTCCTGAAAGTCAATCATGCGCCTTACATATTTGTGATTTGTATTCTATAGATAGGCTATTTTTATATTTACTCTCGATTGCGAAAGAAGTTTTTACAGCTTCTTTCAGAGTCACTTCAGATGAAATTTGCCGAAGGACACTAGATCTACCACTACATTGCACCGGTAGGGTTCGAACCAAGGACCCCCCCCACCACCAATCTTAAGGCGAACGCTCTGCCACTGAGCAATGGTGACTCTTGTATCTATGTTTACAACCTCAAAGCACCAACATTTAAAAAAATGAACCGATCTATGACGCTTACAAACATTTGTTGTGTCGCTCAAACCGCTGCGAGTCGTTCATGAGGCTACACATCTAAATTAAGTCTCATACTATTAGAAATGATTGAAATGATACAAATGTTATAGACAACTAAATAATGTGGGTTCGCTCCCTGGCCGCGTCATACCAAAGACGTAAAAAACGGTACCAGTAGCCCCCTTGCTTGGAGCTCAGCATTAAAAGGGAAACTGGCTTCTCTTCTCTCATACCCTCACGGCGATGGATACCATCAGGAATGAGGTGTCGAGAGTGATTAATACAAGTTGGATAACTTGTTTCACAATCGACCTAAAATAAATTAGTATAATCTAAATAATGATAGATCTACTTGCCTGGTTTCTCAGTCGTACTGCGGATTATCCTCTGCAGTCTGAAGCTCCGTGAACAAACCGCATACTTTCCATCTTTTCCATATGAGAAGTCATGACACAAGTTGTTCTCCGTGTTATCATTTCTTTTGCACAAGTGGCCAATGATACTTGACACTTCTCCGTGTTCCAAGCACCTTATAGTTAGAATATCAAAGTCTATACAGTTAACAAAAAACCAGTTGGTATCACGTGATGTTGAATTGTCCGTTGCAAAACAGGTCCAATTATATCGGCTGTATCTTTGTAAACGAATGTTGCTGACGTCACATTTACCGAGTAAAGATTTAAAAACATCGACGTCGTGAAACTCATATTTTGAAATGATAATCCCTTGCTTAGAAAACAGATGTTCCTCTGTCGCGTTCTCTGTTCGGCGGGCGCAAGAGTTATTTTTACCGATGATATCAACTAGGTCTGTGTATAGTGTAACAGTGTGGACTTTCTTGCTTTCTGCGGATGCGCTCATGAACTTAAATACTGAAAAGAAATGTAGGCCTAACTATATCTCAATTTGTTTGCGACTTCTTGCTGTTTATAGAGGCAAACAATTTATTGATAATTCTACATGTAATGCTTAACTTTAACCCGGAGTTAAAGTCAGCTACTCCGTGAGTTAAAGACACCTACCCCTTGAGTTAAAGACAACATTAAGAAAACATTGCACTTTTCATTTACTCTAGAAATACTTGTGAATAGCCACCAACTGTCAAAAAGACCATTTTAGCTTGTTCTTAGCCGTTGTCTCTGTTCACAGATTTGCCTGCATATTCCAGATGTAAATTCTGCATACCGATCAAATGAATTGGAGTCCTGCAGAAAACACAAATTGCAGTCAAACCTAAAAGACTGCTCTACAAATAATTACCCGTACTACAGAACATAATGCAGACTGGATATCGTGAGAGTTGTATGTATTCGTTTCTTTAAAGCACCAGTTTCTAAATTCATTAAAATTTGGACATACACATATTATAAAACCACTACTGTAACAGTGAAATGAAATATTTATTTTATAAAACATGTAATAAAAGACTTACCCGCTATATATTCCAGTATAAAAACTATGAAAGATATATGTTTTGTATCCATTTTAGTTACCGCAGTGTGGAATCCAGATATTTACAGTGCTCATACATAAGTTTACAGGTTAAAGTACATCTTGTTGTGCCGTGTAGTGTAAAACAGTAAACAAACCATACATTAATTACATTGTAATAAAATGACAATGTACAACTGTGTCCGCGTTTAACAAGGGCTAACATTTCATGTATAATTACTACAATGTAGCATGCTGTGTTACATTGCATCAATATAATATTACAGGGTGTTGCCTGACAGGTGCGTACATTTGTATATATAGCTATGGCGACTCTCCCACCTTCACAAGTTTCGATTAATATCGATATCCGAATAATATACAATAACACGTTCAACTAAATACTACAGCTAAGTATTCTTATTAGTATGTTTCGCAAGCCGTTTTACTATTTAATAAAAAAGGAGATATCTCTCTGATTTCATAGGGGAGATATCTCTAAGTTCAAAAATATCTCTGCAAATTAGGAGATATCTTTCTTTTTAGAGAGATATTTCTCCTGTTTTAGAAGATATCTCCCAATACTAAAGAGATATCTCTCATTGTAATAGAGATATATCTCATTGTAACAGAGATATCTCTCTACCGTATAGATATATCTCTCTAGCTTTAAAGATATCTCTGAAAAAGAGATTTCAGATAAAAAGAGATATCTTGTAAACTTACAGAGATATCTTTCAGAGTTATGGAAATATCTTTCTAACCATGAGAGATATCTTTGGTTAAAAGAAAGATATCTTTATGAGGGCTGTTAAGAAATATCTCTTGTCATCGGAAAAATATTTTTTATTTCACAAAGACATCTTTGCAAAATAGAGAGATATCTCTCCTTCGGTACAATAACTTATTTTGACCGCTCCTTCGCGCGAGCTTTTCGGACACTCTCTCACAGTTTCCTCCCACAGAAAAAAATCGCGTTAGCTTATGTTTCTTGTTATTTGTATCTTGTCGAATTTGAATAAATACTTTTGTCTTTATTATTATTATAATTATTTTTATTATTATTATTATTTACATGAGTTTACGTTGTGGTAGTTGTTTTGTAGGGGCAGATCATAAAGAATACGACTTTGGAATGCACTGACACCGGACGAACAATTTTGAGTACGAAATAAACTAAACCAACAAAAGTACGGGGATCACTTTGTTGCTTTGAATGATATCTCTCACAGATACCTTTTGAAAGATATATCTTGCGATTTAAGAGATATCTTTATAGCAAAACAGTATATTATAGTTCTACTGACAGAGATATCTCTTACAGTTCATGATATATCTTTCTGTGATACAAAGACAACTCTCATCGTAA
Source organism: Saxidomus purpurata (assembly GCA_022818135.1). NCBI lineage: Eukaryota > Metazoa > Mollusca > Bivalvia > Venerida > Veneridae > Saxidomus > Saxidomus purpurata. The sequence goes on from JAFMSR010000007.1 coordinate 10,404,718, forward strand.
AAGAGATATCTCAGCTAAAACGAAATACATCCCTTTGACATGAGGGAGGTATCTTTTTTTGGATTAAATGGTAAAATGGCTTGATAAGTATGTATGGACACTATTTTCTCTTTAAAAAAATAAATACATATGTAGAGAAAACTAGGCAACACTGTTTTCTTTCTTTCAAACCGCTTTTACGATTTCAATAATCTGATGAACGAGTACATATTTCATAACAATAACGCGACATGTTAACCTTAAACCTTTAACTATAGGCATACATCTCTAAACAAACTAGTCCATCTTTCAGTTTTAACACTACAATTAGGTGTTAAATGACTGCCCCCTAAAAAATTAACTGACTGAATAGCGAGCAGTGGAGATCACGGTCGGATTTGCAAGCTGATCATGATCTGCACTTTTTTCAACGGCAGAGTCTTTTGCTATTTGCTGGGTAAGGGTTAAACTTTAAGTCCATATATGAGAAAGAAAAGTTATAATAACTCTAAGCTGTTTCTTTTTTCACAAAAGATAAACGCTAAATATTTCCCAGCATATATAGGTACATTTTTCATCTGTTTCATCTTTTTAAATATTACTTTGTAATACCCGGTACATGAAAAAAACATCGCTTAATTTGGCATCTGTTATCTAAGTTGATCTGAAAGAGTTGTGAACGCTTTATTTGGAATGACTTGGTGTTTATCATACTGAACAAGGGGGGTATTTGACACTTTGTCCGCCCCAGAGTGCAATAAAGTAATTATTAGTCATATGTATTATTCAGAAGAGTATCGCACGAGATACAGACGGGGTAGTGTGAAAGTATGTAATCTGATCTTTTCATTATAAAGACCAAATAATCAATGACTTTGTATTCTCCCATCAACCAGTATCAAGTTTCGATAAAGTTTTACATGCAATGATCAAGCAATTGATCTAATATTATAAATAAACCTTTCATTCCCGCTAAATTATTTCCATAAGCGTTTGTGTTTTACAAAAATCAGTTTAAATAAATTGACATATTGTCCAGTTGTGAGATTTCTTTTTCCCCCAGTTTATTTGTTTGTTTATTCATCGTCTTTTCAGCAATTATGGTTACTGAATTAATTATTTTCTATATTTATTCTAAAATTACTTTCGATAATTTATATATAAATTGCATAAGCACAGTCATGTAGAACATAAAGGAAAATGTCAAATCTAAAACCATAACTCTGCCTTTCCTCATATTTAATATATAGAGTAAACCACTTTATCGCTTTAAATCATTTACGATCAAGATTAAAAGTAACATTTAGTACGTACTAATACCTGCATATTCTAAGAGGTTCCTACTATATCAATAGTAATTATTTGATGCCAATTCATTGCATTTTATCAAATCTTACCAAGACGTTCCTGTTTCACAGTGTTACATAAAAAGAAAAACAGAATGGCTGTGTGTCCGTGTAGGTATGGACAGCTTTGCATCAATTTATAAACGTATGTTTGATAAGTTCAAAACTCAATTATGTTAAATTGGTCAGATTCTGACTTCTTCTATTTTCTACATTTGTTTTTATTAAATTCACTTTTTAATGTCAACTCTGAATAAACTTATAGGCGGGATCCATGTCCTATTATTTCATTTTCTTGGTTCAAAAAGTTTTTAAGTAAATTAGTCACAATCCAAGTCTTTTTCTGGAATGGGGAATCAAACGACTTGTGAGCAGCACGGCGTTTTTCACTTTCATAAAGGCGCTTAATATAAAATCTGACGGACATCATTGCATCTTTTTTATTGTAAGATAGCTCACTATAGATGAACATTAAAATACCCTTTCTCTTTGTTGTGTTTTCGGATTGTCTGATGACTTGAATTGTCAGCCTTTAGAATGCATAGTCATAAGTGATTTGATAACTGTGATATATGTGATATATTATGTTATATGACTTCAGAAAAATCTTCAAAAAAAGTGGGCCTCGATAGCTCAGTGGTTAGGGCGTTCACCTTCACCTCCGGAACGGGAGGTCCCGGGTTCGGATGCCAGCTCAAGTACGAGATGTGTCCTCGGGCAAAGACACTGATGTCACACGTGCCTCAGTCCACCCAGCTGTAAATGGGTAGCCTCTCTGGCAGCCTAGCGGCGTGAAATTGGTGGCCTGGCGGCCTAGCGGCGTAAAGCTGACGGCTTGGCGGCTTGGCGGCCTTGCGGCCAAGGGGGTGAACTTGGTTGCCTGGTGGCCTGGTGGCCTGGCGGCGTGAACTTGATGGTCATTGAAATATCGTTCATTTTGCAAAGCAAAAACATTTAAAATACGGTTTCATTATCAAAATACAAATAGATTTTCTTCATCAACACCACAGCGGCGTAGTAGCCAAGTGGCCAAGCGACTTAGCATTTATTCTAAATGAAGATGTGGTGTATTTAATCATTGGAATAACACCATTTTCGCAAGGCAGAAACAGTTAAAATATGGTTTCATTTTGAAAAAACAGACAGACTTTCTTTATCAACATGACAGAGGCCTGGCAGCCTAGCGGCCTAGCGGCCAAGTGACTTAGAAGCTTATCTAAAATGAAGATATGGTATATTTTGTCATTTGTGTTGAACTGGTAGATTTTTAACACATTTTTTTTAGCGGGGGGTGGGGGGGGGGTAATTCTACATTGCCTGTAATATAATCTGGATCCTTAGAACAAAAACAATAATACATTAATTCTTGCAATCATTTAAGGGTACTTTTGAAGTAGGGGTGGGGCAACATTTTCAAGGTTGAAATAGTGCCCATTAGGGGTGTACTACTTTATTGTCAACGTACCCTGATTACGGAAGATAATCAAATGCATATCACGGAAAAGTGCGGATATTTACGGAACGTACGGAGTGAAAGTGCTGATACAATGTACATGTGGTTTTTTCAACGAAAAAGGACATTAATTTGTGCTTTCTCCAAGTAACCATGCATTGTTCTGTAAGTTTCTGTTTTAGGTTTTTAAGTGTTTAAGGATGGAGGATAAGTGTATGAACAATATGTGGCTGAAACCTGGGTATTTTGTTGTTTGATATAAACGTTTTGAAATTGCTGGCCTATCTTCCTGTTCATAAAACCACGACTGTCAAACGTATGCTGTATTTAACACAAAAAGGCCACAGAAAAAGTAGTTTATTAATAATCAGCTTTTTTTCTAGATTACTGTTCCCTAGAATGAAAATATGTAAAATTGAAATGGAGGTTAATACAAACACATTTAAACTGACGGATATTTAGAAAAAGCTGCAGAATTCGATTTTGAGAAACTTAAGAATATTCCTACATATCTTGACTTTCTTTGCAGATATTGTGTACACTCCAAGAGGTGTAAGACCATTTGTCAGGTCTATCGGCCTGTTTAATGTTTCCTTCTACACGTGAGAATATACAGCTTCTTCAAATATAGAAACCTGCAGGAAAAACGTATTAGTTACTCATATAAAGACCATTTTGTGAATTCTTGTAAAGTATGTTATCTAGATAATGATTTCAAAATGGCACAGGTACACGATATTCACATTTTCTAATTAACTCCAGTTACCCCTGCCTTAGGCTTATCGTCCATGTGCATGGAAGAAGTTTGATAATTTCCTGTCCGATGACATAGTTCTATTAAATGTTCGATAAAAAGTTGTCTTCGCAACAATTGTGTCTTAGACTCTTAGACTTGCTGTAGAATCAAGCTTAAACATTAATTGTCTCGAAAGTGAGATAATCAGTAAATAAACCGGAAAAGGTTGTGGGATAATCCTGTTTCCGTAGACAATCCTCGATCAATGACTTGACTATAAATATTAATCAAAATATAATGATAATCTTATATAATGAATTATTTATTGAAATTGTCAGTAACTAGCAGAAAGTCAGAAATTTTGATGTGCGTGAAGTTGGCGGCCTAGCGGCCTGGCGGTGTGAAGCTGGCGGCCTTGATAATGAAACCGTATTTTGAATGTTTCTTTTTTGCAAAATAAGTTATATTTAAAATACATTTGTATACCACACCTTAACTTCAAATAATGCTGTTAGGCCACTAGGCCGCTAGGCCGCTGGTCTCTACGCCGCTGTGATATTTACCAACAGTCTTTTTTATAATGAAACCGTATTTTGAATGTTTTTTTCTTTGCAAAATAAGTCATATTTCAATGATAAAATATACCATATCTTAATTTGAGATGATGCTGTTATGCCGCGGTCTCTACGCCGCTGTGATATTTACCAACAAAGTCTATTTGTTGTTGTTTTTTTTAATAATGAAACCGTATTTTCAATGTTTCTTCTTTGCAAAATAAGTCATATTTCATGATAAAATATACCATATCTTAATTTGAAATGATGCTATTAGGTCGCTAGGCCGCTGGGTCTCTACGCCACTGTGATATTTACCAACAAAGTCTATTTGTTTTTTTTTATAATGAGAAGGTGTTTTGAATAATTCTTCTTTACAAAATAAGTCATATTTCAATAATAAAATACGACATATTAATTTCAAATGATGCTGTAAGGCCACTAGGCCGCTAGGCCTCCGTGATGTTTACCAACAAAGTCTTTTTGTTTTTTGATAATGAAAACGTATTTTGAATGTTTCTTCTTTGCAAAATAAGTTATATTTCAAAGATTACATATACCATATCTTAATTTGAAATGATGCTGTTAGGCCGCAAGGCCGCCAGGCTGCTGGGCCGCTAGTATCTGTGATGTTTACCAACAAAGTTTAATTTTAAACGATGCTGTTAGGCTGGGCCGCTTGGCCGCTAGGCCGCTGTGATGTTTACCAACAAAGTCTTTTTGTTTTTTTATAATGAAACCGTAAATAGGCTTTCGTAAAGAGGTGGTCTGTAGCGTTTCTCTTACATATTCTATATAGAAACTTAAGACTTATTGTTTTCTGTAACTAGCAGTGCTTTATGACAGCAACCAAGACATTTTCCAGATCATTTCCTTCAGTAATAATTATACTTTTCCCAATTCGATTACGTCACACCATGGACCAAACTTTTACATTACTCAGTACTATCCGTCGCCTCTTGGCGGTGTACAACAAAAAGGTATCGGTCAAAATCGACCGGACCAGTTTCACTAGGGTAAAGGTCTATTTATTCTACAACACTTTTGAACTTAGAATAGGAAACAAACTGTGGCCCCGATATCTCAGTCAAACTTTATCATAGGCTGGATCTAATCAGAAACACCAGTCTGAGAGCTATAGCCCTTCGTTTAGCTTATTTCTGTTCGTAGGCACTTTTAATACCACGGTTCGTTAGAAGTCCTGACAATAAGGAAAATAAGGTGTATAGGCAGAGTCGTTGTCCCTGATTTAAAGGTAATTGCTGTCAATGACAGCCCTCTACAGCAATATTATCTAGTAAGTTTTTAAAATAAGTTGTATGCGTACAGCATTTTTTTCAAAATCGTTGTGTTAGATATAACCCATGAGCAAAGTAGTTTGTCCCTTATTTTGAAGGATGCAGAATTCCCGTAAACACAAAAGTTAACACACATTTCATGGAAAGAATGCTACATGTTGGTGTGTGATTTATTAAGATACGGATTTCCAATAGAGATTAGGTGCATTGCCTTTGTCGCGTAAAGTCAGAAATCATGCTGGGGCAAAGGAGAAGGAAGGAAATGTTTATATTCCTACGGAAGTGCGGAAGGATTTAGTTTGGTGGGACAAGTTTTTACCATTTTATTCATGGTATTTCGTTCATAGATTATGGTGATTGGTCAGAGACAAACAGTGAATATAGCTGTTTGACTAGCTTTGGTGGAATTTGCGGTTCTAAATATTTTCATAGCAAATTTCCTTACTTTATTCTTTGTCTAAAATTGTGGTCGGCTGAGTTACGTAGGAAGAAAATAGTTATTCATTGCTTGGCTACTTGTATTGTGATTAACACAGGAAAGTCTAGATCAGAAGTGTTTGCGGGAAATTTGATTCGTAGCTTCAGTGCATGAGTTGCAAATACGAGCAGTTCATTTAACAAGAGAAGCGAATCGTATAGCAGACTGTTTGTCCCGATGGCATTTAGATGCTGGTTTCCAAAAGGAATTTCTTAGACGTGTACCTCATGCTTCTTCTTTAGTGGGAATGACAGTTCATGATGATTGCTTTAAGTTTTTACATGATTGGTAAATTTTTACCTTTCAGATAATGAATTCAAAGCCTTGAAGAAAGATCTAAAGGTTTCCACAGCTTCAGCATTTGCTGCAGAGACTAACAGAAATCTGCGTATTCAGTGGGAGAGTTTTACTTTGTTCTACCTTTGTTTTAAGTTGTGGTTTTTAACGACATCTACTGACACTCTACAACTTTACGCACAGTTTCTCAGTAGAACTTTTAACTCTGTTGATAGTATTAGGAATTATATCAGTGGAGTTAAAACTCTACACTTTATGTTAGGTTATAACATAGACCATATAAAAAATTACTTGTTGAATTTGTCTCTACAGAGCATTTCAAGGTTAAATCCTCATTCAGTCAAAAGAGCTGAACCTGCCGCTTTAGACATCTTATTGGATAAGTATGATAATCTGGATTTTTCAGACAGCACCAATTTAGTTTATTGGTGTTTATTTTATTTGCCTTTTTTCTTGCAGCTAGAAAATTTAATTAAGTGCCAACTTCTAAAGCAGATGTTGATAATAGGAATTTTTTAAAAATAGATTACATTCAGCATCATGATCAACTCCTTTTAGTTCATTTTAACTGGTCTAAAACAATGCAGTATGGCGAAAGGGAGGTAATTTGTCCTTTGTTAAGGCTTAGTGATCAGAGGTTATGTCATGTTTCAGCCTTTGAAAAAGTCAGGGAGCTAAGCATTAAGTCGTCTAAAGGCGCATTGTTCACTTTGCCAAATGGATCCTGTATTACTTATCATTTGTTAAAAAAAAAAACTGTTTTAGTAGCATTGGTCTTGAATCCGAACACTTTTCGACACATTCATTTCGTAGAGGTTGTTTTGGCCTGGGGCTGTAAGCCCTAAGGTCATAGTTAGCATAACCCATTTCAAAAACCGTAGACAATTTAACTGTGAAACTAGAAAACTGTGATACAAAAGTATCACAGCGGGCCTTAGAACAGTGTCTTAATTTGATAAGTTATTGCCAAGTCCCCATACATTTTTAATTTTAGTTTTCCTTTCGAGAGACAGCTTCCTACTTTTTTGTAATTGTAAGTTATCTTAAAGAAACTTTATATATTTTAAAGCAATGACTATAATATTACCAGTCCACTTTCTTGTTGAAAAAAAAAATGTAACAGAGGTTGATGCCTGGCATCAAGACGAAGCATATTCAGTAAACATCAAAAACCGGTGTAATGCCGGTTAGTAAATGCATGCTTAGGCAATATATGCAACCATTCACACTGCACTCAGCAATCCAATAAATAAATTGTTTGTTGTTCAGTGACTGTACAATGATCCTTCCGTTCAAAAACATACTGTAGTATGACTGTGTATACAAGTTTTAAAAACTTGAGTCATGGTAACATAATGGATCCACTTTGATAATAATAATAATAATAATAATAATAATAATAATAATACTTTATTTATAGAAGGTAACTCATTAAGTATACATGTTTAAAACAAAACTTATCTAACATGAGGCCTTCTTAGAAAATACATAGTATAAACGAGACAACAATAACAAGTTACGAGATTAATTTGAGCAGAACTAAATTCCAAAGCCATAATACATTCACACTGTGTTAAGGTAAAGTCAACGAGCTGGATTCTCCATATAAATTATTTATGAGAAGCTTGAAAAATGAAGATTTGAACTACTTTAAAGTTTTATTGTTTCTCGTTCTTACGGGAATCTTATTCCAGATACACATTCCTGAATATTAAATTTTTTTTAAGTAGTGTGATTGCGGTGTGGAGCTTGTAAGATCTCTATTTGTCGCGGACCGTAAAGCGTAGATTTTATTTTCAGACTTTCTGATTAATCTACAAAAATAGTCGGGGATAGCTTGTTAACTGCCTTGTATACAAGAACGCCAATGTGGTACTTAAATCGTACATCTAATGGCAACCAGGCCAGTTGTTTAAACATGGTGTATGAAGGAGCTCTAAATGGAAGCTGTAAGATTATTCTAGCTGATCTTTTTTGCAGTTTCGATAATTTGTTAATATTTGTTTGACTACAATTCCCCCATATACTGAAGCAATAGTCAAACATTGGCAGAATATAGGAATTGTAATAAATCTTTTTTATGTCATTTGTTAAATATCGTGATATCCGTTTAAAAAAGGTTCAATTTTACATTTATATTACAACAAACTTCCTTTACTTGATAGTTCCAGTCCCAAGATCGATCTACAATTAATCCAAGAAGTTTCTGCTTTTCAACGTTTTGTATCATGTTATCACTAAGGAAAAGGTTCAACAGTTTAGAATGCCCGAGCTTATATTTTGAACCTAACAACATACAAGTAGTTTTCAAAGGGTTAAGGGCCATATTATTAACATCACACCAGTGCTGAATATAGTTAAGGTCTTCCTGCAAGTTATGTTCTTGCCAAAACTGTGTAAAGTGGAATCATCTGCATACATATCTAGATTTGTATTTTTAACTATCAAAGGCAGATCATTTACAAAAATTAAAAACAACAAAGGACCTAATATCGACCCTTTGAGAACTCGTGTTTTAACATCCAGTGTGCTAGATACATTTTGTCCAATTTTAACATATTGTTTCCTGCATTGTAAATATGACTTAAACCATGATATTGCATTTTCACTGAAATGATACAAATTTAATTTGTACAACAATAAGTCATGATCAACTAGATCAAAGGCTTTTTTAAGATCAAGAAATAGACTTCCTACAAAATTGCCTTCATCTATAGCCTTCATCCTGTCTATTTTTTTTACTTTACCGGAAGATAACGTTATGTTTGACATATACCGGTGTTTTATACTTGCAGAACAATAAACTGAACCGTTTTACAGAGACGTATTAAATAATGCGACGTTTACATGAATGAAAAAATAATAGCATAAATATTATGACATTTTAAAGCTACACATTGAGCAATGATGTTAACCCATTCTTTATTTTACTTTCTCAGGCGATTTTCATTCATTTTCATAACATTTGTGCACAGAACTATCCACTACTTCACTTACATAAACCGTTTGAACGAACTGGCTGAACAATAACAACAAGAAAAACTGTGATACTACGTATCACAGCGGGCCTAGAAACAAAGCTTTCATGTAAATATTTTGAAATGGGAGATGCAAATTAACTTTACAGACATTATAACAGAGACAAAGTGATTCTTAGAAAATACAATACTATTCCTACCTCTATCCTCACAAAATCGTTTGCAGTCAAAATGTTTGTTAACAAACCAACGCACATTTTCACGACTACTGACAAGTCTCGTTATTTAAAAGTGCATACCGACCAATTAGTTAACTTTGTCTACCTGTCAGTTTATTGCCGTAAACCAGTCTGATAACATGAAATGTAAACCAGTCTGATAAAAATAGAAAGTGCATCCTGACCATTTTGTTAACTTTGGTTACCTGTCAGTTTATTGCTGTAAACCAGTCTGATAACATGAAATGTAAACCAGTCTGATAAAAATAGACTGTCACTGACTGTACATTGATACTTCAATTCAAAAACAAACTGAAATTTTAAATTTAACAAAAACGAGTCATAGTAACATGATGGATCCACATTACCCGATACCGGAAGATAACGGCATGTTTGACCGATATCGGTTCTTATACTGGCCGAACAATAAAAACTTTTCACTACTTTTTAAACGTTTACATAAACATATAAAATAATTTGACGTTTACATAGATAAAAGATAGAAATATCAACTTTTTGACAGTTTTAAAGCTACACAATGAATAGTGGTTTTAACCCATTCTTCATCGTACCTTCCTAGGCGATTTTCATTCATTTCATACCATCTTGTTCAAAGAGCTGTACACTTCTTTACTTACATGTTACATTTTCCAACCCCATATTAAATAAAGGGGGCCGCTTCTGCGGCCCGCAAAAACAACTGTTCACTACTTTCTTAACGTTTACAGAGACGTATTAGATCAGTTGAGGTTTACCCTGAATAAAAAATAAAAGCATCAATCTTTTGACATTTTTGAAGGTACACATTGAACAGTGAAATTAACCCGTTCTAAATCTTACCTGCTTAGGCAATTTTCTTTAATTTCATAATAGTTGTGCAAAGAACTATTCACTACTTCACTAACATAAACATTTGGCGCGTCTTTTCTCGTAGACTGTATCGCGAGTATTCGGTTCAAATTTTACTAACTGCTATTGCTTATCACTATAACCAGTCTAATTACGTAAATTAATTTTCTGTGTCTCGATTTTTTATAATAATAATAATAATAATAATAATAATAATAATAATAATAATAATAATAATAACATATTTATTTAGTGATGGTAACACGTAAGACATGTAAAGAGTTACAAAGCAAATCTGAACAAATCGTTTTTTACATATGTTTTTCAAAATGAATCTAGCAACTCTCTCTCTCACACACACACACGCACGCACCAACACGCACACACGCACGTACACACACAAACGCGCACGCACACATACACTCCCTCACAACGTATAAATAACACATCCATAAACATAATCAAGCATATTAAAAAAACATTAAAAAACTTATTTTGAAAGATATCTCCCAACACTTAAGAGATATCTCTCATTGTAAAAAAGATATCTCTCTACCGTATAGAGATATCTTTCCTACCTTTAATTATAACGCTGAAAAAGATATATCTGTTAAAAACAGAGAGATATCTCTTAAACTTACAGAGATATCTCTCAAAGTTATGGAGATATCTTTCTAACCATGAGAGATATCTCTGTTTCGATGTAATATATCTTTATGATGGCCGTTAAGAGATATATCTTGTCATTGGAAAGATATCTTTTTATTTTACAAAGACATCTCTGCAAAATTGAGAGATATCTCTCCTACGGTACAATAACTTATGTTTCAATCATATTAACCGCTCCCTCACGCGAGCTTTTCGGACGCTCCGTCACAGTTTCCTCCCACAGAAAAGATCGCGTTAACTTATTTTTGTTGTTATCTGTATCTTTGTCGACTTTAAATAAAGACTTTTATCTTTATTATTATTATTATTATTATTATTATTATTTACATGAGTTTACGTTGTGGGGGCGGATCATGTGGGATTGGTGGTCCAAACCTCAGGAGACTGTGGTTATGTATTTTCTGGTGAAATAAGTTTATTCACACATCTATTGTCATTATTCACATCTCTATAACCTATCTGTGAAAATACCAAGACATTCATTTTCGCGATTTTTCGTAGTTTTGACTGGCTCTTTAAATTGCGTCACCTTATCAACTCAACTCTTCAGTAATAGTATGTGATTTGTGTGTGTATATCATATTGTACAATCTCTATGTTATGAAACAAAACTGCTTTTAATTTTTTAAGAATACGACTTTGGAAATGCACTGACCCCGGACGAACAATTTCAAGTACGAAATAAACAAAACCAACAAAAGTACGGGGATCAGTTTGTTGCTTTGAAAGATATCTCTCATAAATATTTTTTGAAAGATATATCTTGGCTTTTAAGAGATATCTCTTGCAGTTCCAGAAATATCTCTATAGCAAAACAATATATCTTTCAAAAAGATTTATTACCCTTCCATGAAATTTGCGGTCTTCTGATTGGTCAACGATCCGTTTATAGATTTTGATATTTACGGGCAAGCCGGTAATATACACTTGACATAACCCCGTTACTGTACCCCATGCTAAACGTGAGCTTGTTCGCCGCGTACACTACGTCAATTTATAAGTCCGTACTGATTTGTGACGTCACGCAGTGACATTGAAGTATCATAAGGGGATTTGAACGTCTGGTTACGTTCAGTCGTTAAATGAATAAAACATAAACGGAATCTTTCAATATTTGAGACAGGGAAGGGTAATAAAATTGTTATTTGTTTTTTGATGTGATATATGGGGATATATTACCCGCCTTGACATAATATTACCCTCGCCTAGCGGCTCGGGTAATATAAGTCTAGGCGGGTAATATATCCCCATATACCACTTCAAAAATCAAATAACATATACTATCTCTTCTATTTACAGAGATATCTCTGTAACTTAGAGAAATATCTCTGTAACTTTAAGAGATATCTCTCAAAAGTAGAAAGATATCTCTCAAATGATGTTAAACTGATATCTCTGTAAGTAGAAGATATTTCTCTTAAAGTTCATGAGATATCTTTCTATGATACAAAGGTATCTCTCATCGTGAAAGAGTTATCTCTACTAAAACGAAAGATATCTCTTTGAAATGAGGAAGATATCTCTTTTTGCATTAAACAGTACGATATATTTCTACCAAGCAAACCCAAGGCTTCCAGCGCTTACAGCGCTTTGATTTACTTTTGGCACTCCTCGTGTTGGGATTTGAAGCTCACCTTTAAAACCTTTTAGTGAAATGTTTAACCCTGTTTTTGTGACATGCTATGGACAGGTATTGAAAATCTGCTGAGTTGCTTCATGTAGGAACACTGTCATACAGCTGAACATTAAAGGATTATTAATTGTTTATTAATGGATGACAGCTGCCGCAGGCTTTTTCCCATCACGATCTACAAATTAAAACGTATTATCGTTTCTAACACGGACATTATCTGTTTCCTAGTTTGAACTTATGTATATTGTGCCATGGTATCTATACTTTATCAACATGTTACATCACTTTAGTGTGAGTGAAATTTTATACATCACGTTTTAGCTCGCCAATTCGGAGAATATGGAGAGCTATTACAGTCACTTGTGCGTCGGCGTCGGCGTCGGCGTCGGCGTCGGCGTTGCTTCTTTGGTTAAAGCTTTGCCTGCTAAGTACTATCATGCACATATCTCAGTAACCACTTATGATATTGACTTGAAACTTTGTTCATGTCTTTAGGGGTGTCATACAATCAAGTCAGATAACTCTTGTATAAATTTAGTACAAATTATGGCCCTTGTTTGACTTTGAAAATTTGGTTAAAGTTTTGCCTGCTAGGTACTATCATGCACATATTTCAGTAACCACTTATGATATTGACTTGAAACTTCGTTAATGTCTCTAGGGGTGTCACATAGTCAAGTCAGATAACTCTTGTATAAATTTAGTACAAATTATGGCCCTTGTTTGACTTTGAAAATTTGGTTAAAGTTTTGCCTGCTAGGTACTAAATTTGGTTAAAGTTTTGCCTGCTAGGTACTATCATGCACATATCTCAGTAACCACTTATGATATTGACTTGAACTTTGTTACTGTCTTAAGGGGTGTCACACAGTCCAGTCAGATAACTCTTGTTCAAATTTAGTGCAAATTATGGCCCGTGTTTGACTTTGAAAATTTGGTTAAAGTTTTGCCTGCTAGGTACTATCATGCACATATCTCAGTAACCACTTATGATATTGACTTGAAACTTTGTTAATGTCTTAAGGGGTGTCACACAGTCAAGACAGATAACTCTTGTTTAAATTTAGTGCAAATTATGGCCCTTGTTTGACTTTGAAAATTTGGTTAAAATTTTGCTTGCAAGGTACTATCATGCACATATCTCAGTAACCACTTATGGTAGTTATATCAAACTTAGCAATAGTGTTCAGGGGTACATTTTGTATCAAACAATTAATTTACCAAAAATTAAATATATAGTGATAGATTTTGACTTTTTTTATGATTCAACTTTTCTAGTTTATACTTTATAGTTAGCAGAATTTTGTTTTGCTATTATACTGATAAAAGTTTTGTTTTATTAGCAAACACCCACAATAGTCGAGCTTGCTGTCTTATGGACAGCTCTTGTTGAATATCGCCCCATTGCTAGATCTAGCCCTACAGAAAAGTTTTAAAAAGCCACATGTATTAACACACAGTCATTATTTCTGCTGTTGATACGGTTTTGAAAACCTTCTGAAATGATTACGATTTGCGAGCAATGCAGATCATGATTTGCCACTATTCGGTATTCTGTCCGTTATTTTAACGGCGCTGTCCAAACCGAAAGATGGGCAAGTGCATTGCAGAAATATGACAGGGTAAACAGTAATTTCACAGAACGCCATATTGAGGTAATTCCTTGAAGGATTTATCTTCATTATTTTGCCCAAATGAAACCTCTATTATAAAAAAGCTGCTTTGATATTCGGCAGCATGCTGAATGTCTGGGTCTGTCCCGTGCTGCCCATAAAAAGGGTTACTTGTTGCAAAACGGCAATATAGACATCAACTCATTTTGCTCCAAATACAATTGAATGCTTTCAACAAAGTCTCAAACAAATGTAACGTTGACGTGAAATAATTCTGATGTCCGAACATGACGTGACGTTGATTTACCACATGTGCTGGTATCTTCAAATGACCATATCTTTGTTAGTCTTCAGGGCAATGCTTTAGGGTTAACTGGACCTGCCCTTCCCCTGGAGAAATCAACAAGCTGACTTGATATCAATGATGTTTTTCTCATGACCAAGCTCAGTTATTGATAAAGAACAGATTAAAACGTTACATGACGCTACTTGTATTCTAATTAATATTAATTAAATACCATACGATTGCATACTAATTCCGTCTTGTTGTGTATATATCCGCAATCATTTTGCAACTATCACAGGACCTGTATGCTTATAGACAACAAAGCAGAAAATGGAGCTTTCCTACATCGTCATCGTGCTGGTCGAAATTGCTGCTGTAAGAGCCGGTAAGAGTTTAAATTTATTATTACACAGTTCATACAAATTTATTTGAGCTCGACTGCAAAACATGTTACTTCAACTTAGGCTTACTGCTCTGAATACCTCATCCAACAAATTACTCATCCGAAAGAGTCAGCAATGTTCATTCTAAATGAGTTGATCGATGCACGTATATATATATACTCTTTAGGTTGCTTGTGCAAGAATAGACCTACTAAGTTGGGGTGGCCTGACTTGGCTTCTGAAACTCAAGTCGTCTAGGTTGCGAATCGAACACAGAACAACTAGGACAGAAAAAAAGCAGAAAAATATGGCGGTGGTGTGATTTGAACGTCACCTTTAAAACTAGAGTGCCAGTGACATAACCAATGACTGAACAGTGAAGACTAAAATACGATGTAAATGTCCTATATAAAATTTTGCTAATACATATTAGTATACAGACTAAATATCCGAAATGTCAATGGATATCTACCACGCTCGAAAATACGGCTTAAATATCCTTATGTTTATTTCTCGTTATATTTTATTGGTCAGTAAAAGATTAATAGCAATTTACAATGGGCTTGTATTGACAAATCACATACTGCGAGGTTAAATTAATGATCAATTCCTACATTAAATCAAAGCACTGAAAGTACTGATTGGACGGTTGTGTTGGCATGTGTACATTAAGTTCAGGCAAGCAATACTGAAATGTTCAACTCCAAGCGATATACTGAAATGTTCACTCTAAGGCGTGAAAATGATCACACAAAAATCCAAGACGTGAAAATGTTAACTCACTTAATCTGTAAAATTCTGTTCAACTACTAAGAAGGATTTGAAATGCTCAATTAAAAGAGACTTAACTGCTCAAATCCAAGACGTTAACATGTGAATACAAGATGGAGGTCAGTGTCAAGGAAATCAAAACAGATTTGCAATTCTCGCAAACTTGTGTTTCAGATTGCAAATTTGTAAATGAACTTGCAATAATACAGCTCTCAAAATGCAGTACTAAAGAGCTAGAGTTTAGTTTGGAGAAACTAGTGTCAGTTGTTATTTTAAAACATCAGTCAAATCAGCCGTGCGACCCATGGGCACAGACGGTACACACACTAAATGAGTATGCTAACTCATAAAACGTAAATTCTTAAAATACTTCGGATAGAAATTTACCTGATGTTAATTTCAAACCGGAAGTGTTCAATGCATACTAAAGGTGATTTCAGTTCGGACTTTGTACAATCACTAAAACTTGACATTTATCATATAATTATTGTCATCCATTATGATTAGCCATATTTTTTCATATCTGCTGCGAGTGTAAATGCCAAATGGAGAATAAACGTTGACAAAATGCGGATATCTTTAGATCTTAGTGACTGACAGTGACAACTATTTTAAATTCAGATTACGTTCGGAACACAATACGCTATCGAAGAAACGTAACGATAGTCCAAGTTTTGTCGGGAAAAAAGCACAAATAAAACAAAACAAACACCAAAACAGACAAATACGAAGTAAGCTTTTAACAGCAGTAAATCCGCGCGCGCGTACACTATTCTATACAGTGCTCGAATGACATTTTTCCGATAATGGATAAAGGTTAAAAACTGCCGGTATGCTACTTTATGTAAAATATACGCAGTCTGATCTTGAAAATTGAACACTTTTGTGGCATGTAGGTTTCATGTCGGTAAGTCATTACATTTCTGCGAACATGCAATTTAATTGGGAATTTCAAAGGCAAATATACTATAATATTACTCCGCTTCGAACTATTTTAATTCAGCGGATTTGCCTGTGTTTTTAGGAACGTAGTAACGCCAAAACCCGTATATATATATATTGTTCTGTTCTATTATGTTCTGTTTTGTTCCCTCTGGAACGGCTGTCTTTCGACAACCGTCCCAAAAAAACCATTAACTCAACGTTCAAAATATCTTGTGTGGGCG
Organism: Saxidomus purpurata; assembly: GCA_022818135.1. NCBI lineage: Eukaryota > Metazoa > Mollusca > Bivalvia > Venerida > Veneridae > Saxidomus > Saxidomus purpurata. Next base: position 10,421,425 of record JAFMSR010000007.1, read on the forward strand.
CCGCCATTATTGAGCTTTGTTGACCCGTACCGTATGGATATAGGCAGGTAACACCAGACTAATACTATAGTGGTATATTTCTTTTATGCTTATGCAACAGGAGATAATACATCCTCCAAGATATTTCACTAGATATTGAATTTCGCCATTCTACACGGTGAAAGGTGGAAGAGAAGTGTCTTCTTGACAGTCGATTCAGCCCGTTCACTTTCCAAGTACTCAATGAAAGGCCTAAACAACATGAAATAATCAAATTATGACGTTTTACTGGCAATTTGACCAAACGCTTCACCATATGAACGAAAACGTAGTTTGGGAAATTTCTTTGCAGATTGCAAATCGAACCAAATTATACCTTTAGAACTCAGTCATAAATGCGTTCTTCGTCCCTTAAGTTAGTGCCAAAGATATTGCATGTAATGGCATATTATTTTCGACCTCATTTACTTGGTTTATATTTGGCATTTCATATAAGCTTCAATTGATAGTGGTCGGTACAAGTCTATATGTGTTTGTTAAATTATAATACATGTATTTGATAACTTATAAATTGTGTGTGTGAATAAGCTGTTCAAGACTTTGTCATAAATTATTATCCCCCGCCAAAGGCAAAGGGATATTGTTTTGGCGTTGTCCGTCTGTCCGTCCGTCCGGAGTCATAACTCAAGAACCAACGGATTGAATTTCATAAAACCTAAAATAAGTGTACAATAGCATAATGCCACGGCCCACACACATCTTTTGTCAAGATCGGATTAGTATCTCCAGAGTTATTGCCTTTTAATTGTTATTTTCTTCTATATTCAATATAAAAACATTAAAAATCTATTTCTCTGAAACCGGTTATCAAAATTAAATTGTTAATGGCTCAAATAATTCAATGATCACTCTTTCTAATATCCATCCACTACACTTCCTGATTTGTTTTTAGAAATGAGGCCCCTTAAGGCGGTGTACTTCTTTTCTTAAATATTCTATTTAGAAACTTAGAAATTTTCGTTTTCTGAAACTAATAGTACTGATTTAACTGATAAGAATTGAGTTTTGTATCACTGTTAGATGCTGAAAAAATTATTACCCCTCAGAGATGAGGCCCCAATGGGGTGGTGAAATTTTAAAAATGCTTTTTTTCTGAAAAGGTTTGTCGGAATTTTATTTTGTTTGGCACAAAGAATCAACTTTCTATTCTCTAACAACAGAAAATTTAGAAACTGGATTTTTACAGGCATGAGGCCCTATAGGGGATGTAGTGCTTTTCTTGTAATTATTCTATATAGAACCTTAAGAATTCTTGCTGTCTAAAAGTATTAGTACTGATTTAATTTAATTACAACAATTAAGTTATTTCTGTCTATAACTTGAAAAAATAAAATATCACCTCGGAGATGACGTCCCAGTGGGATTGTAACATTTTAAAAATGCTTTTTTCTGAAACAGACAGACCAATACACTTTCCAGTTGTTCTTTTTCAGCTATTTGCTTCATATGGCGGTGGATATAAATTCACTGAATGTGCCTGTTAATATATATATATTGTCAGAACAAACTCACCTTGCCTGTTTTTAATGTAAATGCACATTTCATTTTCCATTCGTTAAATATCCAATTTATGTACACATAAATTGCGGTGCGTCGTTGTCACCTTGCTGCAACAATAGAATTTGTTGTAAACAACAAAAAGATAAACCACACTAATAAAAATAATGATAATAATATTAATACAACAGTTGTTAAGCCGATAACTTGAAGTCCATGAATATACATTTACTTCTGTTCAAACGAATTTGTGCCAATTAAAAGTCATCGTTGAGAAAACTGGTTAACAAGGTCCGACGAGAATCGTTTGTCCTTGACATTGCATCATTTAAAACAGACGTTTATTGACAACAACTGACACACATATTTAAATTGCAGGTTATAACGTCGCTCTCAAAAAACCAGCTGCGATGTCCAGTACCTATTTTGATCACGTCCAAGCATCGGCTGATAAAGCTGTAGACGGCGATTTATCACAGACCTACATTCCGGGCTTTAAATGTTTCCATACAGCTGTCACGGCCCACAATTGGTGGTACGTAGACCTGCAAGCAGTATACACTATAGGACATATTGGTGTGTCAAGGTTATAGTAAGTATTATCAAGATGATTTTAAAAGGGTTCATTTTAAAAATATTACAGGTATTTAAACATGCAAATTTCACTTAGACTGACATTAAAGACAATTAAAAACTCCTTCAAAAGTGACCGCAGGAGGTCTAATCCCTTAATTGTTTTATGACGCCTTATCAGATAAGACACTTTCTGATTTGGTGTCTTTAGACTGGACATTTAGTCCAATAAATAGTCCATAAATTCCATTGACTTGTAGAGATAATAGGTTTATTGCTTATTTCCTGTTCGTGGCTTTTTTAAGAAATTAGTTTATTTTCCAACAGTGAAAATGCTTTTTAATCACAAAAAAAGCATTTATTTCAATTTTTACATGTGGTTATTTCGAATGTGTAGACGCTATTGAAAAGCATATGTTAAGTTAATCATTTTCTTCATTTTTATCTTATTTTTTCAAATAAGAAGATTTTAACTCTTTTAACCATGTACATCATCACCTACTGTTATAGTAGCTACGCAGTAGCTGATTATGGAAAACAGAAGCTAGTCAATCATAAGCTTAGACCTCTACTGTGAAGAAAAAGATCTGTCTGACCCCTCACATTCCTGTTCCATTGTCTTTAAAATTACTGTGAAGTGTTCGTGCACGTGGAATTCCCAAGAGTCAATTTTTTCGGCGTAGCCGTATTAAGCTCGCTTTTGGTAACCTTTCAACCGCCAATGAAATGACTAGCAGAATGTATAACAGTTTTGGATGAAAAATTTATTCTATAACGACGAAGGTCAGTAAAATACTCTTGCGTTTTCAGTCTTTCAATAATAGTTTTATAATTTTAGTACGTAAATAGCTCATATTTTATCAACATGATATGTTGTTACCTCCAAACTAATGTTAAAGGTCCATTGCTAACACCAAATCGAATTTTCTTTTAAATCAGGAATTGTAACAGGGAAATACAGTTTGAAACTAGCTTGTAAAACTTTACAATAGCCGTGGAGCATTTCCCTGTTTGAAATACTGCTGCAGAAAAACGAGTAAATGTTTGTGTATTTCCTTAGATTGACCTGGGTGGTCTTTTTGTCCTACTTTCGCTTTATTGAATGTTATAAACAGTCAAAGATATACTTTGCACATCATTTGAAGTAAAGTTCTTCAATTATAATTCAAAATAGGCATGCTTATTTATGTGCAACCTATTTACAGCCTCTCTCTGGGAGATTTCTGGAACATTACAAAGATATTTGAAAACTGGAAAACCTACTTTCGTTTTTGAAAAGGCAAAATATAATTTATTAATTCTTTTGTTTAACTCAAATTTTCAACACAATATGGTCACATTCGATGCAGTATGTCATAATTTTCCCTCTGAGAAGACGCCTGTTACAAGGTTACAATTCCAGATTTAAAAGAAAATTCGATTTGTTGTTAGTAATGAACCTTTAATTTTGAGTGAAGTGTAATTATACTTTCTCGACCAGTGAATAACGGTCAATATTTCGAGTAACATATTTGATAAGAAAAAAAAAGGATTTAGTTTGTTTTCCTTATGCACATGTCACGGTACGGACGTAATCACAATTGGGGCGAAAATGACTAAGCGGCCGAAGAGCATGTGCAGTTAGGGTGCTGTTATTTTTCAATAAATGTTCAAATAAAACATGATTTAAGAACAGTCTATTAAGCATTTAGGAATACACGTTGTTTACTCAATAATAAGTAAAATCGTCTGACCATTATCTTTTACAGCTATTGTAAATGGAAGTCATATTAACGTTTGCTGTTACGTGTTAATGTAGAAACATATGGTAGTTCATCACTAGTAAATGAGACGTGGCTTTCACGTTCTCCTCGGACATTACCGTATATTTCAATACGTTTACAATGAACATTGTTGATCTATAAAACCTGACGGTTAGCCTCATGTTATCCTTATTGGAAAAGCAATATGTAGATGCGTAGGGTAATGGTATTTCTTTTACAATGTTTTATCACACATTTTTTCTACATTAATATACAGACTGCTGAAAAAAGTTGGTTTTCACACACATTCATTAAAACTTAATATATGTTTATACTGCGGTAGACAAGTCAAGAAATATAAGCATTTTGGTTGGAGATTCTTTGGATGATATGACTACAGTTGAATCCCGTGATCTGGCTAATATCGAAAATATAACCATGCCAACAAATACAAAAGGAAGATACGTAAAATTTTCACAAAAGGTACCGACAGGAGAAGCATTCCATTTGTGCGAGATTCAAGTGTATGCAGGTATATATTTGACGTTGTACACGTAGGCCTTACGTTAGATTGTTATGTTGGAGTTATAAAGCATCTGTTTCAGCTGAACTGATGAGTATGAAGTCAAAGGTGGCAATTTGTTTTTCATCGAATGGGGTCAAAACATATCTTCGGATATTTTACTTTAAATAAGAAACACTTTCTGGCAATACCTCCTAGTGAAGCGACAAACATATGAAAGAAAGGTATTTGTCAACCTTGTTAAGCATAAATAGAATACAATTCTATCCTTATTCTGTAAGTAAATTATTATTTTATATTGAAGTACTTAAGGTGATACTGGGACTTTGAATTAATGCTGTGACAAAAGTGGAACAAGGGTATTGAAAATACTTTATTAAAGAAGATTTGCTAATCTGTTAATCTATTCATACTAGACACAATACAAATAATACACATGTACATGCTGGTACATGATATACAAACGGGCCATGATGGCCCTATATCGCTCACCTGAGTACCAGTGCACTTAAAAAAGGAAGTCACTAGTTGCTAGGGAAAGTCACTGGTTGCTAAGGGAATCACTGGTCAGTACTGGAAAGTTCAAGATGATGCTAAAGGTTGCTAAGGAAGTAACTTGTTGCTAGGGGAAGTCATTGGTTGCTGGGCGAAGTAATTGGTTGCTAGGGAACTAAATTGGTGCTAAAGAAGTCAGTGGTTGCTAAAGAAGTCACTTGTTGCTAGGGGAAGTCACTGGTTGCTAAGAAAGTCACTGGTTGTTAAGGAAGTCACTGGTTGCTGGGAGAAGTAACTGGTTGCTAGGGAACTAAATTGTTGCTAAGGAAGTCAATGGTTGCTTAAAGATCTACAAGACTATCAGTTAAAACACACTGTTTAGACTTGGAATTTATTGAATGATCAAGCCGCTCAGCAAAGATGTTTAAGCTGGGGCTAGACTGGATGTATAAATAAATATAAAGTGAAATATGTTAAAGACTTTAATAAGCATGAAATAAAATCTCACTGGAGTTTAGTAACACTTGGAAACGTGAATTATTTCAACAGACGGATACATTGTACTCCCATGGAAATAAGAACTGGCATGATACTGTGTTCTAGAGGAGAGAATTAAGTAGTTCAGGTTTTTAGTATGTTTAAGGTGGTGGTGGTCTACACAGAAGAGGGTAACAGCACTGATATTCTAGTTTACTTCTGTTATCACTATTAAAGTAGCTCTAGTCATTACATATTTTGTGGCTGATCTCTAAATTTGTTCAACCTTGTAAGTTAAATATTTTTGCCATGGATTTTTACATTTTCTTTATGAATCTGTGTGAGTTACTGGCTTTAGCCCTTATGTTATTTATGCGTTAAATCCATAAAAGGTCACGACTTACCGAGGCACTTCGTGGCGTCAGTGAACTTTAACTGGGTACAATGAGAAAACTGGAAACAACTCTGAAAAAATATCACTTTTTACCAAACTGTAAATTTTGTAGAATGTAGGCACATAATACAATGTCATGTAAATGTGTGTACAGTGTGAGCACTTAACATGTCTGCTCACGTTGTGGGTACTTAAACATGTCATTTCTTAGAAGAACACGGCCATAAGAAATTGTTTTGAAATATGTCCAGTGAACACAACATCACATTTACTTCAATTAGATATTGTAATATTAAGACTTCCTGCTGTTTGGCGAAACATACTATATTTTTTTCTGCCGTTATCGGTTGTCATGGTGTCACGTCAACAGAAACTGTCAAACTTAATTTTGGAAATAAACGCATTATTTTCGCAAGGAAATTGGGCAAATGGGACAAGGAAGGGTAGATTTATACCAAAAAGTGATAGTTTATGAGGCACACATAAAAATATTCAGTAGAAAATTTCCATTTTTGATAGAGGAAAATACAGAAGTTACTAGGGCGTGAAAATGTAAATAGTCGGCAGGTGGTGCTAACATGAAAATATTGCGAGGTTTATATATGCACCGGTACCGTTGGGCCACCGGTACAATTGGGTTTTAGTCGTGTAAGTACCGGTATATTCTGCAAACTGTACAACATTACTAAATGTTACACAATTTGTTATCTGTCTTCAGAATGACTACTTTAGTCCTATAAGTACAATAGTTATGCTGTATAGATCTAGCCCAGTAAATGTTGGAAAACTTTTCTGTCTTACTATACAAAAGATAATATATATGAAATATGAAATAATTTCAGATCCATGCGCAAGTAGTCCGTGTCAGAATGGTGGAACATGCAGTAATACTAACGCTCAAGAATATACATGCACGTGCGTAGAAGGGACAGACTACAAATATGACGGTGGAAATTGCGAGAAACTTTGGATATTAACATCTAGTCCCCGCACATGTATGTATTTTTTATCATTGAAACTTGATTCACTATTTGGTTTTTAGAACACTTAAAAATCAAGCCACATGTAAAGCATTAAAACTACTGATGGGGATGTGTAAATTAAATTCAGGCAAGCAATACTGAAATGTTCAATATTAAGTGAAATACTGAAATAGCCAACTCCAAGTGAAGTACTGAAGTGCTCAACTTAAAGTGAGATACTGAAGTGTTCATTCCAAGACGTTAAAACGTTGAATCATTTATTTTGTGAAATTCTGAGGTTTGACCTGCTCAAATCCAAGACATTAACATGTTTACACAAGATGAAGACCAATGTCAAGGAAGTGAAACTGATTTGCAACTCTCGCAAACTTGGGTTTCTGATTGCAAATTCATAAATGAACTTGCAGTTACATGTAGTTTACAATAATGTTGTGATTGCAATGTAAATAGCTAGAGTTTGGAGAAACTTATCTCAGTCAATCAGAATTTGATAACTTCAATTAAATCAGCCGTTATACATATGGGCACAGATGATACACAACCAGACGAGCATGCTCACTCTTAAGAAGTATAACTAAATGTTTAAAAGTCTTCAGTATAGAAATTTACCTGTGTTGATGTTTATTTCAAGCCGGAAGTGGTTATTGTAAACTGTCGGATAATGAAACTGTACGGACATGAACGTGTCAACATGTCTAATTTTGGACTCTATGTTGCCTCTTGCTTACCAGCAACCAACAACTGTTATATCTTGGGTCGATGTACATACAAAGGGTTGTTTTTAGGTCTTTAGAATACGAATTTGCACAGATCTCTCTAGAAGTGTACTTACTTTTAGGGAAAAACAGGTAGTCAGTATACAAATGTATTTCTAATACAATTCAGATTCTAAAATACTTTAGTAGTCTAAACGTAGCCTACAAAATTCAATTTGGGCAATGTTCTTACATTTTATCATGAAAAATAGATATTCTACAAAATGCGGTCCGTGACAGTATACAAAGCTAATGTCTCAAATCGCTATCAAGATCGATGGGGCGGTCAATACTGAAATGTTGGTCTAATAAATACAGTACTGATATTATTAAATACACAAACTGACAGTTAATCCTAGCATGTAGCTGAACTGACGAAGTGTGGGCAGTGCAAGCCTTTTTCGGTTGCAAACTGCAAGTCACATCGAACGCAAGTATTCTAACTATGAACTTGTATCGATTAAAATCCATATTAACGCACTTTCGATGTACTGCATATACATGTATCAACTAGATGAATACGCTTGTTTCGTACAATTCTGTATGTTCAAGTCAAAATATCTTTGTTCCTCTTATTTCATTATTTTAATTTGACTCATATATTTATTCAAATTTGACAGTAATCTTTTAAAAGCTCATTTACTCAATCAGTGGTTAGGAACGACACACCTTTCACAGTTATAGACGGTGCTCCAGTATGCACAGTATACATAGTAATGTAGATATTATTCCACTTCGAACTATTTCTTTCGGCGGAGTTGTCTATGGTTTTTTGAACGTATTAACTCCGAAATTCATATTTTCGACAACTGTCCCAAAAATCGATAAACACAGCGGAGAAATACTCTCTGATTCTGATTCTCCGCATACTTTCTTTCAATATTAGATGATTAAACATAAACTAATGCTTGAATGGTGGTACAAATTAGGGGAGTGAATTCCAACAGCCCGATGTGTGCCCGATTACGCAAAAAAAGGTCCGTAGTAGTGACGCCAGTTAAAAATAGCTTCAACTTATAAGAATCGAGATAATCTATGACTTGGATTGCTTTATCAAAATTGAAGCATTTCCCGTGGGTATTGTGTCGAAGTAATAATTCACTCGAGCTTTGTTATCGTGAATTATTCCGCCGGGCACATCACCTCGGGGCAATGCTTCAATATCGATAAAGCACTGAAAGCTATATATATTATTTCTTAACTCTGTTGCTCAAGGTTATTACGGCATAAACATATGGTCTGTTTTCGTTGAAACCATATAGCAAGTTCAAAGTCGTTTAAGTATGTACAAAAAGGTATTTCTTTGCAGATTCCCTCTCCACAAATTAGGATTGATATTTCGTTTTAAGACCAAAAGGTAACAGATTTAGAATTTACTTTTGTTATTTCTTTTAATAATTTCTTTTCCAGAATAAAAATAAAATGTTTTCGTGTAGTCGTATAGTTTAAGGGATGTTTTATTTCTTCTAAGTACAGCTGTAATAGTCTCTTCGTCAAACCGGTAAAATTAAATACGGATTTAGTAAATGTTTTATTTTGATTAACTTTTTGATTTACTTATTAACAACATGTTATTGGTAATACGCTAACAAAATACATGTTTTCAATTTCAGATTCAAGGACTTATTTTCAATTTAACTACGATGTCGACGTCAGCTTAAAGTATCTTATGTCTTTTCTCTGGCAAATAAATTTTAAATGCATCCCAAGATTGTTTATTTGGAAATTATTTCACTATATACGTTTTCGTCCTACCTTACTATGGTACTATAACATTAAACATCGTCCCCTTTGGTCTAGTTTTTTTTATTTCCCAAAAACGACTGGAATGTGGAGCTTAAACTTTTAGGTAAAGTAATAATACTTGCAAATATTCTATTATTTATGCGTTCGAAGTTTTTAATTTGACACCAGTTTTAAGGAGTGCCCTTTATATTTTGACCCGATAAGGGAAAATAGCACCTCCCGGGCATTTCACGTTTTCAACAGGGACCTTCACTGTCTGGCTGACCGAGTCTAGCTCTAGACCAAAGAACGTTAATTTTGTCACGGGACCTACCTTTTTTACTTATGTGGAACTCCAAACTCCGTGCAAACGGACACAAATAAGTGCATCTGGTGCAAACAATTAGTACTCGAACGTTATTAGAATGTGCCTTTTTCGTCACTAACCATTGAATAAACGAGGCAAAATGCTACAAAATGTAGTAAGAACAGGTAACAATTTTGCATCCAATAACCAGTACCTGTTTTAATGCCTAGTAAATCGAAGTAACAAGGTCAAATGGGACAAAGAATATATGCAGATTTAATGTCAGCTTCCGCCATAAATTCTGATTTTCCTAAGCGCGGGATAATGTGAACCGCATTATCAAATTTCGAGTACTGAACATGACAATTATTTCGATTAATAAAATTGTTTACACTAAACACAACTGTAAACGATAGGTTGGTTATTAAACGCCAACCACCCTTTTTTTGGTACTTACCCCATAGGATTTACAGGCAAGTTAGATAACGGATTTGGGAACGGCCCGATTATCCACTCTAACGAACAGTTTTTGTATACCTTTGAATTAAGGATAGTTCTTTATAAGATATTTTGATTGTACTGGTACTCTCGGACCATTATAGTGAAGTTTAAATCCCGTTTGGAACCCTGATAATAAAACCTTGCATCATGTTTGTTGAAATAATTCACAAAATGTTTAAACAAGCATGTGCTTACATACAATTATTCCCCACAGAGAAAGCTCTTTGATTAAAAACATTACATGGCTTCGTAACCAAAACAGGGGCTTGATTGCGATTTGCAGACTGCACTGATAACATCCACAGCTCGAGGTCAACGTTTTGCCACGACATGTTTGCAAAGAGAGATCTATTAAACGGAACTGCCTATTATAGCTAGGCCAGCCAGAAAACTGTGCGGCTGCAAGTCAGATATTATGAAAATATCGTAAAAGTTTTTGAACTTCCTAAATATACATTACTGTATATATTGACATAAAAATTAAAAACGCATCTGACCAAGTCAGAGTTTATACGTTTGCAGCTTTTACACAAACGATCGTACATAGTGGACATTTAAAGTCTTCAATAAGAAGTACTATGATTTGACCTAGTGACCTAGTTTTGGACCCCAAGTGACCCGACCTAGAGTTCATTAAGACATTCTTACCAACTTTTATAATGATTGGGTAGAAAATGAGGCTTCTAGACTGTTAAAAGGTTTTTCAATTATTTTACCTGGTGACCTGTTTTTGACCCCATGTGACCTATTTTTGAATTTGAGAGATCATGAAGACAAATATTCTGACCAATTATTATGATGATTGGGTATCATATGTGGCATCTAGAGACAGTGTTAGCAATTTTTTTCTATTATTTGACATAGTGACCTAGTTTCTATCCTACGTGGCCCAGTTTCGAACTCGTCCGAGATCTTGTTGACATACATCTTTGGTGCAAGTGTGGTCACAGTAGGGGTCTTAGCAAATGATAGAGTAGCTTCTGTTTTCCATAATCAGCTGCTACGTAGCTACTGTTACAGTAGGTTAAAGTTGATAAATGATGGTGTAAATAATTAAAAGAGTTAAGAGCGTTTTATTTTTTAAAAAAGATGTCGAGAACTTGACATATTGTGTTTTGTATATATGATGACGTAACAATGTTTTTGGTACATAAAGTACCATTTGTAGATGCATAATTTTGTTATCTCACTTTCCTGAAAGTTTCATGCTAAGGAAGGGAATAGTTTTGAGGCAATTCTGTAGATTGAGATTGCAAATCAGTACTAAATATTGCCAAAATTGAAAATCCTTTCTTAATCACTATTTTGGTTCAGTATTCAGCAAATTATGACTGTGCCTTATGTATATATTGATATCATTTACTCATAAAGAGTCTTAGTGTTTAATTATGTTGATTTATAGAGAGTTTTGTAAAACTGCATTCTAAGTGATGCTGGTCGGATGCTAAAAATAGACCAAATATAAGAATGCTTCAAAGCCATCATTTTGAGTCAGTCAGCATAATTTTAAGGCTGCCATATTATTATAGATATTAAAACCTTTGTTTGTGAGGAATTTCACAACATGACATGCAGGAGTTTGTCTGCAAACTAAGTTTATCTTCTTTCTTTTCATTCTGCTAGGCTGTATCTTTATGTAACAGGTGCTTGGAAAATGAATATCAGCTAGTTTAATATGTTAACAAGAAGTAAGTGGCAAATGGTTGAAGAGCTAGGTTTTTTGAATAGTAAGGCTTGTTTTAAGTATATTTTTGTATTTTTTGAGACCTTTAATTTGTTGTAATTGGCAAAATCAGCTCTTAGAAGTGACCACTCATTTTGGTCAGCCATTTTGGTTTTTCCCCATTTTTGGAGGGAGAGAAATAGCTGCTATTTTAATTGCTTTAAAGAATTATCTGGTTGTTAAGACTTATGTGTTAGGGTGCATAATTTTATATAGATTACATTGAAATATTTTGTTTTTGATGACAATTTTTGGTTTTGTTGCTTTTGTTGGAAAATGTAATTTATGGGAGGAGTTAGAGTTTAAATGCCAATCATGTGAAACATTAGATTGGTCTTTTAGCCAATCAGAAGACAGCATTTCTTCCCCTCTATATGAGCTTTTTACTTTTGGACTTTTGGCACTATGGACTAAAACTAGTATATTCTATTCAAAATTAATACAGAAATTAATTACATTAGAGTGACAACAATTAGTTAATATTTTTGATGAGTAAACTCTGAGAATAAAAACAGTGAAAATTTGGAATTTTATCATGGAACTTTATTGGACATGAAGATTTCTCTGGGAATAATTTTAACTAAATATCTTATGTTGTGCTTGAATATTCTCAACATCCTAAACAGGCACTTTTGGGATACAGTTTAAGATTGGTGTGTAAACTATGAAAACAAGACATAACATTTGAAGCACACTGAATAACTCTTAGACTTTTTGTAAATATATGTAGAACTTGTTGCTGAGGTAAAATAAATGTATGAAAACAAATGGTGTTGGCTTTTTCAACGGAATAGTTAAGGAATGAAAGGGAGATAACAAATAAGAAAACTTGATCCCAGAACTTAAGCCATTTACCCTGGCAACACAGAACAATTTGAACAATGGAACAGTTGATGCACTCGGCTCTTGAACCCCGAGTGTAAAAGACTTCTGACCGGTCTTATAAATGGTCAGTGGTGTCGGTCATCCTGATTAATAAATTGAAAGCCCACGAACTAAGTCTATTTCGAGGATCATTTGAAACCGAGCTTGCCCCCGAAGGGCAGGTTTACCACAAAGACAATAAAGAACATTTATATTTTACTTATGCTTTTCAATGAATCTAAGCATATTTAACATACATGGTGGTAAGTACATTTTCAATTTAATACCATAAAGGTATGCACTTTCTCTTTCAAATTGAATAGAGTGTTGAGTTATGTAAATAAATTACACAACTAAGTGACTCCTGCTGCAGTCTGAGAAAATTTTACAATATTTCTATTTCACAAACAAATTATTCATTTCAGTCAAAGAGACATACTGAACTTCATTGGAAAAAAAATTAAGTTAGTTTTACAGATAAATAGTTTGAAGAGAATAAAAATATTTTTTTAAAAATCTGCAATTTATTTGTTCTAAATGTAACCGTGAAAAAACTCCAGTACCCTAAGCGGAAACTCTACCACGTCGCAATAAAAGCTAGCTCAATGGCAAGGAAGTACAAGTCGAGGCTTCAAAATGAAACTATCCTATCTGCTTCTCTTTCTATATACACTTAGGATAGTTTCGCGTTGACCCCTCGAAGTGCCGTATTATACCTCTACTACAAAACAAAATATTTAATTTGAGTTTTCAAGTGTCTAACAATTCTCTACAGAGAAAATTAGTGTTCTGCAAATAAAATGTGTTCAATGATTCAGACCTTGCTAAATGTCTAAGAAATCACATGTAAAATATTGAAATATAGGTATGAGTAGCCTAAATTGGTGAAAAACCGGAAGCAGGCTATTTTATCTAGGGAACATGCGGACCTACACTATGGGTTTGATTGCTGATGGCTGAAACTAAGTGGATGCATACGGGAAAAAATCTTTTGAAATAATCGTTGGATGATATATCACAAATGAAATATAAAGAGAAAAATCAGGATATAAATTATAATTAAAGTATTTGTTATTTGATAATACTGACATATTTGGTCAGTGACCACTAAAACTGCCACGAAAATGGGGGTGGTGTCATTCAGCTCCAAATTACTGGCATAAAGTATTGGATCACATGTATAAATTTTGTTATTTTTATGTGGGACTAGGATGATTCTACAAAATAAAATGCATTTCAGCAGTCGGTGAGATTTTGGGTAGTCGCACCGTTCGAAAACCTTATAATGTAAGTCTATGGAAATGTATTTAGGCTGCTTATACCTAAATATAGCACAAGGAAATATGCTTCTGTGTGTCACCGGGTTCATTTTAGACATTGTTTTGTATTCAAACTAAATAGCTAATTTGGTAACTGCTACATTGTATGGAGGTCTGGAAGGAAGAAAACAGCTTTTCTGATATTATTTTAGGAAAATTAAGGTTCAAAATGTACCCCTCAGTCAGATTAAGGGGATTATAATTATTTGATTTGGTTGTGCACATATGAATACGGAGTGAAGAGATGTCAGCACAAACATGTCGGAATTAATTACTAGGTGAATTTTTAGTCTAGAGTGCAGGTATGGTTACAAAAGTTTCAATATACGGGACCAGCAGTGGAGAAAATGCTGAAAAGAAATGTGCAAGGGCAGATAATATGTTGTCAATAGAAGCGTGAAATGTGGTATATAATTCTTAAATGATCATTTACAAAGTATATTCCCGAGCTGTTTATGCACGGATTTTAGTACGTACTGTGATTTTATTGATGAAACAGTGTTATTTAGACCTGTAACTGAATCTCGGGTAAATGTCACCCATATGGCTTCTGTTTTAGTAAATAATTTTCATTACCTTATGATTCTAGAGCTTTAAACATACCAAACAAGTAGACTGTTGTGAAAAAATTGTGTAACATAGGTCGAGTCGCCATGAAATTGCGTGAAAACATTATTAATATTGTAATTCAACAAAAATCGACGTAATTGTTATTACAAAATGCGGCAAAATATCCCGGCACGCATAGGGAAGGGCAATATAGATTTTGAATTACCTCCCTTTAATTACAAAAATGCCCTAAAACCCAATTTTTTTGAAAATCTGCTCAGTTTTTGTAGCTATTTTGTTATTTTTCATTGCATTACATACGAATTTTGTTAATATGCATCATTTTTTGTCGCTTTTGTCATTTCGGTCTCAAAAATACGAATACTAGTCCAAATGGTATCAAAAATTACCCCTTTTTGGCCTCGGAGGGATGCATGGCGTCAGCTATCGTCTATTTGAATTGAAAACTCATGTCTGGCCGTAACAATTCATATTTTAACGAAAAAGTTGCACTTCAAAAGCATTCGGTTCTTTACATTTCATGGTACATGTGTTAGAAATTCAAATACTACGCAGATTACTCTTAATTTTGGGCACCCTGAACGTCCATCTAGATATTTATTTATATACGGTATGTGTCTGTACAGCTTTTATTCTATTGTACTTTTTGATGTAATTTTTAATTCTATCCTGCTTTTCAGAATACCATTTTGTGATAAATAAGGCAAAATTGCTTCAAAATTCATACTTTGGAAGGGGGTGGGGTAACATAACATGTAATTGCAGGAAGAGTATTGGATGTATCAACCAAATAAGCACATACAGTTTTAATACGGGTTTTTCACAGACTTCTGCGCATGCGTCACATTAACGGATATCGGCCGTATTATCAACTTAGGGGGCAGTTACACGCGAGTGTATAAGCGATATATACTGATATATTGATCTATCATTTAAATTTGTTTTATAAAACAAAGCCATTTACAGATATTTAATCATATTTTATTCTTTTAATCATTCAAATATATTCAAAGTTAATATTTAGAATGATCAATCAAAAAGTAAAAGACTCGACGGTTATTTTCTATTGTAAAGTGGTACGGCATGCAGAGCGTATTTTATGTCTTCTGTCCTAATATCTTTTAAACATTGTGACGATGTTGTTAAGGTATTCTTCTAAATTTTAAACTTTTAGTTACAATAAGATATTATGTTGAAATTATTTTATTAATAGATAATGATTTATATTTTTACAGATCTATATACATCATGTCAGAAGAAAGAAAATGACCGCGTCACGTTTTACATTTTTGTATCTTTATATGTCATTGAATAAATTTTTAAAAATCATTTTGTGTAAACAACAACATCGTTTTAAGTTGATATATTTAATCATTAACATAACATAACATAACATAACATAACATAACATAACATAACATAACATAACATAACATAACATAACATATACTTTATTTGGCATAAAATTATGCATATACATTTATAGCCAATACAATTTCAACAATCATGTAATGTAAGGACATGTGACTCACGGCTTAATGATTAATAATGTTTTACAGAGAAAGTATCTACGTATTCACCGCTTACAAAGTGATAATGTTCTACAGAGAAGGTATTTACGTAAAACGATGTAAAAGATGCTATTAATCATTGTTATTTCGTTCTTTAAATGCAAAATACAAAAATTTAGATAAATTGTTCAATTAATCATTAATATATACATTTACCCTGAAAAGTATATATAGGAGAATAAACGAATAAAAACTGCTCGTACGCCCGTTTATATACAATCAGCTGTAGTCTTTGTTAGCATTTTAAAAGTATTTTCATTTACACTTTCAGTGTAATGGCAACACTTTTCAATATTTTTATTTAAACTTTTGTTAGCCCGTTTTGTTTATCATCTGCTTTAATACTGATTACAAAACTATGTAATCTTAAGCTCTAAATGAAAATTAGCACACACCCGTTTCCTACCTATTTATATTAATTTGCTTTCTTTAGAATATTGTGCTGACTTCTTTTCAGACATCTTTAAAAATGGTTTTATTAATTAGTTTAATTTAAAATTATCATCTAAAGTCATGATTGATGTGTAATTAAACCGTAGTAAGTATATGTCCGTGCCGTAGAAGTTGACGAGTGATACCCTGGCCACATTAACGCTACGAGCTCCGAACGAGTAGGCTTTTAGTCGAAATTTTACAAAATCGCACGGAGTCCGTACGGACATCGTAGACTCTTCCGAGCATGGTACGGATGTTTTGAACTCGTAGAGGACTCGGAACACAACGAGGCCCCTAAGAGTTTGACGGTGCTGTAATGACTATCTCAAGGGAGTCGCACGGTCAACGTTAGATGTTCGCACGATACTACGGACATCGGGTGTCCGCATGAGACTCGCAGGGCGTGACTTTCGTCGCACGGGCTCCGTACGACATCCATGACGATTCTAGCTAAAAATGAAATTTTTAGATATCGCCGAACTGGTTTATTCTTGTTTTACGGACACCGTACGAGCGCCGTACGAACAAACGTGCACGGTACGAGATACGTCCGAGCTCCTTCCAAGCTCCGCACGACTTGTCTGCGATGTCCGTACAGATATGACTCACTTTGACATTCTTCAAAATGTTTTTTGAAATTTACTTGATAAGTTATTTATTTTTTTGTTAAATAATGAAACAATTTACAGTTAACTGTATATGTTAACAGAAAAATATTTAATACACAAAACGCCCTGTAGAAGTGTTTCTGTTTGAAAAAAGAAAACTCCCACATCACGTATTTTCTTTGCTATTTTTTTAGTTTAAATACAAGAATGAATATACTAAACTTATTAAGAAATACATTTTTTGATATCTTGTTGAAATGCTGGAACAATCTAATTAATTTATGTAATCATTTATGCACATTCATGAAATTGTAGTGTGACGACGGCGATTCTTTCTTTCATTATAATTTCATCATTTTCTGCAATTAAAGTTACAAAAATATACTTATTTAATTAAGTATATAATTTGTAGGATAAATAAGTTAATAATTTAGGAAAATACACGATAATCATAGTATTATCCATTCAGGATACATAAAACAAAGTTATACGCTTTCGTTATCGGACCGAAACTGCCCCCTCATTCGCCGATCGATAACTGTTTGTACTCTTTAACGCTGAAGAGTACGCAAGAACGGTAAGTCTGTTAAAAACCCGTATAGAAACTCTGCTCCTTGGCCACTCACATTTTTGACTTTGCAAAGAAAAGTACACAGATATGACAACTGATAATGTAGCAATTTGACAAATTATTTCAAACCTCAGCAGCAGCGCACGAAATCGTCTCGACCTGGTCATCAATAATTATGTAGGTATTTTTTGCATCGTGACGCTATGCGGATTAAACCAAAGCTGTAGTTTGGTTCAGTAATGATTATTTTATGATTCAATAGAGTTCTAAGTGCGTACAAAAGCAATCGTTTCAGTCTTTAGTTATGAGTAGCCTAAATTGGTGAAAACCAGAAGCAGGCCATTTTGTCTAGGGAACATGCGGACCTACACGATGTGTTTGTTTTGCTGATCACCGGCCGAAAACTTTATATTGTAAGTCTATGGAAATGTATTTAGGCTACTTATACCCAAATGCGTTTTTGTGTTGAAAAACATATTCATTGTTGGATAAAAAGACTATTTTCTTAACAAAACAAACAAACAGGGAATAAATGACACCAAAAGGAATGCGGGATATCATCTATTCGGAATGGTGGTTTTTACTTTTCGACATAATGCTTTAACCTATTGCCTTTGAATATGTGATATTACCTATTTGAATTGGTTTTATCACTCTTTCGAATAGGTGATAACAGCTTTTGGAATTGGTGATATCATTTTTCAAAGGAAAAATGTGATATCACCAATTGGAATAGATGTTATCACGTATTAGAAAAAAATCTTAAAACAAACGCGCAGCAGATAAATTCAAATTCAAATTTGTTATCACCAATCCGAATAAGTGATATCAAATATTTTAAGAGAAAAAATGATATCGCTCTTCAACTCCAAATTCACCTATTCGAATGAGTGATTAAAAATTATTGTTTGTATTCAAACAATACATTGTTATCACCTATTCAAATGAGTAATATTACCCAGTCTATGAATTCATAGACGAAATAGGTGACATCACTTATTCGAAATGGTGACATCACCTTTATAAAATTGTGATATCAACTAAAGCGTTTGAAAAGGTGATATCATCTATTTAAATAGCTGATATCACACATATGCGTTATCATCTTTTGGAAAAGGTAGCATCACATTTTCAAAGGGGCATTGTGATGATACCCATTCGATCAGTTGATATCACCTATTAAAATGGAAAACATAGTTTCACCTATTCAACGTTTGCCTTTGGGTAGGTGATACCACTTATTCACCTATTTATATTGGTGAGATCCCCTTTTGAAATAGGTGAAATCACCTTTTCAAAGGGAATAGGTGATATCAACCTCAAAAGAGCCAAATTGATATCACCTATTCATTTATTCTAATGGGTGATAACACCTTTTGTAATAGGCCTTATTACCTTTTCAAATGGAATAGATGATATCACCCATTCGAATAATTGATATCACCTATTCAAATGACAAACATAATATTAACTATTTCCTTTGAATAATATCACAAATTGGAATAGGTGATATAACCAAGTCTATGTATTAATCGACGAAATAGGTGATATCATTTATTCGGATAGGTGATATCATCTTACCTTTTATCGATTAGGTGACATCTCCTATTCAATTTGTTCTATCACAAAAGTGCTTGCAATAGTAAAAAGGCGCCCCATAAGAAAACAGATGTCACATTGATGCTGTCATTGCATATTTCAGTAACTAAAATGCTTACCACTTCTTTACACTCGATTCTGACCAAAAAAAAAACAGGTTAAAAAAATGCGCTTTTTAATTACTTCGTGGAACGTACCCGGACACTACAGCAACTTTTGATTTCAAATAAAGGGGAAATAAAAGTGAACCCCAAGTACGGGACATACATCGAAGATTATCATTTATTATTTACTTGAGGATACAATTATCGTATGAAAGTGACCGTTATTTTTATATATATAGTAACCTACAGCATAGCTCCGGTCCGGTAAGCGAACGTGCTCCTTGTTTTTATCATTTCTCGTGTCTGTTTACATCGTCAATGTAAAATGAAACAAATCGTTCACAGAGACTTGTGCATTGACTATGTCGCTTACAGACAGGGAACCACTTGTTCAGGTCGGCATGACGTCACTTCCGTAGTTACCAATTATCCGCTATATTGCCGAAATAGAAAACAAAGCACCTGGCAACCGCACAGTTCAGCAGTTAGCTTTAAGACATTCTTATTTTTCGGCACAGACAAAGTTGAAACGTGAAAGAAACCATTTCATATATATGTTTACTTATTTCAATGTCTTAGCGATGTTTATGTGAGATTTTTCTTTAAAAAAATCTTGAAAATGATTGTTTAATGACGTTCTGTGAAATATCATGCATGACAAGATAAGACAGAAAATGTATTTTTTAATTCGGCCTTTGTAAAATGATCTATATATTTTAATTATTTTGTTTAAGTTTCTAATATTAAAATAAAGAATTTATTTGTTACAAACTTATCCTATCTTGATATAGATTTTCCCAAGTGCACAACTTTTCTCGTATATCTAAAATCATGCCGAAACACATCATTACACGAGAATGTTAGGTTGAAAATTTTTGTCACAAAATGTATTTTATTACAGGACCATATGATATTATTAAAGACACAGATTTGTTTTTTAGATCTAGTCTATATAAAGGGCTGGCATTTATATTCAAAATAATTTTAAAAAATCATGTAGTTACAGTAAATGCCCTATGTAGAATCTATGTGAAACAGATAGACATACTAGCAGTCACTTACATGTAAAGCTGAAATCATCCTTAAAATCCTTCAAACATTTTAATTCTCGCTTTCAATAAAATCAAATTACACAAACAATATCTCATTTTGACAACGTTGCCATGGTAAATAATTAGCGTAGATCTAACCATTGAAGAAATTTCAGTGGATCTAGCCCAAGGGCATAAGTCACAACAAAGGATGCGATATGATTTGTTGTTAATTGGCGACCCCCTGCCAGCAATCTAACTGGTCACACATCATTGCATATTGCACACTGGTCAATTGCATTTGATAATTACATAACAATTTGCAGAGTGCCCAATTTAAATTATGCAACCTTTTTTATTATGAACGATCGAGGTAACATATGAATTTATTTTTCACTGTGATAAAAACGAACCATATATTTAATGAATGATAGGCCTATATAACGTTTATACATATAGATCTACATTATTTGTCACTACCCTTCGAGTTAAATTTATAATGTATGATCAAGTCTGCATAAAAATATTATTTAGTCATCTTACATATATACAACTTGGTAAAAAACAATTCAGCAAATGAAAGTTTCAAGCAACCCTACAAATATTCAGAAAAAACAAATTTTGGCTGTTGATGACAAATTGTATGTACTCTGATGAAAGGTTTTTCTATGAGTGAAATTGGACACGTATTAAGGTAGATATCGTGATTTTAATTATAATGAATTTTTAAATAGATTTACGTCAACATTTTGTTTTCAACTAATACAATCGAGAAAACTATTTTGATTTACGATGTTTAATTAGATCTAATTATAATTCTTAAAACTAAGAATCTACCCACAAGAAAACGTTTCATGAAAAAGCAAGGATAGCATGCTTGTGAATTTCTACCTCATTTTAGATATTGTAATTAGATGGAACATTTGTGTTCTCATTTTCGGAGGCAAGTTTTAATCGTCAATGGAAATAATATCGTCCATAATTGAATAGTTTGTAAGTCATGTGCATGCGTAGATCTAGATCGTTTCGATACATTTACATTTCTTACACATTTAAGAATGAAAAAATATCTTTTCCTTTTGATAGAAACAAAAAGAAACAGAAGTTGGTGTCATTTGCATATAAAAAACTCGTCATAACTGCTGAATTTTTATACTTTTAATCAAATAATTTTATAACTTCGATCTATACGTTATTAACAAGATGGCGGTTGTTTTCACCTCGGACAGCATTGCTATGCCTGAGCAGGTGCGCGCAACGGTAAATGCCCGGATGTCCGACCTGATCAGTACTTTCAAAATATTTTGTGGGATTTTTCTTAATTTTTCTGGTAGTATAATGAATCATTTATCTAAGACATTCTAAAATAATGATTGAAAAAACTGTCCACTGTGACGAATGTAAACAAACATGTACAAAGTATTGGTTCCCTGTCTGTAGGAGACATCGCGGACGAGAGCGAACCGCAATGCACATGCTTCCGGGTCACCCAATTCAAATGGAATACATGGTACTTTCACATAGTTCACATAGTCTGAGGCCAAATATGTTACACATATTAGCTTATAGCTTGTTAGGCCTATGTTAGTGTTTTCCCTATTGGTATTGATCTTATTAAGATCAAATAGTATTAATATTTTTTCTAAAATCAGAGTGCTAGCAGTTTAGCAATATAATAACAGTGCACCGCTGTACTGTTCAGTAATAATGAATAACACTAAAATAACTAGCATTAGAGCGCTAAACATTTAGCAAAATATAGTAACAGTACTTTGTATACTGTTCAATAATATACATAGTTTACTATTATCAGAGTGCTAGCCATGTAGCACTAGTTACAGTAACACATGTACTGTAATGTAGATGCATATCAAATTTGAGTTTTAAAGAAAAGGAACATGTTAAAACATTAGTATTTACAAGCTATGGATAACTGTGTTACTTGTAACATGAGGGTTCAAATTTTGAATCTTGGACCCAGTGTTTTTAAGCCTATGCTTAAAGGCATTTATGGAGGGCGCAGAAGCAACCTGCTCTGGAATTTTGTTCCAGGTGTTAACCACTCTTTGACTGAAACAGGAACATTTAAGTTCGGTGTTTGACCTGTTTTTGCAAATTTGACGGGAATTTGCTCTTCTGAGTGAGTTAATCACGCCTGGATTATCCCTCTGAGGGAAATAACTGCCCCCACTAACAATGTACTTTCCTTCAAATATCATATATACTTGGAGTATGTCGGCACGTTCACGTCTGTATTGAAGACTTGGGATTCCCAGTGTTTTTATTCTTTCTGAGTATGGCAAGTGGTTTAACCCTTGGACCATTCTTGAGGCTCTACGCTGAACATTCTCTAGGGCTATTTGTTCCTTTTTCATTCTTGGTGACCAGACTTTGTTGGCAAGTTCGTGGCAAGTGTCGGTAGGGACTCGGCGGAGTTACGTTTTTGTGAAATACTCACTTAATTGTGACCATATATCAGGTGGTATGGTAAAAATATATATATGCTTTGGAAGCATAATCATTTCTGCGTCTGTTGACACCTGTTTTAGTGAAATCGGCTGAAAATTGGTGTCTTTTCACCAAACTAAATTTTGTTTAGACTGTAGGCACACAATACATGTACATGTAAACTTGTGTACAGTGTGGGCACTTACATGTCTGTTCACGTTGTGTGTACTTTATCATGTCATTTCTTAGAAGAAAACGGCCATTAGAACATGTTTTGAAATATGTCCAGTGAACACAACATCACATTTACTTCAACGAAATATTGTATTATTAATACTTCCTGCTGTCTGACGAACCATACTATATTTTTTCCCGTCTTTGTGTCACGTGACTTTTTATGAATTGACGCTTAACGCCAATAGAAATTATCAAACTTAATTTTGGAAATAAACAAATTATTTTTGCAAGAAAACTGGGCAAATGGGACAAGGAAGGGTAGATTTACGCAAAAAAGTGATAGTTTATGAGTCACGCATAAAATATCCAGTAGAAAATTACCATTTTTGATAGCGAAAAATACAGAAGTTACTAGGTCGTGAAAATGAAAATAGTCGGCAGGTGGCGCTAATATGGAAATATTGTGAGATTTATATTTGCACCGGTATTGTGGGACCACCGGTACAATTGGGTTTGAGTCGTGTAAATTTATTTTAATCATATTTTATTGCTTATGTACAATTTGTCAAAAGACATATACATGCATATTATTTAACAGTTGTGTGATATATACACTGTGCAAATATATTGTTGCAACATAGCGAAAGGGTTGGGCCACAAGTTATTTCAACATCAGTGAAGACCCTTCCATGTAGTCAGACTTTTTGGCAAATTACGCACATTGTGGCAAGTTTGTATTAAGCTATTAAAAAGGAAACAGAAATGAAAAAGAAAACATTTAAATTATGACAAAAATTATTTGGATTAATATATTTCCCAATTTTTAAGATAAAGAATAACAAATAGACGAAGAGTATTTAATGAGTTAAACGAATAAAATCGAAACTCATAAGGAAACAAAGAAAAAAAGAGTTCTGACCACACCCACGCAGTATCCAATCCTTTTCAAACGAGTGTCCGTATTGTATAAACATAATTATGATCACAGGTAGATTAAACTTGTTGCTCACGAAATTCAAAGCGCTTTGTGACTTTTATGTATGACTGGACATGTTTAAGAAGTAAGCTGTTATTTCCATCATTTTATGTATCTATTCCAAAGAGGAGTTTGCGTTCACTGAGCGGATAAAAATTTCTAGTACTAAAAAAAAACTGTGTTCTTTGTGTGGTATACATTTTACAGCGGAAGAGGTAACGTCCGGAATCCTCTCTTAAATTTTCACATTTATACAGAGAATCTTCACGTATATGATTATCGAATAAATCAGCATTAAGATAACATTTTGTGGCGCAATCTAGTGTGTTAGACCTGAAGAAATCTGTCACCATCAAGGAAATATGTAGGAACTGGATTCGGCTTGTATAAATGTTTTAGTTTGTGTTTGAACGAAGAAGTGTATCAGTCTCCCGGACATCATTATCTAAGTTATTCCACAATTTAATTGATGACGGAATAACTGACTCAGAGTATATTTGTAGCCGACGTGCCACAGTAGCATAATTTAAAGTATTTCTTAAATTGTACGAATTTGAGTTAAGCACTGTATCCGGAAAATATCATTTAAATAAACTGGTAGTTGATTATTTTTGTGTTTGTATACCAGAGTTATTTTTTGCAATTTATTCGATCTGCTAACTTAACCCATCCTATCTCTTTGAGTATATTGTTTATAGACACAGACCTGGTTAAACCAGTGACGACTCGTGCAGCTTCATACTGGATTTTCCCAAGTCAATCTTTTTCGTAATTAGTACAGTTATCCCATACTACTGATGCATACTCTATGATCTGATGCAGATATGAGATATGTATTTGATTTAACGTTTTTCTTTTAAGTTTAAATTTTAACATTCGCATTGTTCATAAGACTTTGGATGCACTGGGTGCAATATTTGCAATGTGTTGATGCCAAGATCCATCATCACTTAGTGTGACACCCAGATGTTTGGATAAAGTTAAGTTGCTTGTTTTGAAAACAAATGGAAGGGAGTACAGCATTATTTTTACTTAGAGTAAAACTCATAAGTTCGTTTTTTTCTGGACTGAATTGGACCAACCATTGTGTTGCCCAATTAGCAATGTTTTCAAGATCACCATTAAGAGTTTCTTGTATATAGAAGTTGTCGTTGGAACTTACAGCCAGGAACTGTCATCAGCAAATAATCTGGTGACGCTATAGAGAGAGAGTCTGCAATATCATTGACGTATATCAAAAATAAGAGAGGCCTTAACACTGACCCCTGTGGCACGCCTGCATTTATGTTTTTTTCATCAGAAAACGAGGAATTTACGAATACTTTTTGCTTTCTGCTATCGAGGTAACTCGACGACCATTTGATTAACTCTTCTGAGAAACCATACTGCCGAAGTTTGAAAGTAAGACCTTTGTGCCAAACCCTGTCGAAAGCCTTACTTATGTCACAAATACTATACATGTTGACTTGATCTCGTCTAAAGCTTTGCAAACCTGATTATAAATATCAATTACAATGTAGTTGATAGTCAGTCGAGTGTCCAGACAGGTAGCGTGATTGTTTTTTATATATTACTTGATTTTCATGTATTACTGAAATTATAAATTATAAAAGAGTTTAAACATTATTCTTTCCATCACTTTGACCAAACAGCTGATAAGCGAAACAGGTCTGAAATTCGATGGTAAAGATTTGTCTCCCTTTTTAAAGTGCAATTTTCCAACAATTTGGATAAAGTGATAAAGAGAGTGAGCTATCAAATAACATACACAATGGTACACATATTGATTGACATGTTTCTTTTAACATCTTATGCCGTGTAAGTACCACCTTGCAACATTACTAAATGTTACACAATTTGTGATCTGTCTTCAGAATGACTACTTTAGTCCTATAAGTACAATAGTTGAATAATTGTGCTGTATAGATCTAGCCCAGTAAATGTTGCAGTACTGTTCTGTCGCAAACTGACGCTCTTACTATACATAAGACAAGATATATAAAATATGAAATATTTTCAGATCCATGCACAAGTAATCCGTGTCAGAATGGTGGAACATGCAGTAATACTAATATAAATACAAGTGCAAAGAAGGGACAGACTACAAATGTGACGGTGGAAATTGCGAGAAACTTTGGATATTAACATCTAGTCCCCGCACATGTATGTATTTTTTATCATTGAAACTTGATTCACTATTTGGTTTAGAAAAAAAAAAAAAAAAAAAAAAAAATATAATTTTTTGGGGGGGGGGGGGGGGGTTTTTTTTTTTTGGGGGGAAGAAATTTTTTTTTTTTTTTTTTTTTTTTGTGTTTTTTATAATTTGGGGGGGGGGGGGGGGGGTTTTTTTTTTTTGGGGGGGGGGGGGGTTTTTTTTTTTTTTTTTTATAAATTTTTTTTTTTTTTTTTTTTTTTTTTTTTGGGGTTTTTTTTTTTTAAAAAAAAAAAAATAATTTTTTTTTAAAAGGGGAAGACCAATGTCAAGGAAGTGAAACTGATTTGCAACTCTCGCAAACTTGGGTTTCTGGTTGCAAATTTACAAATGAACTTGCAGTTACATGTAGTTTACAATAATGTTGTGATTGCAATGTAAATACTAGAGTTTGGAGAAACTTTTCTCAGTCAGTCAGAATTTGATAACTTCAATTAAATCAGCCGTAATACATATTGGCACAGATGGTACACAACCAGACGAGCATCATGCTCACACTTAAGAAGTATAACTAAATGTTTAAAAGTCTTCAGGATAGAAATGTACCTGTGTTGATGTTTATTTCAAGCCGGAAGTGGTTATTGTAAACCGTCGGATAATAAAACTGTACGTACACGCACGTGTCAAAATGTCTAATCTTGGTCTCTATGTTGCCTCTTGCTTACCAGCAACCAACAACTGTTATATTTTGGGTCGATGTACATACAAAGGGTTGTCTTTATGTCTTTAGAATACGAATTTGCACAGATCTCCCTAGAAGTGTACTTACTTTTAGGGAAAAACAGGTAGTCAGTATGCAAATGTATTTCCAATACTATTCAGATTCTAAAATACTACAGTTGTCAAAACGTAGCCTAAGAAATCCAATTTGGGCAATGTACTTACATTTAATCATGAAAAAAAAGATATTCTACAAAATGCGGTCCGTGACAGTATACAAAGTTAATGTCTCAAATCGCTATCAAGCTCGATGGGGCGGTCAATTCTGACATGTTGGTCTGATAAATACAGTACTGATACTATTTAATACACAAACTGACAGTTAATCCTATCATGCAGCAGAACTGATGAAGTGTGCACAGTGCAAGTCTATTTCGGTTGCAAGCTGTAAGTGACATCGAATGCAAGTATTCTAATTATGAACTTGTATCGATTAAAATCCATATTAACGCACTTTCGATGTACTGCATATACATGTATCAACTAGAAGGATACGCTTGTTTCATACCACTCTGTATGTTCAAGTAAAAATACCTTTGTTCCTCTTATTTCATTACTTTAATTTGTACAGTAATCAGTTATAGCTTATTGACTCAATCAGTGGTTAGAAACGACGCACCTTTCACAGTTATAGACGGTACTCCAGTATGCACAGTATATAAAGTAATGTAGACATTACTCCGCTTCCAACTAAAATTCGAAATTCGACAACTGTCCAAAAAATCGATAAACACAGCGGAGAAATACTCTGATTCTCCGCATACTTTCTTTAAATATTAGATGATTAAACATAAACTAAGTTTGTATATTTATGCATAATGCTTGAATGGTGGTACAAATTAGGGGAGTGAATTTCAACAGCCGTTATTTGTGCCCGATTACGCAAAAAAAGGTCCGTAGTGACGCCAGTTAAATATAACTTCAACTTATAAGAATCGAGATAATCTATGACTTGGATTGATTTATCAAAATTGAAGCATTTCCCGTCGGTATTGTGTCGAAGTAATAATTCACTCGAGCTTTGCCATCGTGAATTATTCCGCCGGGCACATGCTTCAATATCGATTATTTCTTAACTCTGTTACTCAAGGTTGTTACGGCATAAACATATGGTGTGTTTTCGTAAAAACCATAGTGCAAGTTCAAGGAAACTTTAGATTAATGGTTGCATTATCATGATGCTATTTCAGATAATGATCTAGAATAATTAAAAGAACCGTTTACGCTCTAAACTATTGCATATAAACTAACATGCAGTGTCTTTTAAGTATGTACAAAAAAGTATTTCTTTGCAGATTCCCTCTCCAAGAATTAGGATTGATATTTCGTTTTTAGACTAAAAGGTAAGATATTCATAATGTATTTTTTTGTTATTTCTTTTAATCATTTCTTTTCAAGGATACAAATAAAATATTTTCGTGTAGTCGTATAGTTTTAGGGATGTTTTATTTCTTCTAAGTACAGTACAGTACTTAGGTGAAGTAATAATACTTGCAAATATTCTATTATTTATGCTTTCGAAGTTTTTAATTTAACA
This sequence comes from Saxidomus purpurata, assembly GCA_022818135.1. Taxonomy (NCBI): domain Eukaryota; kingdom Metazoa; phylum Mollusca; class Bivalvia; order Venerida; family Veneridae; genus Saxidomus; species Saxidomus purpurata. The sequence goes on from JAFMSR010000007.1 coordinate 10,449,901, forward strand.
CCAGTTTTTTTTTACTAACCCGATAGGATTTACAGGCAAGTTAGATAACGTATTCGGGAACGGCCCGATTATCCACTCTAATGAACAGTTTTTGTATACCTTTGAATCAAGGATAATGTTTTATAAGGTTATTTGATTGAACTGGTACTCTGAAATTTAAATCCCGTTTGGAACCCTGATAATAAAACGTTGCAACTTCTTTATTGATATAATTCTCTAAATGTTTAAACAAGCATGTGCTTACATATGATATTCCCCAAACAGAAAGCTCTTTGATTTCAAAAATCACACGGCTTCAAAGCCGAAACAGGGGCTTAATTGAGATTTGCAGGCTGCACTGATAATATCCTAAGCTCGGGGTCAACGTGATGCCACAACATGATTGTAAAGAGAGAATTATTAAACGGAACTGCCTATCATAGCTAGGCCAGCCAGAAAACTGTGCGGCTGCAAGTCTGATATTATGAAAATATCGTAAAAGGTCTTGAACATCCTGAAGATACATTGCTGTTTATTACCCTTTCATGAAATTTGCGGTCTTCTGATTCGTCAACGACCCGTAAATAGATATTGATATTTACGGGCAAGACGGTAATATTCACTTGACATAACACCGTTACTGTACCCCATGCTAAGCGTGAGCTTGTTTGCCTCGTACACTACGTCAATGTATAAGTCCGTGGTGATTTGTGACGTCACGAAGTAACAATGAGGTATCATACGGGGATTTTAAGGTCTTGCTTAATCTTTCAAAATTTAAGGCAGGGAAGGGTAATGAAAGTGTTATTTGTTTTTGACGTTATGATGATATAATTTCTCGCCTCGACATAATATTACCCTCGCCTAACGGTTTGGATAATATAAGTCTAGGTTGGTAATATATCCCCATATACCACTTCAAAAACCAAAAAACATATAACATATTGGCATAAAAATTAAAAACGCATCAGACCAAGGTTCAATCTTCTCAACAACTTTAGTCATAATTACTTTTGGCAACATAATCAGTTCGCCCCAGATAAATTGCATCTTCTGTTTTGGGGCATCGTCCGGACCCTCTTTTCAGTAGAGACTGAAGTTCAACGAATTCATTAGGCCATAGCTTTGATTTGATGGAAGCAGATACGTGCGCTGTCATTACCGTACCTGTACACATTTCGACCATACCATTATTTATGTGTTTAGTGTACAAATCGATTGGAATGTCTACTGAATCAAATTTCTTATTGTGCTAAAGGGATTCGCTGTCCTCTTTTTTGGTGTTTGTACTCTTCTCCCTCATATCGTCTGGCGGTGTGTGCAACCCTACATGTCGTCTGGTTCTTTTGCTCTCAACTTCCTTTCTCGGTGTAGTTGTAGTATTCCTCATAAGTTTATGCTTTTCGGTGGTTTATCGAAATATAACAGTGAATTATATCCCGATAAACTCACAGTGCACTCTGAAAATTATCAAAATTTTCTACCCTGTTTAACGTCAAAATATATACCGAGCGTAACGAACGCCGGAAACCATACGGCGATGACGTCGTTAAAATGACGTCATGTTTGTTATGTTTCTGATTACGTTTCCCGCGATTTTAGACATTTTATTGAAACAAACTCGGCAAAAGAGTTATATAAATAAATTTCACTCGTGAGCACAAAAAGATGTTATTTTCATTCGTGGCTGGGCAACTCGTGAAAATATCACTTTTGGTGCCCACTCGGTGAAATTATAACGTGAAACCAACGAAACCAACAATTATCCGCTCTCTATATATAAATAACACACTCGTGCTTACCAATTATATGCTATTGATCCCAGGGGAAAGTTTTCGGATGAAACAAAATATTTAATCGCTATAACAACAAAATTCCTTAGATAACACTTGTCAATATTTTAATTATTCACACTGTTGTACAACTCGTGGTATCAAATCTAAAAGTAATGACAAAATGCGTTGAAAAAGCTAATGATCATACCTTAGTTCAACAAGGCGTACATGTTTTCCTCCTCATTTACCGTTGTTTTCTAATACTAGTAAGATAAAACTACCATCACGTTTCTATTACATTTGTATATTTGTAATCTATTGTTTCTATAGTAATTTCTGATTCCAAAAGTATCTCTCCCAAAACGTACATGTATTTCTATAACGGATTGTTTGTCCATTTTACTGCATATTTTTTGCTTTATTATTATATCTGTCCTGACTCAGGTTTTATTTATAGAAACGCGACAAAGGGCCCTGAATGAAAAATGCATCTCAATAACCCACATTTTAGTTTAAATATAAACGTTTTTAATACTACTTTTTTCAAGGCATATATAGCTCCCATAAGTGTTGAGCTAATTCAGACAAAACTGTAACTTCCAAATATTTCATTAAAAACTCTATTATACGTGTATAAATAAGTTAGAGAGCATTTACATAGTACTAACATTCGATATAGTGATAACTTTAACAACATTTATTAACAACGTATTATACACGTTCCAGTGCTATGTTAGATATGAAATGTGATTATTGCCAGTTAATATAAACCAGTAGTGGTTCATGTATATGAGGTCATCACAAAATAATTTATAAAAAGACTTTGGCGGTTGTTTAAAGTAATTGTTATTTTTGTTATTTTTCACTAAATGAAAATCAAAATATAAAGAAGGCAAAGAAAGACAACAGCAAAAGTATGCGCCACTACTTGTGTTGACCTATTTACGTCTTTGTCTTTGTTCCTTTCAAAATCAATCACTTTTGGAGTTATTGTTGTTTCAATCCAAATACTTTGCGTTGAACTTTGTATATTACTAGTACTGACAATACTTGAAATTATAGTCGTTTTTCCAGTTACTCTTTTTACATCAGAACGTTTTTGAAATCCATTATCTTGTATAATAGATCTGAAATAGGCAGCGGATGCTTTCGGTGTTCTAGGTCTCTCAGGATCCGAGAAGTTAACATAATGAAGACCAAAGTGCTCCGAATAGCCACTCATCCACTCAAAATTGTCTAAGAATGACCAAGCTGTGTAACCTCTAACGTCACAACCATCTAATCTTATAGCTGTAATATAAAACAGATTGCATTACGGGTCGTAAAACTAAACACTATGTTCCAGTTTATTTTTGTACTATTCCAGATTGTGCCGAATAAAACTTAAGCAAACGATTTCTATCAATTATCAACATTTTATAAAAAAAAAAACATACGCCGAAGACTTAAGTTTAAACCATCAGTTGTCTGGTAACGCCTGCAATCTTCAGAAGGTATTCAACAGACGAAAGAACTAACAAGTGATTTAACTAAATGTTTGACAATACAACAATAAGTGTTACATTTTTACACAATTGTGGAATGATTACTAAAATAGAATATACACAGGAATTTTTGTTTTTAAAAGAATTTGGTTTACCTTTCAGGACTTCGTTAATATATTGTCTGTAAAAGTCAATCCGATGCCGGTCATCGGTTGTTCCATTATCATCTGAAACGCCATTCTCTGTTATGTAAACTGTTACATTATTGTAATAGTGTTTTATCCAATTTAGGCCCTTGCGTAACCCCCATGGTGTCACGCGCAACCACTCAGAGCCTGACCTGAAAACCAACATCATGTCTACGGCTTTTGTGTTGACGTTTTGAGAAAAACAAATACAAGTGACTTGGGTAGGTTTAATGAAAAAGTATAAAACTTCGTTAAATCTTTGCGTAAAGTGCAAATTTAAATGTGCGTTACGAAAAGTAGACTAAGTTATATGTAACACAACTGACAAATGTACTAAATCAATGTATTGTTACATATTCAAATGTTTAATCAAAACTATAACAAAAAATCACGAATGAAAATTAAGTGACGTACTTTCCCCATGTTTGATCTATGATCTGGGTAACACTAACATCTGCTTCATAAAAACTTCTTGCATTTACAGTATGTTCTTTAGGTTGTATCAGACGAGACGTATAAAAGTTGTAGCCCAAGAAATCGGCACTGCCTGAAAATAAATACATCTGAAATTGTTTTGAAGTACATGTATAACCACAACGAAGTCTTAAACTGTTTATACGAAGGTTTTAATGATCTAATTATAGGCCATTACGCCACTTCACACTTGTCGGAACTTTTACTTCTTTTACACAGAAAACCAACCTTTCAGCAAAGCTTTATCTTCTTCTGTAAATTCTGGTAGTCTGGACTTGCTATAACCTTGCTCAATGCTCTTATTACCAATCTCCCATTTCATAACATCTGGGTAATCCCCATTGCCGTATATAGGATTGGCAAACCAGCCAAGATTAAACTGGTTAAACTTCTCAGCAGCTTCTATATCTATAGAACTGTTGCTATCGAAAGGTTCACCCCACATGTGACTCAGTGTTATACCAATGATACCTGTCACACACAAAGAATATGTAAACACGTAGAAGAAAATTATGATAGAATAGTGTAATGTGAGTGACATATAAAAACAATGGTTCTTAAATAGTAACATACCATAGTGTGCACAGAATATAATACTAATGAAATAATAAATCTAAAGTCTAGTTTAAGTCTTATGATAAGGCAGTGTAGGAAGCTGGTAGGAAGACTAGTAAATTGCTTTTAACAACGATACGTGATTTCTTGACCTGCTTATTGTGGCCGTCTGTCTTAGTGAAAAACAAAGACTGTCAATAAAATATAGTCTATGCTAACATAATATATAAAGGCATAACGTTTGAACCAAAAACATCCTATGATTCCAATAAGCAAGCATTCATTCAAAACCGAGTATTTAAATAGTGAAGACCAAAGACACACATGATGTGATACCTTTCTGTGTATTTCTGTATGATCCATACAAAGCATAGACTTTTGCATGAGCAAGCAGCATGTTATGTGCAGCTATGTACATGTTCGATGATCCATTTTCCAGGTCTGATCCATACAGATTAACGCTTAAAGGCCACGGCTCATTGTGTGTAATCCAAAATGTTACCTATATGAAATGTGTACTAATAGTAATTTTAGATAGTTACATAACTTAGCTAGCAAATTTATACAGATAACGTACATCGGATATTCAACTTGTAATTTGGGTATTTTTGTCTTCATCTGGATCAATTTTTGTTGTCTACCTCACGATTGATACGTTTTAGTTTATACATGCATTTAACTGCTGTGGGACGAAACAGAAAAGACAATTATAATAAACTAAGCTTGTGATTGCCAGAAATTGTATACTAAAGTCTTGTTCTCACATCACATCTAGACAAAGACTTTTGTTATGAATTAGTGATCACCAACGACGACGACGATGATGATAAATTTTTAAAAAAAGCTTTGAGGATTATAAAAAAAAAAATTTTTTTTTTTACAAATAAAAAATAAAATATTTTTTTTTTATTTCGTAATCTAGCTAAATGCTTACCTTTTCTATATTCTGGTCGGGACAGATTAACAAAAAATGTTACTTACTCTATCACCAAAATTATCAAACAACACTCTTGCATAGTCTACAAAAACGTCAGTAATACTGCTGTTGGTCCATCCTCCTACATCTTCAAGTGACTGAGGCACATCCCAGTGGTTCATTGTAACCATGGGAACGATCTCAGCATCCAATAAGGCGTTGATCAAATTGTCATAGTATGCAATACCTTCAATACAAATGTATCAATACATGAGTATCGTTACTCAATCCTTGTTAATCGACTACAATAAAACATTATGGTCAGCTTAGAATCGTTTACGATTGTTAAGGCCTAAAGAAAAAAATGTATGTATCGGATAACCCGACCCTATACCTACCAAAGCCGCCGACCCTGTAAGGGTAAGGAAAAAAAGTTGATTTTTTTTTTTTTACAAAATAAAGCTCCATAACAGCAGCAATATATGAGCTATGACATTTGCCAGAAATAGTACTATTTGTAAGAAATGTTCTTGACAAAAAGTATATTTGAAAACAAATCCCTACCTATCCTACCTAGTAATTTTGGGGATGTTACCCTAAACAATCAATTGTTTTAAGCCTAAGCTAGTAGACAGACTATTTGGTGCAATCAAAGTGCGCGAGTAAATATCGACTGAACGAACTACCCTAACGTGTTACGATTGTTAGTTGAATTTCAAATGATAACAAATCAAAGGTGTTACATTTTGCTGTTACATTGTCCACTTTTGCATCACAACGTACAACCACTTTCAATCGAATCGAGTCTGTTTGTTTCTAGCTGTTCTTACATTTATTTGCCGACTTTCGCGAAACAGTTATTGTATATTCCTTACTCTAGATCAATTCTTTGTTTCGTGTATGTCATAATTGTTAGGTAAAACACTTATTTCCCTGACTGATCATACACCAAGTATACTTTACAGACTAAGTGACAGCTAAATATCGAAAACGATTCAGAAATAACGAATCCTATTAACTACTGGCCACATAATTTACCTTTGATACATCGGATCAATACCCTATTAACACAATATTCAAGGTATTACAAATGTGGCTTATCGTCACATCATTTACCGTTGATTTACCAAACAGATACCATTTTATGTAAACAATTATTTACTTACCCATTGGATTAATAAACCTAGTTGTACCATCCGGGAGAATCCGTGGCCAAGAAATAGAAAATCGGTAGTGCGTAACCTATCGTTGTCAAATAAAACAGTTTAGAGTTGTCATCAGAGCCAAAATGGAAACAAAGAGTATCGCTGCAACTGAGTTAATAAAAGATAAACGCCTTTCAGGCGAATTATTTCGCTTCAACAGCTCAAATTACGCGTCAATAAACAATGTTCGACTGTTAGAAAGATTGATTTCATTTTTAATAAAAGCAATAAAATATGTCAATATGTCTACGCCAGTTTCGTGATACCTTAAGATTCCTCAGGAGTGTAATGTCGTCTAGATATTTATGGTACGTGTCACAGGCTTTATCTCCAGTATCGTAATTGGCAATTTTACCTGCGTGTGAAAATGTATCCCAAATGCTCATGCCTTTACCTGTATATATATGAAACAGTCATTAGTATATTAGCACTGTCTACATACATTATAACATACAATATGTTATCCAAATCATGCTTTACCAATAAAGAATATTTAATAATATATGTTGCTCTCAATTTTCATACTGGGATATGTTTACAAATTAAGTGATATCTCCTTTTCCTTTTCCTTTATGTACACGTGAAATACTTCATATAATGTTTTTGTAGTTACTTACCATAGCAAAAGAGCGATATCTATAACAAAAACTAAATGTAAGAACGTAAATGCCTTGTAAAAATAAAAGAGAATATAAAAATCAATTGCCATGTAACAACTTCAACTCAGTTTGTTATCCAGAACAGTGACGCGTTCGCTTTTGAACACACCGATTCCTCTATTGAGAGTTCACCGTTCTACTTCCTGTACAACTGCTTACAAGGAAAGATTAAACAATAATTCTATATTAATCAGTGGAAAAAATGATTGTACCATCTTCGTTCCATCCACCCTCCACCTGATATGCAGCTGTGGCTACACCCCAAACAAAGTTTACTGGAAACACTCCGTACAGGAATTCGCCCTCATAATTCCATTCAGTCCGGTTTGAAATAGTTTCCTAGTAAAAGCATAAAATGAAGACGAATGAAAATGGTTTTCGTTAAAGGTTAATGTCAGCGTTTTAGAACCAAGCACTCGTTCCAACACCAACATTTTCCATTATTGTGGACGTTTAACTATCTATTACACTACATTCTCTTATACTACAGTTAGCGCCTCTAGGATAACACATAGCTGATCTACATAAATGTGTACCCTCAGAGTATCTACTATGTGTCTACATGGATCTGAATGTTATGTCATTATTTCCAACATGAACATGCTTTTAGTAAATTGGTAACGTAATATTCCTTTGAAGAAGTTTCTTCATATACATATGAGGCGCATCAGACGATACGGAGTCTTTGTTGACTTAATATGGCATCAATAATTGACGTCATTTAAAAAAATAAAGTTATCTTCAGATATATATTTTTAGTTATGCTTTCACTTGATTAAATTCAAATTTAAACAACTTGCGCAACTTTCCAATGTTGGCAAACAAATCCGATAGGCCTAGTGATTCAAACTTATTCTAAAAAATATGAGTACCATATTGTGTTAATACATCGCAAAATCATTCACAAATTACAGCAAAAATATATGGAATGACATTCATTGAAATATACGTACTTCGAAAACTCTTAAAACGTTTAATGAAATTATAAGCATTATCTATTGTGTGAATGATAAGTGAATCTACAATTTTCTTTAACATATTTATATGTCTAATTCATATTCATGTTCTTTGAGTGTCTGTCAGTGAATGTTCATGTATGAATGCCTGTATTAATAGAATGTTTAAAAGTCTTATTTGTAAATGTGTCTTTCCAATGTTAACTTTTTAATTTTAAGTATAATGCTTTTTCTTTTGTTTCTTAACTTTGAAGGCCATATTGCATATTAGATTATATGTGTTCAGATGTCTAAATATGTCACCTTCGGTAAATAAAGCTTTTGTTATTATTGTTATTAATAATAAATAAAGGCCCATAAGTCTGACTTCTCTGTTTGAAACAAACATTAAACCGTACAACGTTTCTTAGTTCTCATTAAATGTTAAATGCTGAGTAAGACAATGTTCTCTTCTCATACTTGATGAAAACAAGCAATAAGACAAAAAACATCAAAAGCTCACCCTCATAAGTGACAAATGCCCCAAAAGAGATATCCCACAGTCTGTGACCTTGACCTTTAAGTTGTTGACCCGGTACTTGCACATAACACTTTATTTTTCCATGTACTTAACATTTTTCCAATTCATTTTAAAATCCTTCAGTGAGTAACAGAGTTACAATCTGGACATAAACATGTGTATATATACAGGCTTCTAAAACCTTTAATCTCCAACAGTGACCTTGGCCTTCAATGTAAAGACGTTGGACTTGCGTGTAATACGTCATATCCATGTGCTTAAAAATTGTGCCATGTCATTTTAAAATAGTTCCATGAGTTTTCATGTACCACATAATTTGAAATTCCTTCACGCATGACAAAGTTACAGCACGGACACGAATGTGTCTATATATATTGGATTTTGATATCTTTGACCTCTACGTGTGACTTTGACCTTTACCATAAGTCTTGTATGCGACACGTCGTCTTGTTGTAATGTCCATTTGTTCCATATGATTTGAAAATCCCTTCATGCATGACAAAGTTACAATCTGGACACGTAAAAGCGAACAGACAGACAGACGGACGTAGCAATTTCAATATGCTCTCTTTCGGGGGCATAAAATAATAACAAAATTGCAGAATTTCGCGAGGTGATAAACGTTTGTGTAGAAATCAAAAGCATTTTACAAATTTTAAATGAAAATAAATATGGCGTGTTTATAATTTCTTATAGCAACCATACAAAGGCTTGAACATTTATATAATTAATTCTAGTTCAACCATGAAACAGAAACTGATTTTTACTTATTAATAATATTTGTTGCGTAATTGATCTAATTGCGATAAAACGTATGCGAAAATTTAAAAAAAAGAAACAAACATATAAATGTACCTTTTTGTCAAAGTCAATAATGTAAACACCTTGACTACAGTGGACTACATAATATATCGTTTATAAAAACGATCACTATGGAAATGGTCAATGTGCAGATGCTCAAAATCTGTCTAGCTGTTTCTTTCGTATTAAGTAGTACACTTGTAATTCAAAACAAACTGTAGCAAAACAACTGTATCTAGAGAATAATAATGGACATATATATTCGACATATTTCTGTTTATTGAAATAGCTTCTATTGGCTTAGATATACAAAACATAATTCATACACACAAACAAGAACATGCAACATATCTATACAACATACTAAAGAACAGAAAATAAAGGATAAGTATGTATAACCTGAAAACAAAACAGCAGCTGATATGAATTTAACATTCCTAACATTGAAATGAGAGACTCTTTAAATTGCCTACAGTGCTATAACTAAATAAGCTCAGCCTTTGATGAACTTGAATCAAAATGAGGTTTCACAACCTGTCTCCATCTATCTAAGTACAAACAGATATAACAGACAAAAAGTGAGTTACAAAATAACTCCCTCCTTTAATATGTCCAATATAACAGATATGTATCATGGTCCTATCAGTTTGAACCTTTTCGTTGTTTCACGTAGGGCCCTCCCAGTTACACTATGTGTAACTTCTTATATCTGCGTGACTTAAATCTTAAAGACTGTCTAAAATTGGACACTTGGGTATTAAAAGAACACTATACCAAACATTATTTTACCTGCTTATTATGGCTTTTACCATAGAAAAAAAACAAAACAGCGATAAAAACAAGGTTATCGAAACATTCTTACTTTCAGACATACTAATTGGAAACAACCAATTAAAGTCTGAAATTATAACATTTTATGTCAAATACCAACAGAAATGAACGTAAACATAATATAAGAGAATATGGAATGTTGATCTGTTCAATCAATGTGGTCATAACCAATGTATTTGAAGATATTTGTTAATTAGTAGACATAACACAACATAAAATGCGTTCATTTTCCATGATTTTGACTTAGAACGTACGTCTTTGTCATTGTTAGCGAACTCGATGACGTGTGGTGTCCGTGTGGCGTCAGGGGCATCTGTAGTTGACGAGATACCGTCTGGCTGAGGCTTAATAAACCCATTTTCTTCAACAATGCTTGCAAAATAAGCAGCCGATAGTTTCGGCGTTCTAGGTCTTTCTGGATCTGTGAAATTCACAGCATATAAACCGAAATGTGCTGAATATCCATCCATCCACTCAAAATTGTCGAGGAATGACCAGGCGGTATAGCCTCTAACGTCACAACCGTCTAATCGTATAGCTAAAAGGAACGAACAAACCATTAAGTTTAATTTGGTAGGGAGTATAGCGGACGTAGTATTAGTTCTATATTCCAGTTTTGAAACATACTACGCAAACCTTTGTTTTAATATTGGCGTGAATCCGCAATAGATAAAATATTTAATTAAATCTATAGTCTTAAGTCTAACAACTTTAGAAATGAAACGCTTCATATGTACATTTGTACATCTTTAACAATTGAAGATCAAGTAACCAACAACCGTTCGCGTATGCATACCTTTCAGAACTTCATTGATGTATTGCCTGTAATAGTTAATTCTATGTTCATCTGAAGTTGTTCCCGTACTATCCGAAACACCATTTTCAGTAATGTAGACAGGGAAATTGTTGTAATGGGATTTGATCCAGTTAAGACCTCTTCTTAATCCCCAAGGTGTCACACGCAACCAGACTGAGCCGGACCTAAATGCGAGAGTGAAACAATTTGCATATCAAAAATATCTCCTGATGCTACACTTACGGCCAAAAATCATCGAAAAATATAAAACGAAAATACGTGTTTGCAGTTTTATCTGTTTCGAATATAGTTTTCTATTAATAGCAATTCAATAAAATAATTAAAGGTCATGTATACAGCAATTCTTCAAAGTGTTTACCAAGTGTTTGAGCGAATAATTGAAAACAAACAGCTGCTTGCATTTAACTTACTTTAGCCAAGAAGGATCTTTACTTTCTACAAGATCGAGATCTGCTTCATAGCTGGCAGGCTGAAGCGGTCGCACACTGGCTTTTATGAGAGATGATGTATACAAATTGTAACCCAAAAAATCAGCACTTCCTGAAAGAATAAATGCCGTTCATTGACAATTAGAATACGCTGAAATTTTTCTTTAAAGCACAGGTAGCTTAATCAAATGATTATTTCTTTTGTCAAAATAATTATTTCTGTATTGCATCATAATATCTTCAACGGAATACTATTAATAATATATATATCTCTGCATCAAAGGCATTTACCTTTCAACATATTCTTTTCCTCCTCAGTAAAGTCAGGCAGCCGTGACGAATTTAAACCTTGTTCTAAACTTTTATTGCCGATCTGCCATTTCATAACATCCGGGTAGTCTCCATTACCGTATATAGGATTCGCAAACCATCCGAGATTAAACTGGTTGTACCTTTCTGCTGCCTCTATATCCGCAAGGCTTTGGTTATCATAAGGTTCTCCCCACGTGTGACTCAGGGTGATTCCAACAAGACCTGCAATGATGTTTTTAATCTTTTGATATTATGTCCAGTCCGTTCATGAGCTCTTTGAATGACACAAGTAATGTGTCACAGAAAAAAAACATGTTTGATATACAATGTCAGATTTTTGTATAATCAGTCTATCTTTTTAGCTTTTACTCAAAAGTGGATGTGTAGGCTATTAACACAATTTACTTAGTTAGTTTATACCTTGACACCATGACTAGCATATAACAACAGTAAAGTTTTAAAACATTACACTTATAGCTCTTATTTCGTTTAACTGTTTACGACATTGTTAATACATGGTTATTGTAACTATCAGAACCGCCTTAATTTAGGCTGATATATTTATTTTTATGGCCCCGAAGGGTGGCATATTAAAATCGCACCGTCGTCCGTCGACCGTCTGTCCTCTGTCCGTCCGTCTCTGTCGTCCGTCCGTGCGTCCCCACTTACAAATCGTGTCGCTGTAACTTTATGCATTGAAGATTTTAAAACAACTGGCACTGCTAGCACTCAAGACGACGGTGGTGCAAGACCCACATCCCTACCTCAAATGAAGGCCTTGGGATGAAGGTTATGGAATCCTCTTATGACACTTCGGTCCACTTAACTTGTCCATTGAAGTTTTAAAATAACTAGGCACACGTCTAGCACATCAAGACGACGGTCCCTGCAAGACCCAGTCCCTAGCTCAAAGGTCAAGGAAACTTAGGTTTGAAGGTAAAGGATTCCTCCATATAAGCAATATGCACACATTCGTGTCCGGACGACTTGCAGCATTGAAGGATTTAAAAAACTTGGCACAAATGTCTAGCACACAAGACGACGGTGTCAAGACCCACCCCTAGCTCAAGGTCAAGTCTACTTAGATGAAGAAGGATCCTCTATAGCATATATGCACACTTCGTGTCACGAACTTGCTGCCTTGAAGATTTTAAAAAATGGCCAATGTCTAGCACATCAAGAAGACGTGTCGCCTGACCCCATCCCTCCACAAGTCAGCTTAGGATAGATGGAACCTGTTTATCATACATTTGGTCACTAACTTTTATCTTTGAAGATTTTAAAAAACTGTGCACAAATGTCTAGCACATCAAGGGGGAAGACCCAAGTCCCACCTCAAGGCAATCACCTTATAGTTTAAAGAAGGAACTGTATGCTATACCTCATGCATGAAATTTAAAAACATAGCACTTTGGCATGGAGAGACCAACTTACACCCTTTTGGGGCTCCTTGGGAGGGACGCCTTGTCTCTGTAATAACGCCTGGTATTGTTGGCCGTACATAACCGAAACACTGAAGTTTTAAACGAACATCAACACAACCAGTACTCAAACCTTTCTTTCACACACTTGTCTCCCAACATAAAACAATGAACTACCTTGTTGAGATGATTTGTATTTCTTTTCATATAGACGATATACTCTGGCATGTGATCGTAGTAAATTGCGACCCGCAATATAGCCTTGTCCTTTGCTACGTGCATAGTTAGTAGCCATCAAAGGTTCATTGTGTGTTATCCAAAGCTTGACCTTAACGAACAACATACAATTATTTTTAAAGGTCTACATCACTAGTTACTACTAGTATATTGTCCTTATTGCACTAAAAGCGACGAAGGGCTCGACGAAAGGACTTTATATGCCATGTATGTACCGTGTCATTGATATATTACGTCTGTAGTGTTGTTTAAGATATCAAAGAATAATGTATCACTGTATATGGATATAAAAATCAAATCTATAATGTCATACGCTGTAGACTGAACGATTTATGTATAATTTAGAACGATGTTTGACCTATGTATAGTTTAATTGACAAAGGGTAACTCCGCGCGGGTTTTCGCACCATGTTTCGGACCTATATATATGTGTGTATTTATCTCACAAGTTATTGCAATCAGCCAATTGGAATTGAACATTCATTATATGTTTACAAATTTAATTATTTGTGTTCATCCTCGGTCGAAGTTATACTTTTTCACTGGTCTGCAGAACTATATACTTGTAGGCCTACTGTATTCAACATTTATAACTATATTATAGTGTAAGGTTAAAAGGTAACCTAATGAAGAATTCTTATTTTCAAGAATTTAATGAAAACACTTGAAATCAACCATACCCTATCGCCAAAGTTGTCAAACAACACTTTCGCATAATCAGCAAATATATCAACAATACTGTCATTGGTCCATCCTCCTAAGACTTGCAGTGCTTGAGGTAGGTCCAAGTGATATATAGTTACCATGGGAACAATCTCAGCATCAAGAAGTGCATCGATCAAGTTATTGTAATATGCTATACCTGAATAAAATAAGGCTTCGATAATTGGACTGACATTAAAAAGAATGTAAGAACAAGGACTTTTGTAAAAAGAAACAAGAGCTGTCCCTCACAAGTGACGAATGCCCCCGAAAGAGGTGCCTCACAGTCTGTGTCCTCTCCATGTGCTCAATAAATGTGCTATGTAATTTTAAAATCCTTCCATGCATGACAGAGTAATCATGCATACAGTATTCCATTACTTTAAACACTAAGTGTGACCTTGACCTTTGAGGTAGGGACTTGGGTCTTGCACGCGACACATCCGCTTGATGTGCTAGACATTTGTGCCAAGTTATTTTAAAATCCTTCAAAGCATAATAAAGTTATAGTCCGGACACAAATGTATGCATATATACAGGATTCCATTACCTATAAACTCTAAGTGTGACCTTGACCTTTGTGGTAGGGATGTGGGTCTTGCACGCGACAGGTCGTCTTGATGTGCTAGACATTTGTGCCAAATTATTTTAAAATCCTTCAATGCATGACAAAGTTACAGTTCGGACACGAATGTGTGCATATATGCATATATAGAGGAATCCATTACCTTCAAACTCTAAGTGTGACCTTGACCTTTGAGCTAGGGACCTGGGTCTTGCACGCGACACGTCGTCTTGATGTGCTAGACATTTGTGCCAAGTTATTTTAAAATCCTTCAATGCATGACAAAGTTACAGTCCGGACACAAATGTGTGCATATATAGAGGATTCCATAACCTTCATACTCCAAGTGTGACCTTCACCTTTGAGGTAGGGATGTGGGTCTTGCACGCGACACGTCGTCTTGATGTGCTAGACATGTGTGCCAAGTTATTTTAAAATCCTTCAATGCATGACAAAGTTACAGTCCGGACACGAATGTGTAAGTGGGGACGCACGGACAGACGGACAGACGGTGCGATTTGAATATGCCACCCTTCGGGGGCATAAAAACATTGTGTTTTTATCTGACTTGATCTGGATAGCCTGTTAATCTGTGCTATCGAAGTAGAACACATGCTATCAATAATACAAAACTTGAATACATCCAGATTGTTCCTATTGTTTCAGTCGTGCTAACTAGGTCATCTCTGTAAATATCCACTGGACTAACAATGTTTGAAATAAAACCTATTAATACATAAACACTGCTTATGCGTCTGTTGCGAATGTCTAGAATTTTTCTAGAACGCCACTTTACAATTTCGGATCGTCCGCCCCTCTACAACAGCTTTGATTGAAACAATACAATAAGGCGCTTTGATAAAATCGCTAATGAGGCAAATGTAGGTTTTAATAGTATAGATATTACTGTGGCTGATTCAAAATGACATGAGCTTTAGACTATTGCACAGAACGAGCTAAGCTTAAGACATGTAATTTTTAACATACATTTATTTCTTACCAGAAGGATTAATATATTTAGTTGTACCATCTGGTAGTATTCTGGTCCAAGATATTGAAAACCGGTAATGGGAAACCTGTAAATTGATATTAGTATATTAACAAGAATGTTAGAGTATTTTATTAGTATCCTTATCGTGAAATATAATGCATAAATATTCAAGAACTATGAGCTTCATGAACTCAACAAATGCTGTTATAGTACACCTGAATTATATAATTGTTAAAACAATCAATTAACTTTTTATTCATATACACTTTTTATTTTAGTATTAAAAAAACTGTATTTGTTTTACGCTGTGATAGGTTTCATTCCTAAAAAATTGTTTTGCAAATAATTAACTTATTTACTTTAAATATCAGCGATGAATGTCTTAACATTTATGGCATATTGTACTTATTTATCTGATAAATTGCATGTTTTAATTTGCGTTAATTATAATATACTTATACCTTTAAATTCTTCAAGAGAGTTATATCACTAAGATATTTGTGGTATGTGTCACAAGCAATATCTCCCGTATCGTTGTTTTGGGTCCTGTAGGTGTGCGAAATTGTGTCCCATATACTCACTCCCTTACCTGATAATGTATAGAACATAAATAAATATTACCCAAATAAGGCTTCTGTTGAAACTGTGTCATTTTATACCTTCAGATATACTCACACCTTTTCTTGACAAAGAGCACTAAATGTTTGCATACGTTGTTATTGCTAAAAAGTTTTACAAAAATCTACGGCCTGGATAACACAACAGCTTTTCCAATATGTACACTAAGTCTTATAACTACATCTAAAATGTAACTGTTGCATAATGATTAAACGGGCATTTTGTTTTTCAAAACACTTCTAAATTGAAATCATTATTCAATTTTGATTATCTTGAAAAGTCAGCTTTACCGTCTTCATTCCATCCCCCTTCGACTTGATAGGCTGCTGTTGCGACGCTCCAAGCGAAGTTTTCCGGGAATAATCCGTACAAGAAGTCATCCTGGTACTGCCATTTAATCTGGTTTACGGGATGTTCTGGAAATCCCCTCCTCAAAATTGTTTCACGGTACCAGCTTGCTGAAAGCTTCGGAGTTCTAGGGCGATCAGGGTCCGAGAAGTTGACGTAGTGCAATCCAAAACGTTCCGTATATCCACGAATCCATGATAAGTTATCAAGTAGCGACCAAGCTGCATATCCTTTAACATTGATGTTATCAAGCTGTATTGCTGTGAAAAACAATGTAAATGCTTTAGTTAGTATACGTACACACTGCCTCAAACTGTTTCAAAAGAATATTTCAATGCTCGCATCCATAAACATCCATAATGTTAACTGGGGTCAAAAACTATCCTGATCAGTGTTTTTCGTCAATAACATTAGACTTTCGTTCAGCAAGATTTCATGCGATTGGTTGAAAATTATTAACTAATATGCAAAACAGAACAATCTTGTTATATGAAAAATATGTGAAAGTTGTCTCAAATTTTATTTTATGAGTTTTTACTTGATATTACAAATTCCGAGTCCGCTAAATGTGTTTCGGAAAAGCGCGTTTTGATCTTGTCTGGGAAAATTATTAAAACAGTAATTTGATTATCATGAATAAAAGTCTTTCATACTAGTATTAATTAATTGGATGCAGAATTATGATATAATATATAATTATACAATCAAATAAACATAAATTAAAACATGCTATGCACAGAAAACCTTTCAAAACTTCATTGATGTATCCGTTGTAGTAGGACACCCGATGGTGATCGGCAAGTGTTCCGTTTTTGTCAGAAACTCCATTTTCTGTAATGTATATAGGAACGTTTCCATATTCATTCTTGATCCAATTCAGCATACTTCTCATTGCGAATGGCGTCACGTACAACCAGCTGGAACCTGACCTATAATATAAACTAATTTATGGTAGTTTAGTTACTTGTAGTTTCTCTGTTTAATTTAGTTACTGGTAGTTTCTTGTTTACTCTAGGATATGGTAATTTCATTAATTCTAGTTACTAGTGACTTCATTATTTTAGTTTAGTTACTGGGAATGTCATTGTTTTTTAAGTACTGTAAATTTCATTGTTAAGTTCAGTTACTGGTAGTTTCTTTGTTTAGTTGAGTTACTGGTAGTTTCGTTGTTCATTCTAGTTAATGGTCGTTTCATTGTTTAGTCACTGGTAGTTTCTTTGTTTAGTTTTGTTACTGATAGTTTCGTTGTTTAGTTTTGTTGATGATAGTTTCATTATTTATTTTAGTTACTGGTTGTTTCTATGTTAAGTTCAGTTAGTGAAAGCTTCGTTGTTTAGTCTAGCTAATGGTATTTTAATTGTTTCGTTTAGTTACTGGTAGTTTCTTTATTTAGTTTTGTTACTGGAAGTTTCCTTTTTATCAAGTTAATGGTAGTTTCATTGTGTAGTGTATAACTACCTGGTTTAGTTTTTTTCTTTTAGTTTCGTTGTTTAGTCTTGTTTATGGTGTTTCATTGTTGAGTGAAGTGACTGTTGGTTTCATTGTTTAGTCTAGTTAATGGCAGTATCCTTGTTTAGTTACGGATAGATTCATTCTTTAGTTTAGTTAATGGTAGTTACTTCGTTTAATTTAGGTACTTGTAGTTTGTTTGTTAGTTGAGTTATTGGTAGTTTGGTTGTTTATTCTTATCAATTGCAGTTTCATTATTTATTTCAGTAACTGGTATCTTCTTTTCTAAGTCTAGTTGATATTAGTATCATTGTTTAGTTTCGTTACTGGTAGCTTTATTGTTTAGTTAGTTACTTGTAGTTTCATTGTTTAGTATAGTTAATGGTAATTTCATTTTTTGTTACTGGTAGGTTTTTGTTAAGTTTAGTTACTGATAGTTTCATTGTTAAGTTTAGCTACTTTTAATTCATTGTTAAGTTGAGTTAACACGGATCGTAGCCATAATTTAATTAGTTAATTGTAGTGAGTACGTTGGTACCTTTCTCTGAGCGTGTGTGGAATAAATATTGAAGTTTAAAAACAAGTTTGCGACAGTTATCCAATCATGTATTGTAAATACATAAAAATATGTAACGTGACACAGCCTAAAACTAATTGACTTTTCAAATATATAAAATAGTCCTGAAATATAATTTTAACTGGACTTTTTCGACTACCAGTCTAAAGACACATAAATACTTGTTATTTCAGACGGCGAAGACATTTCAGACAGAGTCTAATTACATGACCAAATAATCGTTTTCCCTTTTAGTAAAAAAATAATAACATTTCTAATTTTAATTTATGCTTATGTTTTTGTACTACTGCATTACATATGCCACGATAGCAATTGTTAGACAAATTAATGGAAACCTTTTTAATGTTTCGAAGGAAATTTCTTGAATAAATGTTTTTGAATAAAATAAATAATGAATTAACTGATGAGGATATATGTGCACCTATGGAAATTGACTTTCCGTCAAAAATTCAACATTTCAAACTGAGTTGATGCTATCTATTTTAGAAATTACATACCGTGGCCAGCTGGGATCTACGTCTTGTATAATATCCATGTCATTGTAATATGTATGGTCGGTGGGTAATTCTGCATCCGCCACTCTTACTGCCGTATACTGGTTAATACCAAAGAAATCAGAGGAGCCTTGAAAAATGAACAGAAAGTTTCACAATCAAGAGTATCGCTAGCTCTGTACTATAACACTTAAGCTTGCTTGCGGAAAGTGATCCTGCATTTGCAAATGTGCAAATTATGATCAGAGTTTACCTCCACAACTGCAATAAGCAATTAAATGACTTTTGAATAATACTCTATCACAAAAAGGCTAAGATTGCCCTATATATTTCACCTGACTACCATTGCCTACAAAACAAGGTCATCATCACAGGAATGGTCATTTTTTACCTGGAGGGTCATGATTTGAACATTATTCGTAGAGGTCCACCACACAATGCTACATTTGTGGTTTAAGACAACAGGTTTTTCCTATAGAAGCTTATATGAATTCAAATGCCCCCCCCCCCTCCCTCATGGGAAGGGTTAATTTTGATTAATCAACGATTTAAACAATCTTGGTAGAGGTATACATGGCAATGCTTCATGCTAAATATATAAGTGCTATGCCATGAGGTTTCTGAGAAGATTTGTTTTAAGTTTTCCATATATAAGACTTTGTAGAATAAAGTGACCACCGGGCAGGTCAGTCTTGGTAGGGGTCCAATAGGTAATGCTACATGCCATATATCTTAGAGCTAGGCCTTGTGGTTTCAGACAAGATTTTTTTTAATTTTCCATAGATAAGCCTTTGTAGAATCAAGTGACCGCGGGCAGGTCAATTTCCGGCAGGGGTCCAACAGGCAATGCTACATGCCATATATCTTAGCGCTGGGCGTCGTGGTTTCAGAGAAGATTTTTCAGATTTTACTTTATTTAGAGACCTATGCGAAATCAGGTGACCTGGGCAGTGTAACTTTTGACCCGTGGATCATGGTATGAAAACTCTTATGAGATGTCTACTAGACAGTGCTACATGCCTCATAACTAAGCTCTATGCATTTTTGAATTACTTTGATAGAGTTTCATACAAGGAACATCCCAGTCAGGTTTCATCAACATTGGCCCTTTCATTTGAAGGAAATGGTGGACGGACGTTGAGTGATCCTAATAGCTCAGCCTGACACTTAGTGCCAGGTGAGCTAAATATAACAGGTTCAACTTAAATCACGCGGTAAGTGTTACATATAACAGACCAGAACTAAAAATAATATCATTGTTATTTTCAAACCGGTCTTTCATGTTTACCTTTGATCAGTCTTTTTTCATCCTCTGTAAATCTAGGCAGTCTTGACATGGGCAAATTCGCGCTCTTTTTATCAACTTGATGTCTCATCACGACTGGGTAATCGCCATCTACAAATATGGGATGAGCAAACCATCCTAGGTGAAATTGTTCCCTCCTGTCCGCAGCTTCGTGGTCTAATGTACTGTTCGGATTCTTTGGCACAACTGCATCGCAGTTAAATGTAATACCGACAACACCTAAATAATTTGCAGATATCTAAATTAATTATCAGTTAAATCTAAGTGAGTATATTGATATATGTTGTAAAAGATA
Source organism: Saxidomus purpurata (assembly GCA_022818135.1). Lineage (NCBI taxonomy): Eukaryota > Metazoa > Mollusca > Bivalvia > Venerida > Veneridae > Saxidomus > Saxidomus purpurata. Next base: position 10,470,804 of record JAFMSR010000007.1, read on the forward strand.
TTGTAAAATCAAATAATTAAAGTGAAACATAAGAGAATTTCATATCAATAATTTCTGTCGAATTTAAACGTCGTAGCTAAGACTCAAGGTAAACATATCATCACACGTAGCAGTCATGTTAGCCCATCTGTCTTAGTAAAGTAAACGCTATAAATGTACTACGCTTTTGTCGGAGCGTATGTCCTTACATTATAACATAACACGTATTTGTATTTCTTTTAATGCAGTATTTAAATTAAACATTTCATTTGATTAGTTAAATAAGTCACAAAAAGTAAATGCACACATCATGCCAAATACTATGAACTTCCTTTCATAAAGTTTCAACGTGATGTGCTTGAAAATTGTATATTTCATACCACCCTATAAATAATATATATGTCAGACAGAGAAACTTACCTTGCTGAGAGCTTCTGTATTTGCTTTCATACAACCTGTAAGCTTTCGCAGAAGCCAGTATCAATGTATGCCCAGCTTCATAATCAAGTGTTCCTGTTTTTGTAACACCTGTAGTTCACAGAACAAGAAATGTACAGACTGAAAATTACACTACGTAACTGCTAGCGCGATGTCAAACCGTAAAGGCAATGGATGGAAGATTAAGAACTAATAGAAATCATATGCATGTAGGCAAAATATTCAGTCACAATATAAAAGTCATTTGGATTCTAGATCGCTCACTTATATTAGAATAAAGCACAAAGAGTAACACTATGATACCGAATTTTCAATGTCATTAGAGACAAACTGATGTAAAACGTATATTTTAAGCACTTTGATTCTGTGTAAAGCTATTATGTAAACGTTTATTTGATATTATAGGAATCGACTATCGAACATTAAGCCCAGCGTGTTTGACGAACCAAGGACAGTTTAACAGTTGTCATAGTAATACCATTTTATATACCTGGATATGCATTAGCCTTATATTGCGATTTTTATTACCTGGAGCATATTCACCGCTTCCGTATCCCATATAAGCAATAATCCAAGGCTCGTTCAACGTTATCCAGAACTTTACCTGAAATCGTAAGAACGAGGGTTCAAAGTATTTTTGTACAGTATGGCAGTACATGTACATGTATATATTTATGTTTATAAAATAATTTTTCCATGTACAAATTTTCCTTCTTTTCATTATTGACTATAACATTGATATAAATCTACTCAATTTTATCTATGATAAGTCTGTTTATATAGGCAATCTGTCTGACTTTATTAATTCTAATTAAGTCCAATTAGAACACTGTGTATTAATAATGTAAACAAGCACTTTACCCGATCGCCAAATTCTTTGAAACAAACATCAGCGTATTCTGCAAACAGGTCTGCTGTGCTCCTATTTGTCCAGCCGCCATATCGTTCTTGTATTTCTTGTGGAAGGTCCCAATGATATAGCGTTACCATGGGTACAATGTTTGAAGCGAGAAGCATGTTAATTACATCATTATAGTACTCCACACCCGCCTTATTTGGAGTTGTACCAGACCCATTTGGAAATATTCTAGGCCAAGAGATTGAGAAACGGTAATGTGTAACCTGCAAAGATAAGAACGGTTAAGAATTAGCAATGAAATTAACTTCATGACCATTGGTAAGTGTAGAGCCGATAAGGGACAACAAATGTACAAAAAACTAAAGGAATTTACTTTTTACTTTTCAATTTTAAGATTTATAATACTGTCAATAAACAGGATTTAGAAATACATACATGTATCGCCTATACATTGCTTACCTAGCTCTGTACAAAACACCTTCTGAGTACGCGTTCAAAAGAAGAAAAGAACTAAAAATGTAGATTAAGATCATTTGTTGCAATTCTTAACGTTTGATTTACATTTTCGTCAAATACATTGTACATAACAACAGATAACGTATAATTGAGTCCACTGCACATGCTTCAAATTACCTTCAGTGCTCTGAGCAAATTAATGTCTTCTGGGTATTTGTGATAACTGTTGTCTGCAATTTCTCCGGTAGCTCCATTCAATGTTTTATTTGGCGTTTTGGAGAATGTATCCCAGATACTAAGACCTCGACCTGAATAAAAATGTGAAAACTATTTTCTTGATATAATATATAGATGTTAAACATTTATTTATTTGACACAAGAGATGGCACGCAACTAATCCAACTTAAGAATTTTTGCTGAGAAATGAATATGTTCATTATTTATAAAAAAAGGAATTTGAATTTTGAAATTAATTTTGAATTAATATAACGTTGAAAAACAAATAAAAGGTAACACAGTCAAGACAATGCTTATAATGACCCCCTGGCTTATGTGACCAATATAGGTTTTTTCTCAATGCAAGTTTCCACTATTTTTCAGCTGCTAATAATAATTATCAATCTAAGCTGTTGTAAATTTTCGTTTTGTAAAGATATATATTAGATGTTCCTTTTTTCTATCTCTCTTTCGATGTAGAAAAACTTTGCTGTATCTCGTTTAACTGTTGCAGAACCGAACAACTGTTCCTTTCCATATATAACAAGACGTACCGCCTTCATTCCAGCCGCCTTCTATCTGGTATGCTGCAGTAGCTGCAGCCCACGCGAAGTCTTGTGGAAATTGTCCATTCAGCATTTCATTTTGATACAGTAGTTGTGAATTTTCGGCAAACCCGTGATGTTCAATTAAGTTTCTGTAACAGTTTAAACACATTTCTCTCTGAGTGTTAACAAGAATGTGTAGAAGGTACATGTAATTTAAAAGAGCGGGCTAGCTCAAAGACTAGAAATTATTGTGCAAATGCAATCAGCTGTTACACAAATACTGACAGATATGTACAAAGAAAACTACGCTATTACTTATACTCTATGGAATTATTTGACTTCAATTAATAAACTTTCACCACATTAGTAAAGGAATACGAGTGTGTAAAATCTCTAGATTTACAAACTTATTGCGTACAAGATTTAATAAGTAATTATATAACAGTAGGCAGTAGAAAATATGCTCAAAATGTATCGCAAACAATGCTTTAAAAGAAATGGTAATATTCAAGAATATTTCTTAACAGAACGATTTCTCGCAATGAGTAACACTCCAACCGACACAAAACATTTCGTTTAATATTTACATATTGATAATGATTGTTTATTACCTATACCACAGTGCAGATGCCTTTGGTATTCTAGTACGCTCTGGATCAGAGAAGTTCACAAAATGGAGACCAAAACGCTCTGTGTAGCCCCGTGCCCATTCAAAGTTGTCCATCAACGACCAGGCTGTATATCCCTTCACATTACATCCATCGATTTTAATGGCTGCATGACGAATAAAATATTGTAAAATATGATACCAAATTTGCACGCCAAATTAACATATGCATCTAAGTGGTATGTACTGAGTTTTATTTTTTTCTACTTTTAGGATTATCTCACGGGACACAATAGAGGTAAGGTGTTTTTATACTGAAAAACAGTATTCAATTTTAGCACGCGCCATTATATGACGTATGGGCATACTTTGAGATTTAATTTTATTAGCTTAGTTACACATATATGACAGACACTGCTTTAATGAGTCGACTAAAATATCTATATAACGAAATATAATAACTAAATGCAAGTTTGATACCTTTAAGTAGGTTATTGATATAGTTTCTGTAGAAATAGATTCTGTGTTGGTCATTAAGAGTTCCGTTTTTATCCGAGACTCCGTTTTCAGTGATGTACACAGGTACATCTCCATACTGATCTTTGATCCAGTTTAGAAGTCTTCTTATTCCCTTAGGTGTGACCTTCAACCAGTCAGACCCAGATCTTAAAAGGACAACCATGTTTTGATATATACAAAGAAAACACTGATATAAGGCAGATCATTGTTGAGTTGTTTCCAAGTCTTCACGCAGTCTTGTGTTTCAGAATCCATGTACAGCGGCCTTAAAATTGTTGGAACCTGTACGTCTCAGTACATGTTGTATTTAAGCTTTCACCTTCTTAACGCTTAGTAATACGCTATTGAGAATAATCTAAAGTTTATCAAGACTTAAACTGCTTAACGAGGCTCAACAAGCAATGTGTGGAAATGAACGCAGGATATCGTAATAGGAACAAGAAAAGCTGTGTTACTACGTATCACAGCGGGCCTAGAAACAAAGCTTTCATGTAAATAATTTGAAATGGGAGCTGCAAATTAACTTAACAGACTTTATAACAGAGAAAGAATAAATTTATGTTCTAGGTTCATATAAAGCAAATACTTGACTATCTGGTTTGTGCATTTACAATTTACTGTTGTCATTTTCAGTACACCATTTATGACTTAAAAAGAAACAAAAACATATTCATAAAATAAGCTTTTAATAATCTTTACGCTCTTTCCGTTTCTTTTTTCATTCAACGTTATTTAAAAGAAAGTCAACGCAGCACTATTATAATATAATCTACGCTATCTTCCATTACAGTGATTCTTATAATATACAAAAATATTCCTAACTCTATCCTCGCAAAATCGTTTGTGGTCAAAATGTTTGTAAACAAACCAACGAACATTTTCACGACTACTGACAAGTCTCGTTATTCAAAAATGCATCATTTAGTTAACTTTAGCTACCTGTCAGTGTATTGCTGTAAACCGGTCTGATAACATGAAATGTAAACCAGTCTGATAAAAAAAGACTGTGTCTTGAGATTTCATTTCAGAAGTATGCTAAATAGACGAGAAAAATAGAATCAAACAAGTCTTACGTAACTCCATAAGTATTTTACAGAGCTGTACTAAATATGGCAGCTCGCAACAAAGCCTTAAAACAGAATGCTTTATTCTATTGTTTCGAGTTTAATAGCTATTTCGTGTAGTGTCATGAAAAGCAAAATCTCTCGTGATGTTAGCCTCACTATAGTTCAACATTGGTGTTTTTGCATATTCTTTCTTCTTTTCTTTCATTTATTTCTTATACCCTTAATCGGACCTCTGTTTTATATTGACCCTTAATCAGGAAATACCGGATAACGTTTTTATTCATATTCTTAAAAAACGGACAAACAATTACCCCAGCCATTTCGGGTCTGTATCTTCCTCGAGTTCTCTGTCGCAGTTGTAGGAAGTGTCAGAAATATTACATGTGTGATGAGATACCCTTACTGAGGTGTAATGGTTTAAACCAAAGAAATCGTTTGAACCTGAAAAGAAAATGTATATCGTTTTAAGACATTTTGGGTTGCTTTCAAATGACAATCAACATTTTTACCACTGATTTTTAGGCAGTAAAACTTTAGAAATCTAAAACCACTTTTGGTAGTTACTTAACACTAAAACCGTATTTTTTGCAATATACAGTGCACTACTTGAAAAAAGGTATTTGCAATGTTTAAATAGTCATATAAAATGACCTTTAATTAGCCGTTTCTCTTCTTCTGAAAATGGCGGCAGTCTAGATTCATTTAGCCCCTCAGCTACACTCCTTCTGTCAATCTGTTCTTTCATGATCTCCGGATAGTCACCATTTACGTAGATAGGATGTGCAAACCAGCCAAGGTGGAACTGAAGACCTCGCTCAGCAGCATTCTTGTCGTCAGGGTCAAGCGGATTCTTTGGTACCCACCAATCACAATTCATTGTTATTCCAACTTTTCCTGATGAAAAAGATTTGATAAAAGTATGACTACCGAAAATATACGCATGGAACATTCCATTTCGTCAGATACAGGAACACAGGTCCACTCATAGGTTTGAGACAAAAAAGACAGAATGCAATTTCAACCCTGTCCCTATTAGCCTTTTAAAATAAACGTGTCCATTATTTCTATTTTGACAGTACTATCATTTGCTCAAACATAACTTTATTCTTAAGATACTTTTGAACTTACCATGTTGGGTTGTCTTATATTTGTTTTCATAAACTCTGTAAGCTTTTGCGTGAGCAAGAATGAGAGTCCGTGAGACTTTGTAAATGGCAGTTCCACTGGTCTTTAAACCTGTATATAGACAAGCAAAGGAATTATTTTACAACTTTAAAGATACCATGTATGACTGTAAGTTTGATTGAAATAACAGAAGCGACAAAGAAAGAATAAATAATTTTACATATGTAGCAACAAATTTATAGTATGACAATATAATAAATTCAAACATACCAGGTGCCATGGCTGCATACTCATGTCCCAGAAGTGAAACCACCCAGGGCTCATTTAATGTTATCCAAAATTTAACCTGTAATAAATTAATACATCTAATCAGTAAAAGGAATGAATTAAACATACAAAATTATATAACTGGTAAATCACAAAATTCAGTTTTTCACGACTACATTGAATCGTGTACATGTTTTCTTCTTTTTCCAGCAGAAAAAAAAATGCATACTATGAACTAATTGAGTTCGTCTAACTGCATCTGATTAGAGAAACTCTACCTCGTTGACATATATCCACTGGGTATACTGGTACCTTGGTTGAAACGCAGTTTTGAACATACAAAAACATCTCATTTGCAGTATCAATTTTGACTTGCATTTTAAATATATTAGTTTTGCCCTTTCAGAGACTGGGTAATTTGTCAGACAATTTCCTGTATATTTGTTTACCCTGTCTCCATATACTCCAAAGCAAGTATCAGCATAGGCAGCGAAATGATCAGCTGTTGTTTCATTTCTCCATCCACCAAAATCCTCCAATGCTTGTGGTAGATCCCAATGATACAATGTTATCATAGGGGTTATACCAACATCTAGCAGGGCGTTAATCAGGCTGTTGTAGTAATCTATGCCTTCCCGGTTTATTTCACCATACCCGTTTGGAAATATACGTGGCCACGATATAGAGAAGCGATAGTGACTGACCTGTCAATTTAACAGATAGAGTTCATCGTAACATTCCAAAACTACATACAACCAAGGTGTTTATTCGTAAATATTTAGAATCTGGTACTCGGAATCCCTAACCTGAAGAGAAATTGGTTTATAAACAATCGAAATAACATAAAAATGTACTAGACAAAAATATTTCTTTTAAGCAATTTTCGTTGAACTATTTAAATCATATATGCATCACCTATACATAGTCGCAATATCTATTGTTCATTAATTACGTATGCAAGTTATCATGAGAAAATATATTCTATATCTAGTACATTTGTCACTTAATGAGAAATGTAACATTAGATATTATACCCCTAGTCCTTGAAGAAGTTTCACATCCTTCTCATAATACTTGTAACTTTTGCACGCATCATTGCCAGTGTCGTTGTTATCTACATTTCCTGGTTTCTGGGAAAAGGTATCCCAGATACTTGGACCACGGCCTAAAATAAATGCAATACTGAATAGATTATACTGACTGACCTTTCGTGCTTTATTTTGAGTTTAAATTGCATTTTTTTATGTTTCTTTATTTTTTACAGGGTTCAAAAGTAAATTGTTTCTTTCGTGTCGATAAAATGCCTTTCAATATTGATTTGTCAACTGTATGTAAAAACTATGCAGAAAATATAGGAGAAAAGGAGGAAAGTGAAATAGCATAGAATAGACGTCTTATAGTTCTTGGTTGAAGTTTATTTTAATTTTGTGACTAACGCTGTTTTATTTTTAAAGGGAGCTTATTTGCTTGTTGAGACGACATAGGATATGATTGAAATAAAGCTAAAGACTGTACTATATTTTAAATAAGCGTATGAACATGTTTACCTCCCTCATTCCATCCGCCCTCCACTTGATATGCAGCAGTCGCTGCGCTCCATACAAAATCATCTGGAAAACTGTCTTGTAGGAAGTTGTTTTCTTGAGGTATAAAAACATCTAAATCGTCCTCTCGGAATCCATTATTAATAACGACATTTCTATACGAAGATTGATAATGTAAAACATTTAGATATGCTTCTGACGAAGAAAATTAAGAAAATTAAAAGGAGTAAATATAAATTTTACACTATACCACCACAATAACTTACTTATAAATGTGGTGTACAATTAATTTATCTAAGGACAAGTATCAAAGTCTGGTATTGCAACAAGGCCAAGTACGTAATAAAAGTCCAAAGAACGTGTTATACTTTATATTCTGTATGGCCATACCGATCGGTATATACACTCAACGGTTTAAAACGCAAAAGTGGAGAAATATTATTTTAATAGTGTTATTTCCAAGTTTTAATTTTCAAATTTATATAGAACAAAAACAATACAAGATTGATTGTAAAAATTTAATACTTACACGCAAAAAAGAGTACAAGAATAAAATCAATAGGCATTCAAATAAAAATGTTCAACAGGGAAAGGATTTTTGGTTTTTAAAACTTTTTTGGGTTTTTTTTTACACAAAAATAAATATCCCATCATCCGATCTCTGTAAATTGATGCTTAAATTCCTTTGTACTTCACTGCCAGGTCTAGCAAAATTTTGTTTCTGAAATACTTAACACTTTTTTTTTTGGAACCTAACACTTGTATATTGTTCAGTCTTCAAACAGACAAAATGAGTTAAAAATGGTGAATGTCATATTTTTTGCGTACCGGTAAAACATAGCTGATGCTTTCGGTGTTCTGCTTTTGACTGGACTTGAAAAATTGACGTGATAGAACCCGTGACCTTGCCGAGAGTCGACATCCCCGTCCACGTAGTCTAGTAAAGACCAGGCGGTGTATCCTTTCACATTCACCTCGTCCAATTTTACAGCTGAAGGAAGGAAAGTAATCATAAAGTCGCAGTAATCAGACCATGCTTAATCCAAGTGCTTTACTACATGAAATTATGACATGTAAATCTATATTGTTTGCTTTGATGTCACTGGCAAAGTAAAAACATTACACAATTGTTTGGTGGAGTAAAATATCTATTTTACGCTGATTATAAATTTAACTTCTTGTGACTTAAAACATTTCTTCCGATGAAGAGAAACAATTTTTGACACTTTAAAGTAAAGCTGCACTCGTTTGACTGATTTACAAAGCTGCATGCATGATAAAATGATGATTTCATGTAATTTTGTCAAGAAAATGGATCTATATGATCTATAGTAAATCAGACATAGTTCTTGACTACGCTGTTAAAATTGCTTTGAATGGTCTGGTCTAAAAGTGGAAAGAAATACCTTTGAGCATTTCGTCAATAAATTCTCTATGATAAGTCACCCTTTCTGTATCATTCAGTTGTTTGTAGTCAGAAACGCTATTGGACCTGACATAAACTGGTATATCGCCGTAATGCATTTTTATCCAGTTCAGAGTCTTCCGCATAGACCATGGATTGTCCTTCCGTAATAATGAATCTGATCTAGAAACATTGAAAACATTGGACTGGTTAGTAAAATCTAATCAAAATATTTGTATGATTTAAATATATATTTAACTTTATTTTGCACATAATATGATAAAATGCAAGTCAAGTACAGAATTACGAAAAAGTAAAAACAACTTCAAGGTAGATTCTTGAATCATTTGACAATTTTTTTTTTCAACACAACACTAGAACGAGACGTATTATCACTGTATTCCAATAGGTTGTAAGTATACATGATGTTCATTTAGAATTGATTACCATACAAAAGCAGTACTATCAATAAAAACACGTACTTATTCCATCTAAGATCTTGCTCGCAGTAAACACCACTGTCTTGCCATAAACCCATGTCACTGCTTGTGTACACATGTTGATTGCATAGCTGCGCTGGTAAACTACTGACCCAAAGGAAATCTGCCGATCCTATAAAGCCGGTCGAAAAAGTTCATTTCCTTTATCCACTTTTCTTTAGTACAAAACATTAATCGATCTTTATTATGTAATTCATCTTTTGTTTGTATTTGTATTTAAAATAAAATTAACTGAGCATAGTAATTTAAGCTATATTGTTATAACGCCAGTTGTTTTGATTCTTAATTAGAATAAACAAATGTAGATACACTTCTCTTGCAGAATATCATAAAGTGTTTTACAGACATCAGTTCAATTAGATATTAAAAGTACCCACTATTAAGATCTTGCCTCTCGGATTCCGTAAATTCAGTAAGTCTGCATTCCCCATTTTGATTTTTGCTTCTGTTGCAAGTTTTATTTTTCATTATCTGTGGATAGTCATTGTTGCCAAATATAGGATTGGCAAACCAGCCGAGATTGAATTGCATCGCCGTATCTGAGGCTTCCCAATCACCAGGAGAAAACTCGTCACGTGGCTCTCTCCATCCCACATCCATAGCAATTCCAAGCTGTCCTACAACAAAATACGAAAATACATATCGTAGCAAATTACCAGCACAAGTAAACTACTCTTGGATGTTTTTGAATCAGCACTTCTTTTAGAAATTCAAGAAAAGGTTCGTCTGAAAACTATCGACACTAAATCTATTGTTTCTGATCGACCGATAAAAGAATAATATGTTATCAGGCGACAGAATAACATAAGAAATAGGGAACAAAATGACAAAGAAATTAACTTACTGACCGAAGTTAACAACAACAAAATAAGTTTCTGATCTATTACAAAATAATCTAAATGACAGATTTAATACGTAATTGGTTTTTGTAAGTAATGACAAATTTAAAACACAGCACACGTCAACCAGTAGGTGCTTGACATATGATTAAATGTTTTAACTATCTTTTATGAAGTGCTAAAACCAACACGTACATGCTTAATGTTTAGTAATACATCATTCTACGTACAATGTTTAAATTCGTCACGTGATCTAATTTTTACAAACAAATTACGTCAACTGTCAACAACGTTCAATGTATTATGTATGTACTTTTTCCTAAGTGAATGCAATCGTTAAAACCGTTTATTCAAGCTTCAAATACTGTTTTGACTTATACCTTTTTGTTTCGTTGCATATTTATCTTGGTACAGCTTGTACGTGGCTGCGTGTGCTTTAAGTAGATTGTGGGCAGCCATGTAGTAAGTTACTCCGTGCTCATTATTTCCGGCCAAGTTATTTCCATTTCCATAATACAAACTACTTATCGTGTACGGTTCATTTATTGTTATCCACATATTCACCTGCAATATACATAACAATGCTGGTAAAGGTTCTATCACGTGACTAGATAGTTTCAAACTGTAAATTTTGGGAAAATGTAAGAAGATGTCCTGTGATCAATAAAAATAATATTTACAAAAAAGACACCAGAATTAACCTCAAACAAATTGCAAACGGAAATAATGTCCGTTCCGAATTGTTAACAATTTATTCTAAATAATCAAAACAACATTACATAATGCGAGCTGTTACCATTTGACAATTTTAATCTTATAAATATTCGGATAAATATTGTTAAAAGTTGAAGTTCGGCGAATTTCTCCATTTTGAATGTGCAAAATTCCATTTAAGGTATAAAGGAGAACAATCTGGCGTCTGTACTCAGAATGGCATTCTGCAGATGGACAATTCATTTTACATAAGAAAGGAAAACAAATAACGAGTCTCCTTCTTTGGGTTATGAAGTACGGCTTGCCTGTTTATATTTAAGATATTTATGCCTAAATTATTTCTGAAAAACTGACATGTATAATTCTAAACAGAGCAGCAGAAGTTAGTTTTCCGAGGAAAAAATGAACTCGAGATCTTTTGCCATAAACGAGCTTTTTGGTCATAAAAGAGCACTTGTCAGTGCAATGTACAAAATAAAAAGAACTGTTCAGTATTCACCTTAACTATAATTTGAAAATTGCCATGATAAATTAAATCTTTACTTTCTAAATTAAGGAGATATTTGCCTTGCATAGTATTTGTACATGGCAAGCCAATTTACTATTTAATCAAAAAAGATATATCTTTCTGATTCCATTGAGAAATCTCCAAAAATAAATGTCTCTTAAATTTAGAGGTATCTAAGTAAATTAGGAGATATCTTCCTTAAAAGTGATATCTCTAATGTTTTGAAAAATATACAAATACTAAAGAGATATCTATCAAATGTAATAGAGATATCTCGCTACCATACAGAGATATCTCTCCTGCATCAAAGAAATAGCTATTTAAAATATAGAGATATCTCTTTATCTTAAAGGCATAACACCAGTTCGAATATTCTATAAACGTTGAATCGTAACAGGGTCTTTCCAAAAGGGAAAATACGACATACTGCATTGAATGTGACCATATTGTGTTGAAAATTTGAACGTAACAAACGAATTAACAAATTATATTTTGCCTTTTCAAAAACGAAAGTAGGTTTTCCCGTTTTCATATATCTTTGTAATTTTCCAATGATGTGCAAAGTATATGCCTGACTGTTTACAACATCCAATAAAGCGAAAGTAGGACAAAAAAGACCACCCAGGTCAATCTACGGATATATGCAAACATTCACTCGTTTTTCTGCAGGGGGGTTTTAAAAGGGGAAATACTCCACGGCTATTGTAAAGTTTTAGAAGCCAGTTTCAAACTGTTTTAACCTGATACAATTCCAGATTTAAAAGAAAATTCGATTTTGTGTTAGTAATGGACCTTTAAAGTTCTCTGTAATTTTGAGAGAATTCACTCAATAATATAGAAAAATATCTTTAAAATGATGTTAAACAGATATCTCTAAAAGTATAGGAGGTATCTCCCCGTGATACAAAGATATCTCTCAGCATGAATAGACATATCTTTTTGAACAAAATATATCTCTTTGAAATTAGAAAGATTTCTCTTTTTGGAATAAATAGTAAAATGGCTAGCGATATTACAATTTATTTGAAAAGCAAAATGCGTTTTGCCTTTGCAAAAGAAAGTTTCTCTGCCCTTTACCAGTTATCCTGGAAAGGTAGATAATTGAAAATCTTATACAGAACAAATATTGCATGATACGGTACATGTTCTCTTTTTCTAAATACCTTACTGTAGTGGCTGAATTTTCCCAGCATGGTAGAAATTAACCGGCAACTTTTTTTAAAAAATAATTGGTGATAAAAGACTCACCTTATCCCCAAATTCTCTGAAGCAGGTATCAGCAAAGTCCGAGAAATAACCAACGATTTCTTTATTCAACCAACCGCCTTTATCTGAAAATATAAACATGTTCACTTTTGCATTATAATTATTGTAGGTTTGGATATAACTCAGAGAAGAAAATGAGTAAAACAGTTTTAAAGTCTACCGGGATAACAGATCTAGCTACACTCAATGTACACGTACGCAATATTAAAGTATGGCTTTTCTGCATTGTCTAAAACACTGATCTCGTTCTTAAATATTTGAAAACCTATTTTGATCGTAAGATTAGACAGAGAACATCTATGAATTTCGTAGTTTAACTTAAAAATAACTAACGATAAAATTACCATACTGCAGCATACTAAATATTTATCCCTCCAAGGAAGCTATTCATTCAAACACTTTCATTCATCTTATTCTTAGCTTGAATAAAGGTAGGTTGGGTTTGTTTCGTTCAGAACAAATTATATAAGCAACACAAACTATGATTTAAACATTTGCAATGGAACAAAGACAGACTAAACGATTGACAGAATGTACATACCTTGAAGTGTTTTAGGGAGTTCCCAGTAATTATGTAATGTTACAACAGGTTTGATGTTCCACTTTAAAAGCTCATCAATTAAGTGTTTGTAATACTGGACACCGGCAGTATTCACAGGCTTGGTTCCATTTGGAAACATTCTTGCCCATGACACCGAGAAATGGTACGAATCCACCTAAAACGAATAACGCAAGAGCCATGCTGCAAATGAACCATTATATTTCCCATTCTGATACCATGATGTCTTAGTAGTCGTTTTAGTGTAAACAGCACTGGTAAGAAATGACAAAAATATTTGATATATCATTGAGCGTATTACTTAAAAGTTTAACGATTCAATAAAACTTGATCACTCAGGTCCATCTTGACTTGTAATAATATTCAACCATATCCAATTTTACATACTTTTAGATGCCTTAAAAGTTGCACATCCTTGATGTAGTTGTGATAGCTGTCGGCTGTAAGACTTTCCCCGTTCTCGGATGAATCCCATATGGTTTGTCCTCGACCTTCAATATATTATCACTTGTTCGAAATAAACGTGACTTCCAGTGTAAAGTCATTTGTTAAGAGTTAGGAGCTGATTAGTTCATACAGTATTGAACATTAATAGCTAACAGATCTCCATCAGTGTTTAAGCAAAGTGAATTGTAGTTTCTTAAAAAAACACCTTGAAACTGGAAGCAATTTAAACTAGAGGTGTTCTTTATGCAATGTTTCCCCCGTCTTCACCACAATGCCCATAAGTCAAAAGTCAAAGTAAAGGTCAATACCGGGGCATGTTGTAAAAGTGCAGAACAAGATCTCATAGTTATTATTTCACGTACATTTATTTAATTCTTAACATTTTTAGGAAATAATCTGATAGTTGAAGGATGTGCCTCCTTTTTTACACTCGCATACATTGTACATGTTGAAATAAGACAATATATTTACTGTGTACATCCATTAGAAATACAATGTATGTCTGCATTTTCTATTCTAACATGTAAGTGCCTACTTTAAACATTCAAAACATTTTTGAAATTGAAAGATGGATAAAGATTTTTAAAGATAATTCAAATAAGCAAAAGAACCATGTTTTTTACTAACTCATGCAAAATGTCTAAATGCAGCCTAAAGGTGTAAATGTTTATTATATATTATAAAACTTGATCAAACTTGTTATCACACAAGTATTAACAGTTGTTGACACATTGAGATCTTAAACAATAGGACCACGTGACAATACCGTCGTCGTCTGCTCCACCTTCTATTCGGTATGCCGCTGTCGCTATACCCCATTCAAAGTCGTCTGGAAATGCATCGTAGTAAAACTTTCCTACAAAGTCTGGCGCTGTACCTCGTCCACCTGTAGCAGGATAACCGGGTTTGAAACCATTTTCCTTGATCAACTGAATAAGAGAGATATTTTAGCATTACATCCTTATCTGTCCATTTGTGAGTGTATTCTCCACAGAAGGTTTGATTAATTCTTGATCTTAACTCTTATTTCCTTACAACATAGAAACCTCTAAGTCTGACAATTGATATATATAGTTCGCTTTAATCAATTATGAGTAATTAATGTTTTAATCAATTTCAATAAAACTATATGCAGAACAATACCTGAGTATACCAGAGCGCTGACCCCTTCGGAACTCTGGGTCTCTCGGGGTCACTGAAGTTGACGTAATGTATTCCAAATTTCTCTGTGTAACCGACATTCCATTCAAAATTGTCCATCAGTGACCACGCTGTGTAGCCTTTAACATTGCAACCGTCCAGTTTTATAGCTGAAATATCCATGTACACGAGTTATATAAATGCATCCAAAGTAAGTGATAATTAAAACTATAAAGTTCCATGATCTTGTACCTTTTGGATTGCAATTGTAACTGTTCTTCATTTAAGTGTGTAAGAATAAAGAATTTTATTTTGTACAATTTTTGCCTGATGCTCAACACAACCGGGTGAGTTTCGTATTACGTGTTTATAAAAAAATTGTCTATATAAACACTCGGTGTAAATATATTCCAAGCTTCTAGATCCCTTGATAAAATTTACAATAAAAACATGTGCAAACGAAAAATAAACAAGAGGTTGTTTACAGTAGCAAGAACAAGTGGGGTATTTTACCTCTGGAAGTATCTCAACATTAAGAAAAATCATGTAACAGAACAATGAATAATAAGAGAATCACATATAATCATCAAAGCACAGTATCCACTGAAACAATACCACATACGTATACATTGTACATGTAAGTCAGTCTTTCAGCTATCATTAAGGCAGGATAGAGAAGATATACTGTAGATTTATTAATAACTATATAGAGGCAACACTTTCGCCAAGTGCAGTAAGTCAAGAGCATAGCATTCAGAAAACCGCAAATACGTCACGAAGCAAATAACAACTACATGTACATACATGAACAAGGTCATAGGTTACATCAAAGATTACCGCCCAGAAACAGTCAGTTACTCAAAATAATGGTAACTTGGGGAAGCTAACGCAAACTTAGAATAGGCTAATCCTTTCTGTTTGAAAGTACATCCATGTCAAAATAAAATAGTCAGATTTATAAATGATATGGGTCCAAAGGAAAGTGTCAATTGTCAAACTCTTGCTGATATGTCTCTTTTGAATATTGAAGCCAGAAACAAGCAGCTTCGTTTGAACCATGTATTTAAAATTGTAAATAGTACAGGACCTTCTTATATGAAAGAAAGTTGTTATGTTTACAAGAGAGTTCTCATTCTCATTTTACCCGCTCTAAATTATATAATTTTGTTGTTCCAAAATCTAATGGAAAAAAATATATAACTTTTTATTACTCTGCAATTAATGATTGAAATTAACTGCCTGTGCAAATAAAATAAATGACTAAAATTGGACAGTTCAAGAAAGCGGTTAAATGCCATTTGTTAGATGTGGCTAATATTTCTTTAGTCCGATGGTTTATTTATTCATGATAGACTGATCAATACTTGTTTTTAATTCTAATGCACTTTATTTCGAATGCAATATAATTGTTTATAGAGCATAGAAACATATTATAATGTACATTTAACTTAATTTTCCATTTTCATGTGAACTTCCAAAATCCAAAGTCTTATTTTTCGTTTTCTTTTTTGATCTATGAGGTATTTATTAGGACCCCAGTGGGAAATAAGCTTTAGGGCTTTATGGGCCATCCTAGGTTTAATACACAATTATTTTAGCTAACTGCTATTTCGAGTTTCTTATATATTAGTTTACTAATGTTTTATTACTTAGTTCATGAACAACTATAAACAAATTTATTGGTGCTTATGTAAGTCTAAGTGAATAGTGATAATTTATTGTGAAAATGATCTGTGATATATTACTCATTTGTTAATTCAAACACTCTGTGATATATATATATTTCTTAGTCAATTTGATAATGTCGATATTATATGTATTTAATTTATTTGTAATTATGTGTATTCTACCTGAAATAAAATCAATCAATCAATCATCCTCGCTTCGCATTAAGCCATACCTTTAAGTATTTCATTAATGTAGGTCCTGTAGAAATGGATCCTGTGATAATCTCTGAGAGTACCGTTTCTATCAGATACACCATTCTCTGTGATATACATATCAACGTTGTTGTAATGTGATTTTACCCAGTTCAGGATCTTCCGCATTCCGAAAGGCACTACTTTCAGCCAATCTGACCCAGATCTGATATATAAAAGAAGAAGTTTGGAAAATAGAAGTCCCTCCGAATGACTGCGCCACAACAGGCTGTTAATTCTGATACTGGTTTCAGCTTAAAAAGGTAATTTTATTTCAACAGCTTTAGAACATATTTATAAGCATAATTTGACTGCTGCTATATGAGATCAGAAAACGTACTAAGTTCATGAAATAATGATCACTTAATAATGCTCAATGTGAGAAGTACTCACTGTGAGTAATGCTCATTAAACAATGGTCACTGGACAAAGCTTACTGGGAGTAGTGCTCACTGCGAATAATACTCACTGAACAATACTCACTGAGCAATGTTCATTGTGAGTAGTGCTTACTGTGAGTAATGCTTATTGAACAATGCTCACTGAACTATACTCAATCTAGTAGTGCTCCGAGTAGTGCTCACCGAACAATTTGAACGCTTTGAGTTAGTGCTCACTGGAACAATGGTCACTGAACAATGGTCAGTGAACAATGTTCACTGTGAGTCGTGTTCACTGCGAGTAATGATCACTGAACTATTCTTACTCAACAATCCTAACTGGGAGTTGTACTGTTCATTGTTAATGGTCATTCTACATTGTTAATACTTCACTTGTATTAAAAAGTTTTTTTATATAGTCAGCCGTTCTGAACTGAAATAGCGTTAGCGTTTGCATCCAATGATTTAATGAATGCTTAATCCAAATCGACTTTCAAATACATTTGTATGTATGTTTTGTTAGCGACCAAGGACCCCAAGTATGCATCTTCAATCACTAGTATCATTAAAGTGTTAATTGTTTGTTTAATTATTTTCGCGATTAAAATGAAATAGCATTTAGAACAAAAGAAGACAATTCTGAAAGTTTACGTAGAACATTCCTGCTTTCCATTCTTAGTTTGATTTTATTCATTCTCAAAAACAACTCCAGCTGTTCAGTTTTCACCGGAGTGTTAAAAGAATCAAAATTATTCGGCGTCTTATTACGGTAAAAAACTGCAAACTTTGAAATAAACGGTTGTGACAAATGTTCGATGTCTGCTTAAAATATCTGATAAATAAATCATGGTCGGTTTTACTGGAATTATTGAGATAAAGAACAAAATGTTTCATTTATCAAAATCTTATTCCTTTAGTTCTAGTCTCTGAACTGAGTTTACATGTTCATACTGCAAATCAATAAAATTTGAAAATGTTAAGGTAAATAGTATCTCATGCGGATATAAAACGGCTATCTAGAAGTTTGCGTACACATGTTTAAACATTGGTCGACTATTTGAAATCATTACAGCGCGAATATGTCATAAGTGGGATTGCAAATTCGACGTCAAAAACTTTTAGCAGATAATCGAGTGTGCACCATTCCTTGCGCAAAAAAACCCAGAGATGTTCGATACAAACATACCCGATCCAGCTAGGATCTCCAATGTCACGTGTGTCCTTGTCGTCCCAGTAATTTGCGGTGTTATCTGTTTTCCGGTCAGATGTTACATATCCGGAAGAGTAATGGTTTATACCGAGAAAGTCAAAAGTACCTGAAAACAATATAAGAATATTCACTCATTACTTTTGCCATGCAAGGGTTTTTTGACTAGGCACAAATGTATTCCCTTCGTGTCAGGTATCTGTGTTCTCCAAATCACCAACCGTGTAACGAAAAGGTATTTTTAGTATCGTCTACATTTTGGTAAGATTTCTGATCTGTTGTTTTCAATTTTTCTTATATTCCAAATTTACTTTTTCATTTCCTTATTCTTATATCCCTTCTTGTCATTTCGTTCATTTTCCAAATGCTTGTTATTCACTTATATTTGCCAAATCGCTTATTCAATTTACAAATGTATACATCTTTCAGTCTGTTTGACAGACATGTGTCTGGCCTCTTTTATGTATGATTGTTTGGCTGTGTATTATCCAGTGGTTTCTACGAGTCCATGCTTACTTAATTGTCATCTGTTCATAATATGCTATTTCAAATTTCACATATATCTACATATATATATTAAAGAAAAATACACAGACGACTATTTAATTGGTAAAATCTGAAATTTATTGGGGATGTCTTTGACATATAGGTTCACACGAAATATCATATCAATTTTTAAAGAACGATTTTACAGCGAATTGATGCATTTATATACCATTTATTTCGGCTTTCTCATCGTCGGTAAACTCTGGTAATCTGGATTCATTGTAGCCTTGAATCTTACTCTTCTCTCTGATAAGTTCTTTCATGACCTCGGGATAGTCACCATTAATGTGTATTGCATGAGCATACCAGCCAAAACTAAATGCCGTGGCTCGGTCAGAGGCCTCCAGATCGTCTGGGTTATACATATCGCGGGGCTCTGACCAGCCAACGCTGATGGTTATACCAAGTTTACCTGAAAATGAATACAGAACATTTCAAGAAGTTTTTTCTTTATTGCATCATGCCGGTTATTTTTACATTCGCCGCATCGTCTGTTGAATATGTCTGACGTTCGACATCTGAAAGAATTGGAAATAACAGTTCTGCTATTAGGGTGGACCATATGATATGAAGATTTTTTTGTGATATCAAACTCGCAAGTAGAACCTAACAGACGTAATTTTATAAGTCGTATATATGAAACACATGCACTTTAAATACCAACTGAGCGGCAATGTGATTATTCACGAAACTGAATGTTGTCTTCAGTTTTAAAATCCAGAAAAGGTTCATTTCAAGTACAAATTTGGGAACCATAATTTTTCGTTATATCCGGATGTATTTATATCCATAATATTGTTTGCTAAGAGAAAATTTATTCTTTATATCCGGAATTTCGCTATATCGAGAGTCGTTGAAAATATAAGAGTACTCTACCAAACACTTAAAAAGGCGATTTATAAAGAAAGTACGAACGGATGTTTACCATAGTATTTTTGCTTGAATTCCTTTTCGTATATTCGGTATGCCTTGGCATGTGCTTTGATGATATTG
Source organism: Saxidomus purpurata (assembly GCA_022818135.1). Taxonomy (NCBI): domain Eukaryota; kingdom Metazoa; phylum Mollusca; class Bivalvia; order Venerida; family Veneridae; genus Saxidomus; species Saxidomus purpurata. Next base: position 10,490,852 of record JAFMSR010000007.1, read on the forward strand.
TGTGAGGACTTGTAACCACCTTCATCAGCAGTATGGATATTTGGCGGGAAAGAACCGTCTGCATACCCTGACTGTGCTATCAACTTTGGCTCATTGAATGTTATCCAGAATTTCACCTGGGAACGAAAAGTTCACAATTCTGTGCCACGACTTTCCATTTGTTTCCACTTTAATGAATATGACGAAATTATAAAAAAAGACTCGAGTGATCAAATTGAGTGAACTTAAGTTTCAAGACTATTTTTTATCAAATGCTATTTATTTTCATTTTAGTTAAATATTACAAATATGTCTACATTCTTAATTTTTTATAGCATTGTTTCTGTTCTAACGTACAAATTGACTTTCGTTTCTAATAATAGCGAAAATGAATTTCAAATAATACTTTACATGCTCTGAAAATTTCTCAAAACAGATTCTTGCGTAGTCGGCAAAATAGTCGACAATGGATTCATTTAGCCATCCACCGAGTTTATTAAGCTGTTCTGGCAAATCCCAGTGGTACAACGTCACCATAGGTTCAATACCTGTCAAAAATATTGTATTAATTACAGTTAATTACCATGAAACAAAATCAAGGTACATATTAATAATACTAGTGTTCAACAATCAAGTTATGTATGGAAATTAAACCTTGATATCAAATTGTATACATCTTTTTGAAACAAAAATTTAGTTCTTTTATTATATACATTTGTCAAGGCTGAATATTCCGGAATTTACTTAACTAATGAAATCAGATAAAGTTAGTATCAGCTATGTTTGTACATGAAGCTTAAAAATGAGATTAGAAACAAATATTGCCACTTGATATTATGTCATCTACTGTTACATATTTATATTTGCATGTATGCTCATGGTCCGTGGTCTACTGTATATATCAATAAAACTATAAAACTACATCGACATTAGACTTAATATCTTGCAATTAACGTAACAATACGCGATGGTTTCTTCCAAGGGTTCCGATCTACAATCGTACTTCAAGAACCTGATCGTGGAGTGTATGTATACGAACCTGCTTCCTTCAAAGCTTTTGTAAGATTGAGGTAATATTCCACTCCTTTGTCATTTATGTTATCTTTCGTCCCGTTCGGTAATATTCTCGTCCACGCAATGGAGAAGCGGTAGTACCTTGTCTGCAACGAGTCAAATAATTGCATTCTTTGTAATGTGTTCTTTTGCATGATTGGTGACACTTTTTAATTTAGATAAGGAAGGGAATGACTTTCGCTCTCATTTTTATTTTATATATTGTACATTGATCAGCTTCATCTAAAAGTAAACATTATTTTCTTTGAGGGAAAGCAATGTTGACCCGTCTATAACACAAGTAGTATCTTCTCGTCTATGCACAAAAAGAAAAGGAATTGGCTTGTGGCATTGCATACAAACAGGAACACTTATTAAATGAAATACAAAACACACAATGCAATTGTCATTTTTGTCATCGTACAGTGATTGATGGAGACATTAGGTAAAGAAGGATAGCATTTGGAACATCGCTCGGTCCTTCTCCATAGTATTTATAAACATCCCGAAAGGGCACAGATGAGAGTTTTGTAGCAGCATAAAGACTGCTAAAAAATCTGACTGATATGGCCAAAAACGTTATTTGAAAAGTACACGTTACTATGCATTCGTCTGTGATATGTCCTATTCTATGACCCTTTAATAACAAGTCGTCTTTGATGAATGGTCTAAGCTAAGACATTTACCCCTAACGCCTTCAGAATCTTGACATCTTCCATATATTTATGGTAACTATCACATGCAATGTTTCCATTGTCGTTGTTTAGAACCGCCCCTTGTGTATTGGCATGGACATCCCAAATACTCTCACCTTTACCTACAAGAAGAATTCCACAATTGGCAAGAAGGGAAAATGTTAAAGTAAGAGTGAATAATGCAATAGTTGTATAAATGGTACGGAAAACCTTTTGCGACTACGTAATTTAAGCTTTCCTAAAAATGTATGCATGTATTCTTTGCATTCATTTTCACACTAAAGCTAACTGTTAGCGGAAATTCTGAACATGTGCATGATTTCGGATAACGGCTGCAAGCTTCGTATTAACATATGCCATTTTACGTCTTGTTTCCGTTGCGAATTTCGATATGTAATAACGATTAATAGTAGTGGTAATGTCCGATTAAGGGTCAAACAACAATCAATTGCTAGCTACAAAAGCATGTTCACGATTACCGTCTTCGTTATAGCCTCCTTCCACTTGATAAGCCGAAGTTGCCGAGCTCCAGGCAAAGTCGTCGGGGAAGTCGTCATAGTACATGCTGTCTTGATAAGTCACCGGACCGCTCGGGAATCCTCCAGGACCATTAAAACCCTTCTCAAAACCATTATCTTTTACGATCTGACGAAGATTTGTACATTACATTTAAAGTAAATAAATTTACAATAGCCGCACGAGTAAAGCAAATGTTGAATAATGAGTTAGGAAAGTTCACTTGTTCTGCAGACTTGTATATGCATATATTAGTTGATATTTAAAATTTACCTGTCTGTAGTACACAGCGGATGATTTGTTTGATCTGGATATGTTGTCAATCCCGAGTTTGAAAAGACCAGTATTCTTGTTCTCTTTAAGGGGTGATGGTATGTCATCAACAAGAGTACCTACACTGAATCCTTTCACGTTGTCTAAATGATCTATGAGTATTGCTGCAATATTTATGGCATAAATGTGTTATACCAACACTAATTAACACTGATATTGACTAATAGACATATATACTTTTCAATACTTATGTTGACTAACCCCTAATTCAAATACGCATTGTGTAATATTGTCGAATATTAATGCATATCGAGGGTTGACCGCAAAACTGTCACAAGTCTTTCTTTACTTTATATAATTACAACAGTTTTGCGGTAGACCCTCAATATATTGATTAATAGCTGTGCTAACATTGATTAATTCTTTGACTACTTCATACTTAGACTAATAACTTCCACTAATACTGGGTTGTTTATTGAAGGGTTTAAATGACACCTTAATGAGTTTAATTACAATCAAATAAGAAAAATTATAGCATCGACAGAATTTTAAATAACGTGTGATCCGCAATGTATGTGTACTCTTATTTTCGATTCGCATTAAGCCGGCGAAACTCATGCCGTATACAGTTCATTTAGGGTAATGTAACAGTGACGTAACGGAAGAGTTCAACGTAATAGTACAATATTTACAAGATAATGTAATGATTAGACATTTTTCTTGAAATCATGATCTACATTTTCATGCAATGGTTGCAACTTTTGCGTACGCATATATCTATGACGTCACTACTACATTAATTTACATGAATTGTTCCTAACATAAATCAACTGTTTGTAGCTGTTTCTTCTTAAATACTAAATTCTTCTTTGTGGGGTAATCTTTCACGATTGTAAGTTGCTAAAATACCTTTTAGAACTTCATCAGCATGTTCTCTGATCCACTCGACTCTCATCTTATCACGTACTCCATCTGTAACATCCATAACGCCTGTTTCGGTAACGTATATTTCAACATCAGGGTACTCAGCGCTCATCTTTTTCAAGAGATGTCTCAGGCCTTGTGGGTACATGTATGTCACGGGATCATCTCGCCTGATATTTCCAGGTTATTGTATTGTTTATAATCAGGTTAATAAATATTCTCTCTTTATAAAATTGCGATATACATGTAACATTTATTATACGTTTGATCGTATACAAATTTAACTTTAATAAGACCAATATCACGCAGTCATCTAATACACTTACATTTTTATGATAGAAAGCATTCTTAATTATTTATGTACTTAAGTAATACCTGAAACCGACCCTGCTTAAATCTCAAATGGCATTGTCCTTCTTTCAATACGGAAATGTTTAAAGGTATGCTCACTGCAACTGAGCAATGCAGATTATAAAGTTGTAATATTAACATATAAAGCATACCTCTTCCATACTGGATTAGCTCTCCAAATTAAACCTCTATCGCTACCATTGCTTCGGTCTCCGGTTACCAGATATGATCCGTAATATGCAACACCAAAAAAATCGGTTGAGTCTGCAAAAATATTTTACATACAATAATCAGTGTGGCCAACCAACGTGACATTTTTTATATCGTTTATATTTTATCTACGGTACTTGATGGATTCTCTACAGACAAAAAGTTGCTGAGTGTAATATTCATCACAACTACTATAAACGATACAAATATAGGGAGATAAGAACAATTAAATGCAGATCATATGCTTACTGCAGTAGAGAAACGTCAAATTCGCTGGACACATGGCACTGTAGTGGTTGTCTAGTCAGCGTAATATTATGCTACCATAAATAATCACAGGAGTGGAAAGTTGCATTTTTAAACTATCTTTTTTAAATCGAATATAGACTGATGTTCCTGCACATTATATGAAACTCCCCTCTATGGCTGCTTCTTGGGATTCTGACCACTTAGTGCGTGGAAAAAGACAATCGGTTCTTTCAGCTTTGTCCTCAGATATCTAACATGTTTTCTTACAATTTCCAAACTGAATATCATTTGAAATGAAGTGATCCTAAATTTTTAACGTTTTGTCTTGACATTTTAAGCTGAAACTATAAACAACACGTGCGGTGTATGTCAATAAAACTCTACTTCAAAGTTATTTCTTTAAATTTATCAATATCAATCAATCTTTCAAATACATCACTAGTCATGTGTTACGTCTATTTTGACTGTAGCAAATACTTGTTTATTATCCTTTAATGCATTACTAAACAAACTTGTTACGCAGTACGTCAAATCATAAATACAGATTAGAATTTGCACCTAGCATTTCAAAAACTCAGTCAAGTTTTTTATTTTTTTTATTCCCTTTTTCATTCAAAAACTGCTTTGAAACCCACTTATCAGCAGTAAATAATACTAAAATGAACTAATTAAACTGAATCATGTCATTGAAAATGATGGTTTATGATGTTACACTGAGGACGAAGACATATCCGAGACATTTTATAGGTACAGATCGATATACTATGATAAAGGTTCATGCTATCAAAAGATAAATATTTCGGATTTGTCCCTGGCCGACCTTTTGCCCTTTTTGTTATGATAAAGAATTAGTGGACATACGAAGTATTTTGGCATTCCACAGTATCTAGCAATATTTTGAAAACAGGGTTGAACAAGTCAGAGGAATCAATCGTTACTGACAGTGTATGTATGTGGTCACTTTGCTAATGAAGCAACGTAACAATCTGGGAATACTCACAAATAATAAGGTACTTATAGCCGGATAGATATTAACAGTAATAAAATTACATGAAAATCCAACGATCGTATACGGAGGAGAAGAGCAGACATACTCAGATAAACATAGTTTGCACCATTAAAGAGCCATAACTGTGCCTACATCGACTCAAGATGACAATATATGCGTACTAGCCTCATGTGAAGTTTCATTTAAACATAACCAACAGTTGTGGGCAACAGGCGCTGGTCGATTTTTTTAATATTGCCAACATGTGATTGAAATTTTAACCGGAAACAAAAACATATAAAAAATGGTGACTATGTTTTCCTATATTTCTAAACCTGGTTTGATCAATTGTTCGAACGGATGATAACATATAAACATCTCAAAGACGCCGATAAAGTACAAAATTATCTTTAAAATTCAACAAATGTATTTTATTTTCTGTTTCTTGGGGTTCAAAAACTGTATCAACTGTATTTTTAATTATTGACAGGCAGACAGGTTACCTAGCCTTCCGTCCTGAAAAGACAAGAAACTCCTGACCAGTGTCACACACAAACAGTCAGGTCGGTAACAGGGATCGAACCCAACTATATCCCTCAATCAGTTAGAAGTTTAGTAATAACAAGTCAGCAACCCTACCAACTCGACCAAGGAGGCTGATGTACTACACCAATCTACTGCAGACGACACTTTGGATGCTGTTTTGGTCCGCTCAGTAGAGGTTGGTTGTAGAGTCACATAAATCTTCACTTTATGTTACATATTCATCATACACTTTCATGAATTTTGTGTTTTAAACAAAGGCAATAAAGATCATATAAACAAAGAATAGGGGTAGTAATACTTATTAAAGCGGATCTCTCCTTGACAGTAAATGTAGGCAGCCAGATACCAACTCTGTCCCTCATCACCTGTGGATAATTCCCCGATTTGATCACCTCCGCTATCCACCCAAATTCAAACTGAAAACCTCGATCCAGGGTATCATTTATATCGGACTCAGAAGGGTTATCAGCTTCAAACCAATTGCCCTTTAACTCCAAACCAATTTTACCTGAAACCAGCATGTCTGACATCAATACATCATTTTTTGTTTTATTGTTGCACATGTATTAAGGTTGCTTCAACAGAATTAACAGTTATATTTTATGTTCAATTCAACGAAACCTAAAGTAGCAAATAAACAAGCCATAGTAAGTTATGAAAACCTACATGCGACAGTGACGCAGTACTAAGACATCTTTTAGTATTTTAAAGGCATATCCAGGCTAAAAGGATAAATTAAATAAAGAAAAGACTTGTATGCAATAAGTAATTACCCCATTCTATTTTATGGAAAAAAATACTAACCAGTGTATAACGCGTGATAATTTTGGTACAAACATAAGTGAGTTTTCAGCATATTGTGTACGGCCGTGTAAACACTATCATTGCCCAAGTTCATATAGGTTTCAGAAGCAACATTTACAAGACCCGAAAATGTGCTCCACATTTTCACCTACACAAAAATAAAAACAATAACAATAATACACAACTTTTGTTATAATAAAAACTTAATGATCATTCATAAACGATAAATAATACCGAAAAATATCTAAATTAATTTGAAGGTTTGAAACACCAATAGGGGAAATGTTGACGAGATGTTATAAATGAATAACTATGCTGCGGTCTGATATATCCTGAAATATGTATCGTAAAATAAGAAAGAAATTTAAATTAAAAAAAGAATAGCTTTCTACATCAACACAATTATCAGTTCCTTAAGTATGCCCAGCACAACAATACGTTAAAAAGTTTAACTACAGTAGCTTTAGGCTTTTGTCTTATGTTGATAAACTTATAAAAGGAATACAAAGAAAAAATCCGAAAACTTATGATTCTAGAATTTATAAAAAAACAAATTGCAAGTTTTAAAGGCAGCTTTTTCTACATGTCCTGCTCAAGGCACACTTAGAAGTAGTTCATATTTAACATAGCATTCAAATTTTACCTTTGAACCAAACTGTGTGAAGATTTTCTTGGCCAATTCACATGTATCATTTGAACTTTTTAGATTCAACCATCCACCAGCATTCTGAAAAAAAGCAAAATCTTCAATAGTTTACGTTCGACCCCAAATCAAAGGGATGTCTAGGCAGTAGTCTTCAGCTAGGAACCACGCTGGAACCCGCCTATTATGGACGTCTTCACGCCGGCGCTATTTAAGTCCTTGATATAAGTAATTTACATATATTTACATAATTAAATATTGGAGATAGACGAATAATTTTAACAGTCTTATTTAATTTGTTCAAAAAGTTGATCTTATGACAAAAGGTATATGTTTATCAGAATTTTAATAATTGATGCGGTACAATGTACACGTATGTCAGATATAACAACCTTGATGTTTGGGGGCACGTTGGAAAACAAAGTGACATGAGGCTCGATGCCATTACTTTGTAGCTGATCTATCATGGAGTGATAAAAGTTCACAGCAGTCATGTTCAGTCGTGTTGTAGAGGAAGTGTCGATCAGAGAATCCCAGTCTAAAGTAAACTTGAAGGTTGATACCTGAATTACAAAAGGAAAAGCTGTGTAAACTTAGTTTCCCAAATATGTCTATATCAACTGTACTTCTAATTGCGATTTTAAACATTTATTTGTAAGAGTAAAGAATGTTGAGCACGGTATTGTGGATGTACAAAATTAAGAAGTGATTAAACTCTTTGTATTATAGCTAGGAATTTTCAAGGATATATAATATATACATGACAAAGTAAAGAGATTCCATACGACGAAATTTCATCATAACACAGCTAATGTAAGTTGCTTTAGTATGTTTTTGATATGGGTTAATGGGTAAAATACCTATAATCCAAAAATTATTAAATAACAAAAATTGTTATACCCCTAGGTACTTTAGAGCTTGAATATCTGCATGAAGCCTCTGACTCGCTACAAGAGAAAGGAACAAAATTACCATGGAAATGCATGATATGTGTCTTGTCATCAACTACTATACGGTCCAATTGTAGTGATATTTAAATTTTATAATATGTTCGTTAAATAGACAATAGTCACTTCAGTAACCTGGAACATTAAAACACACCATTAAATATAAATTACCAAGAAAAAAAAGCATTTACCATTTTGGTTTCCGATGTGTTCGATCCGGTAAGAAGAGGTCATGATTCCCCACCGGAAGTCATCTGGAAATTTATCGAACAGGAAGCTGTCCTCTCCATTAACACAATGGTACGCCGCGAAAATAAAGCATGCCGCGAAAGTATATATACCGCAGTGAAACATAATTAAAGTAAAATTTAAAACTTATATATTCATACTTGTCACATAGAGTGCGTAGTATAATGCAGACTGTGGAAAAAAGATCCGATAAGAAACCGATTTGCTCGCTTATCTATCACCAGATGATAGAATGTTTTGTACCGGGTATCTAGACTCGGTACGCGCTTATCTGAACATTCATTATTTTCATTAAATAGATACTGGTAATAAGTCATAAGAGGGATATCAGCACATAGGCAATACCAAAGTTGTTCCGGAGATAGGAGAGTTCATGAAATATGGGCAGTTATATTTACGGAACGGATGTCAGTTTCAAGGACATCGCGGGGTTGTTAATACAGTTGTACTTAGTATATACATTTGTATTTTATGATTCCACGATAAGAAAACAACTTATCTTTCAATCTGCTCAAACAAATTAAATGAAACAAACTACAATTTATGTTTTGTATATAAATTACGAGATATTTGGTATGAAACACTCACGTTTTAGATAAATGACAACAGCACTTTCCTTAATGTTTTCTTGAGACAAACATGAACGATTGTTACCTATCCTAGTCAAATGTGCCACTTCATTCATCTACAATATGCATTTACCCCGGCAACACGCATGTCAGACAAAGTTTTGCTTGTATATAAAAACTTGCCCTTTGTATCAGTATAGAATAATCCCTGTAAAGTTGTAAACGTAGTATTAAAAAGGTCGTACTAATAGTGGTATTCATACCAACAACAACAACAACAACGATGCAGTAAAGCCGTATAGAGCAGCGGCAATAACGGCAACATCGCTGCAGTATAGCCGTATATAGCAGCAGCAACAACTGCAACAACGCTGCAGTATAGCCGTATACATGTATAGCAGCAGCAACAACTGCAACAACGCTGCAGTATAGCGATGCATGTATAGCAGCAGCAACAACTGCAACAACGCTGCAGTATAGCCGTATACATGTATAGCAGCAGCAACAACTGCAACAACGCTGCAGTATAGCCGTATACATGTATAGCAGCAGCAACAACTGCAACAACGCTGCAGTATTGCCGTATACATGTATAACAGCAGCAACAACTGCAACAACGCTGCAGTATAGCCGTATATAGCAGCGAACAACTGCAAAAACGCGCAGTAAAGCCGTATATAGCAGCAGCAACAACTGCAACAACGCTGCAGTATAGCCGTATACATGTATAGCAGCAGCAACAACTGCAACAACGCTGCAGTATTGCCGTATACATGTATAACAGCAGCAACAACTGCAACAACGCTGCAGTAAAGCCGTATATAGCAGCAGCAACAACTGCAAAAACGCTGCAGTAAAGCCGTATATAGCAGCAGCAACAACTGCAACAACGCTGCAGTATAGCCGTATATAGCAGCAGCAACAACTGCAACAACGCTGCAGTATTGCCGTATACATATATAACAGCAGCAACAACTGCAACGACGCTGCAGTAAAGCGGTATATAGCAGCAGCAACAACTGCAAAAACGCTGCAGTAAAGCCGTATATAGGAGCAGCAACAACTGCAATAACACTGCAATATAGCCGTATATAGCAGCACAAACAACTGCAACAACGCTGCAATATAGCCGTATATAGCAGCACAAACAACTGCAACAACGCTGCAGTATAGCCGTATATAGCAGCAGCAACATTTGCAGAAGCAACAGTAATATTTCAGCTATGACTGCGGGTTTTTTTGAAGTCCCAGGATCACTTTGAATTTACTGATGGTATGAGAAGCCTAAATCGGTGAAAACCGGAAGCAGGTTATTTTATCTAGGGAACATGCGGAACTACACTATGTGTTTGTTTGCTGATTGGCTGAAACTATGTGGATGCATACAAGAAAAATTATTTTGAATTAATCGCTGGATGACAGATCACAAATGAAATATGAAAGAAGAAAAATCTGGATAAAGGATAAATTATATTCAAAATATTTGTTTTTGAAAATACTGACATATTTGGTCGGTGACCACTAAAACTGCCACCAAAATGGGGGTGATGTCATTCAGCTCCAAATTAGTGGCATAAAGTATTGGATCACATGTATAAATTTTGTTATTTTTATGTGGGGCTAGGATGTTTCTACAAAATAAAGTTCATTTCAGCAGTCGGTGAGATTTTGGGTAGTCGCACCGAAAGAAGACCTTATAATGTAAGTATATGGAAATGTATTTAGGCGTCTCATACCTAAATATAGTAAAATAAATTTACTGATAGGATAATGATAGAACCATGTTCTATTCACTGTAAAACAATGTTGACATATGCCTTTCAAGTCGTTTCTTCGCGAAAAAGAGTTGCCACAAAGGCTTCCTAATTTTTTGCTTTATCATTTTAAAAAAATACTGCGCTATGTATGTTATATGTATTTATCAATTTAAACAGCAAATTTAAGAATTTTAGTACAAACTAAGGTCAATTCCTCCGGTAAGACATCTTTTTTGCTTGCTGCATGTAATTGTGCACCTAGGACTTTAAGGTAACCTCTAGATCTACTAGTATAGCTAACAGTCTACGCACCTGTTTTTAGAGTTCATACAAGATTTTTATCACTGATTATAAATCCGTCCATAATCGCAAATGCCTCGGTATCCTGTATGAAGTATCACCTTTGAAGTTTTGATATCATATATCGTCTGGTAGAGGCTATATGCATAATGTAAATTAAAAAATATACTTAATTCTGAAATCAGCATTTCACTTGTCTAAATAAAAACAATTTACTGCGCTTTATCTATTGCACAGATATTGCTGAGGCTTGTGGTAAACCATGGAGTGTTTTATAAAGATCTTATGCACCTTTTTGGTGTTCTTTAATTATATAAGTGCGGCTTCATCGGCGGCTAATCTGTTTGGAGATAATTTTGTATGGGGAGTGTCGTCTGCAGCATACCAGATAGAGGGTGCATGGAACACTGATGGTAACTATTTTTCTTGTTTTAACCCTAATGCCGCGACATTTCTAAATATTTCCTTTCCATTCGAACAGTTCCATATATTGAATTTGCATCCTAAAACAGTACACGATGTACGTAATGAGACTGCACAGACTAATCATGATCTGCGCATGTCAAAGAGAAAATCTTTGGACTAGGGGGTAACTGTTATAAAGTATACATGTTATTACAAAAGAATTTTTTAAATGAAATAACTAGTATGTATGCAATGAACAAACTCGCCTGAATGTAACATGATGAATACTTACAAAAGACGCACACAATAGTAAAATGACAACAGATAAAATGGTCACGTACGTGAAAAAAAATACGTGTACAACTTTAAAATTGTCTTACAGGCAAAGGAGAAAGTATTTGGGATACATTCACACACCAAAATGGCGGCGACAACGGGGATGATACGGCCGACGGTTACAATAGATACAAAGACCATATAGAACATCTAAAAGAATTAAAGGCACGAATAATTTTCATCAACTTTTTGTGAATTCTCTATTACACATGTAAAATACATTAAATTCTGACAAATGTTTTACTGAAGTTCATTATGTAACTGATTTTAACATTATATAAAACACAAAGGCAGAATGCTTGGTTTAAGATACCTGTCGTAAGTATTACACAAAACGTTCTTTTGTCCAACTGCAACTTTTTTTTTCAGGTAGGCTTCTATAAATTCTCAATCGCATGGTCCCGTGTTTTACCGGATGGCACAGTGTCAAGCAAGAATGCTCGTGGGCTGCAGTTTTATAAGGACCTCGTGTTGGAACTGAAAAAGAACAATATAGAACCTATAGCTACACTATACCACAATGACTTACCGGCTGCGCTTCAGAAAAATGGGGGTTGGAAGAACGACACGACGGTAGATAGATTTGAAGAGTACGCAAAACTACTGTTCACAGAACTTGGGGCTTCAGTAAGAAAATTTTGGAATATTTTGCTACGTTCTGTTTGAGTATATAAGGGATGCATATCGGTACTAGTATATTCTTTCTCAGGATGGAGACAAAACAGTAAAAACCATTTTGTAACAAAAATATGTTTTGCTTTACAGTTAGATTCTATACGATTTAAAACACTTAAAACACAACCGTTAAAACGAATACATGTACTGGATCTTCTTTTTCTACTTTTATAAGGCGTTTTCTACTCTTAAAGTTATTTTTTATCCATTTCTTATTTTTAACAGAAGCGTCCAACCTAAGCCGGTCCTCCTCTTGAGTTAATATATTTTTTTCTTCCAGGTCAAACACTGGGTAACTATAAACGAGCCCTGGCAACAGGCTGTGAAAGGGTACTGGTATGGAACTTACGCACCCGGTATCAAAAAGTCGGCTGATCTGTACGTCGTAGCTCACAACTTGCTACGAGCTCATACAAGAGTATATCAGGCATATAAAAGCAGTTTCCGGAACACTCAAAACGGTATATATTCCTTTTCTGACAATACCAAGAGGCCTAACATTCTGTTGCCAGTAAACGGCTACCCACCGTGCTAGTTTACCGACGTGAACTTTATATCACTTTCAATTTCAACCCTCTTGCAAAACAAAAACAACAACAAAGAATCAAAACAATGTACAGTTAATTAGAAAACCCCTTAACTCACTTTTTGTTACCTACCAGAATGCCTAACAAGCCTACTGTTTGTGTGGATAATAACTTTTCAAAGTTTGTTAGCATTATATACATGCGTCGTTTATCTGCAGGAAAGCTTGGAATTGTGCTGGACACAGATTGGATGGTAAAAGCGACTGATGCAGACGCTGATGCTGCGGATAGGGCAATGCAGTTTGCTCTTGGCTGGTTTGCGCAGCCTATATTTGGTAATGGAGACTATCCCAATGTTATGAAGGCAAAACTTCAGTCAAAACTGCCTGTATTTACCGCCGAAGAAATTGCCAAAAATAAAGGTAAATAAAAGGTACTTTCGTCGATAGCACGATGGAATAACATCATTTCTAAAATAATAAGTAAACGTGAATACTAGATGAAGTAGCGTATTCACATAGACAAAAATGGTTTACAGAAAAACATCTGAACAACTGATTCGTAATTTGATTTCAGTTTAATTCATATCAAAGATACGTTTTATTTTCATTTTGCTCTTAGTTTTGCTTTATCAATTTGCTTGTTTTAGGATCGGGTGATTTCTTTGGAATATCCTATGTCAACACTCAGTCCGTAAAGGAAAGAGACAGCAGTGATCAGTCGGCGGAATTTGACAGGGCCGAACTAGATTTTTCTACATCTGTGATACAAAGGTATCTGTACACACTTACAACATTTCATAATACAAATGTATAATCTACAGTTGTGTCCAACAAATGTATGTATACATGCTATCTGTGTCATGATATATAACATGCATTGCATTAGTGACTGAGATGCTAATTCTAGTATTTTACAGCATGAAAATAATAAAACTGAGATACAAAGTTATCTACAGTATCTACGGCTGTATTTCGGTTAGAATTATATAAAAACAACCGAACCATTGTCGCCCGAACAGCTACAAATGTCTTCAGTAGTAATGGTTACAGAGTAGTTGCATGCTGTAAAAATGCATGTTACAAATTGTCTGTAAATGTGAATTGTCTATAATTAGTTAATTATGATTCTAATTTCAGATCAATTGATAGAGATATACCAGCTTTATTAAACTGGATAAAGAACGAATACAACGATCCTATGATGTTTGTAATGGATGGTGGGTTTGGTGATTGCGGGACGCTTTATGACGAAGGAAGAATTCAGTATATGAAGCAACTTGCTGCTGCATTAAGAAATGGTACAGTGTCGCACATATGTTGTGTTGTCCTATAGTAGGTCCAGATATGCAATACATAAAGTAGAAATTATACAGACTTACAATTAAACAATGTTATATCAAAACTGAATCACGTCAGCTGAATTTACAAAAGATAACTCCTGCTAATGTTATACTCTCGTCACGTTATATGGACCTCTTCTGTCACCTGAACATTAGCTGGGAATCCAGAACTTATCATTCCCAAGCTCAAGTTCAAATAGTTTATTGCATAAACTTGCTATTCACAATTCATAGCAAATAATAAATAACTGTACAAAGTAAGAGCATATTTCAAAATCGAAAAGGAGCTAATATTGAAAACAAATTTAGAACAATGTATAGGTAACATACCGTCTGAACGAGCGTACAACCCCGATAAAAATAGACTGAAACCATAGTCGGTTACTAGTAAACGTGACCCTGAAAATTGCATTCGAACACTCCCTAAACTTGAAAATGAATTGACAAACATTATCTTCCTCGACGACAGCTGCTAAAATGTTGTCAGAAGCTTTGCATGTTGAGCTATTTCAGTACGGTCTGTACTTTTCCTTCCTCGCTTCGCGTAACTGTTTGTTGAACATGTTTCAACTTTACCACGGTTGCATTTTTCAAACAAAAAAGTTTGCTGACAGAAGACGAGGAGCCGTCGCAACGTCTAACTTGAATGTTAAAACAGCTTAATAGATCTACATAAAGAATAACCACAAAGTGGCAGATAAAACGTTTATTATATTACGATGACAATCGTTTTTATATCTTTGCACATATCTGAAGTAAAAAAAATACCATTTGGTTTCGTTTACTTGCAGCTGTAACAGACGGTGTTCAAGTCGGGGGCTTCTTCGCCGCCCAGCTGATAGATGGTTTTGATTGGACAGATGGTTACAAAACTAAATACGGACTATACCACCTTGAACTGAGCAACAAAGAACGTATACAGAAAGCATCTGCAAGATATTATTTAACTCTTATAGAACACAATGGCGATGAGTTTACTTATCCGAAGTATTTCGTCCCTGAAAGTAAGTATACGTGTATCTCTTTCGTTATACTTTAATGAACTCATTGTAGTTTACTTTAAATGTATCTATTTTTCATCGATCGTAGACTCAAAAGTATTCAAATGATTTCGGAATTCGAAGCAAAAACTTTCAAGTGAAGAGACCGACGCTCACGTTACCTCGTTAACATTTCATCTGTTTTTCAGTTATCCGTCAGAAGGATGATTTTATGCACGATACCTTCCCACAAAACTTTGCGTGGGGCGTGGCTACAGCTGCTTACCAGATTGAGGGTGGTTGGAACGAAGACGGTAAGACTATCAAATCAATATTTTTATCAAATTATTCTTCATTTATTAAGTATATCAGTGGAGCGACTAGTGCTTTAATCTGCCAACATTTTGTTTCAAGCGACACATTCATAAAACCACAAAGCCAAAAAACTGGGTTTTTTTTTCAATAGTTCTGTAGAAAGTTGTTCATGCAAAACGTTTTCTTTCAAAAATCATTGTGTCAAACATTTAAACAATTATACAGGAAAGTGTGCCCAGAAAATGCTGATCCGGCAAAAACTTTCCTACCAGAGAGCCTGGCTCGTATATCAAAAGTGTTTGTTTAAAACGATTGCTCAAAGAATTATGAAGTAATGCGACACTCTATGTCAGGGAGTTGGGAATCCAAAAGTTTTTCTTAGTTTATTCAAACAAAGAGTTAAAGATACGTATCTTCAGACGTGGAAGAACAGTTACAAAATTCATCAAGATCATTGTTTTAAAAAGAAATTGCAATTTTTGAATACAAAGCGTATTTAGATTTAATCAAGATACCGAAATTTAGAAAAAGCATTAACGCGACTGAGATTATCTTCTCATAGACTCGAAATTGAAACAGGGCGTTGGAGCAAGCCTCAAAGGGTACCACTTAACGGAAAGAAAGTGTCATTTTGTAAAAACTTGAAGATTAGTTCCATTTTGTCATAGAAGCCTATATATGCAGATTTAAGAAAATATTTAATTAAACCGTATTATTGGATTCGGCCAAACTTTGTAAAATTTGTAGAACTGATGAACACGACAAATAAGACTATACTATTAAACTTTCCACTTACACATTTAAAGCATTTGAAATACATCAAAAGTTTTGAAATACTTTTGATATCATTTGAAATATATATAGTTGTAAAACATATAAAACTCCTTGTCTCTCCCAAAACTTTATATAGATGTACTTATTTTAAGATTTCATTTTGAAATCATTTTCAAATATGTTAAAAGTTTGAAAATTTGTAATACATGATGCTCTTTATTTGCCTACCATGTCACATGTTTTACGGTTATTGTTCTATGTATATTTGTTCATGGGCCATTATGGCTTATTACGAAATAAACTATCTATTAATTTTGTTCAACACATGTTTATCGGACATGGCTCGCGTTGGATATTTAAGGCAGGTGGCTGTTGGATTAAGATGACCATCTGCACATGTTCAAACGTGCTTGTTTTGTTTTTTAGGGAAGGGTCAAAGTATATGGGACAAGTTTGCACATGAGAATAGACTTGCTGCAGGTCAAACAGGAGACGTAGCATGTGACAGTTACCATAAGTATAAGGAAGATGTACAAAATATTAAAAGACTTGGGGTAAGCTATAGTTGACACAATGTTATTATCATAGCTATTCTTAATGTAATCAATGATGTAATCAATGGTAAATCATCAAATTATTAAAACAAAACCAACTTATATTAAGGATTTTCTTGCCTTTGGGAGTATTCCAGTTTACGTAGATCTTGGTTTTGAGAGGTTCCACGGTACTCAACAGTAAATGTATGAGCAAGTATTGGTTTTAACCAACGATAAAAGCCAAGGATTGGACAATAAAGGACCGTGAATATTGGCACTACATAGAATGAGTATTTTCTCCTTATGATTGGTGTAATGTTTAACTTTACTTGACACTAGGTATCACACTATCGTTTCTCTATTGCCTGGAGTCGTGTCTTACCGGACGGAAGGTCCACATCTCTCAACCAAGCGGGTGTCAGCTATTACAACAATCTCATCGATGAGTTGCTAGCAAATGGTATAACTCCCATGGTCACTCTGTACCACTGGGATCTGCCACAGGCTCTGCAAGAGATCGGAGGTTTTGAGAACGAAACTATTGCTGATTACTTCAACGATTATGCGAAAGTATGCTTTGAACAGTTTGGAGACAGAGTAAGAACAAAATATGATATTGTTTGTTACTGAGTCTTTACTGAAAATGTTTGCCAAAAGTATGTCAAAGCTTACAGCTGTAGGTATAACCTCATTATTCTAGTTATATGATATAATGTTTATAATGTTCGAGGTACTTTCTGCGAATAACATTCAGTGAAACATTTAACTATGACTTATACTAACGAGCCCCCCCCCCCCCCCCCCCCTCTCCCAAAACTTTTTTAGTTTTTTTGTTTTTGGTTTTTTTTGTAATTGGTGGGTTTTTTAGTGGGGGGGAAATTTTTTTTTGGGGAAATTTTTTTGTAATTTTTTTTTTTGGGTTGTTTTTTATAAAAAAACAGTTTTAATTTTTTTTTTCGGGGGAATATTGAAAGTATAGATACTAACGAGGCCTGTGCAACTTAATACCCGTTTCAATTAATTCGAAGAAGTCTCTGTGCATTAAT
The DNA here is from genome assembly GCA_022818135.1 of Saxidomus purpurata. Classification (NCBI taxonomy): domain Eukaryota; kingdom Metazoa; phylum Mollusca; class Bivalvia; order Venerida; family Veneridae; genus Saxidomus; species Saxidomus purpurata. The sequence goes on from JAFMSR010000007.1 coordinate 10,508,841, forward strand.
ATAGTTGCTTAGTAACATTAATTGGAACTTCTTTTACCCACTCAGGTAAGTTATGGAAACCTTTTTTCTATTTTAGTACCTTTTCGAAAATCAATTTCAGAAGTGTTTTCACCAAGATAAAAGTTAACCTTGTGAGGATTAATAAAAAAAACCTTTATATTCAGGTACATGTTATTTAATGATACCAAACTTTGAATATAAGGGATGTACCATTGTGAAAACCATTTAACAATGCATAAAGTACATACCATTTATAGAATAACATTTATCAACGTCCCGATACCATTGTGAAAAACATCTAACATGTGGATAACATGTAATGGTGTCTGAATATACACTGTAACATCTAACATGTGGATAACACGTAATGGTGTCTGAATATAACATCTAACATGTGGATACTATGTAATGGTGTTTGAATATAACTTCTAATATGTGGAAAACATGTAATGGTGTCTGAATATATTTAGAAAACATGATGACTGTCATTTAACGCTACCTAAATTATATATACGTACCATTTTGGATAACATTTAACGTGGCCTTAATTATATATAGGTACCATTGTGGATAACATTTAACGTAAATTATATATAGGTACCATTGTGGATAAGATTTAACGTAAATTATATATAGGTTACATTGTGGATAACATTTAACGAGTCCTAAATTATATATAGGTACCATTTTGGATAACATTTAACGAGGCATAAATTATATATAGGTACCATTTTGAATAAGATTTAACGAGGCCTAAATTATATATAGGTACCATTGTGGATGACATTTAACGTGGCCTTAATTATATATAGCTAACATTTTGGATAACATTTAACGCTACCTAAATTATATATAGGTATCATTTTGGATAACATTTAACGAGGCATAAATTATATATAGGTACCATTGTGGATGACATTTAACGAAGCCTAAATTATATATAGGTACCATTGTGGATAAAATTTAACGAGGCCTAAATTATATATAGGTACCATTTTGGATAACATTTAACGAGGCCTAAATTATATATAGGTACCATTTTGGATAACATTCAACGAGGCCTAAATTATATATAGGTACCATTTTGGATAACATTTAACGAGGCCTAAATTATATATAGGTACCATTTTGGATAACATTTAACGAGGCCTAAATTATATATAGGTACCATTTTGGATAACATTTAACGAGGCCTAAATTATATATAGGTACCATTGTGGATGACATTTAACGAGGCCTAAATTATATATAGGTACCATTGTGGATAAAATTTAACGAGGCCTAAATTATATATAGGTACCATTGTGGATAACATTTAACGAAGCGTTTGTGGTGTCTTGGCTGGGATACGGTATTGGTGTATTTGCTCCGGGAGTAAGCAGTCCTGGTGAGGGCGTGTACAAGGCGGCTCATAATATCATTCGTTCACACGTGAAAGCTTACCACACCTACGATAGATTGTTCCGGAAGCATTATCATGGTAGGACTTAATCCCCTTAACACGATTTTCACTTTCAGACTCGGATACTTTCCCTTACTGTGTATAATGTTCTTCCGATCAAATTGCTGTAAAATCTTTGATACTCTATTTAAAAATAAGAAGAATACACACTCTAGGTATTGCTTTCGAGTTGCCTAGTAATATCTGTAACAATGTGGTCTTTTATTGTACAAGATGACGAGAGAAAAGTCCAAGTTCAGCCATCACAGTCGAGAAGCTAGTAAGCAGTAACTTACCGAGAATGCTCGCAAGTTTTCACTATTTATATTAATCGTTCGCAAGACAACACCCATACTAAGAACTGACCGCTTATTATTAGAGATAGAGCAATTATTTGTCATTTGTGTTACCGCTTGGTTGACAGTAGCATCAGTTGTTTTGCCTGAGGATGCACTTCCAGTGACTTGACGCACATTTGTCTTCTGTTCTACTGTCTATGCGAATTCCATAACAACTACGTTATTCTGTAAGATATGTAAGAAAAACAAACCAACTCTAAATACCTGATAACGTGCCATGTCACTATATTTTAAGGTAAAGTTGGAATCACACTTGACTGTGATTGGAAAGAACCAGCGACAACCTCCGCAATGAATAGATACGCCGCTGAACGTGCCCTGCAGTTTAAACTTGGATGGTTTGCCAATCCTATTTACGGTAATGGTGACTACCCTGCTGTTATGCGACAGTATGTTGACATGAACAGTCGAAAGGAGGGCCGCAATACGTCACGCTTACCAGTTTTTTCGCCAGAAGAAATAGAGATGAATAAAGGTAATGATTTAGACCTCAAAACAAGTCTGCTAAGAATTATGTTACAATCCGTACAATTACAATATGCGATATTAAGTTTGTTTGATTCCATTTGTTGAGCTTGATTCCCTTTTCAGCATTAGATTCTATCAGGTGGACACACTGTGCGGAGGACCAGTAACATACCGCTGAGTTTTATTTTTGTGTTAAAATCTACAGTTACAAAACAAATTAAGTGCATGTACTGTAGAAGTTTTAGCAAGACCTCCATCCGGATCAACGTAAAGTAATGTATGTAATATGTTACTCAGGTCGACTGTGTTAAAACGCAAACAATATGAAATTAGATTAAACTGTTGGTTAGGTTGACGTTAGGCGGCTCATAATTACGCTAATTCATATATTTTCACAGGATCTTACGATTTCTTTGGGTTGAACCACTACACTACCCAGTACGTCCACCACAATCACGATGATCGAAAAACTTACGAAGGAGACCAGGATCTCTATACGAAGGTGGACGACTGCTGGCCCGGGTAAATATCTTTACTAGTGTCACATTTGACGGTGGTGTCGTTGTTACAGCGCCAAAAAGAGATATAGTGATTGTTTGTAATGACATTACACAAAATATGCGAAGCGCTCCATAGACGGCATGTCTGTATATGTACATTGTATATGGCGTCTATTCGAAAACAAAACGTTTTGTTAGTGTCCAAATTTGCTAAATGAGAAACATATTTTCACCAGGCGTTGTCGGTGGATTTTGAAAGAGGCTTGACTGGCTTCAAATGCTTTTTGATTGGCACTGAAATAGACCTATGTCATTACGTAAAGTAGTTTTTCTAACTTTTTTATGTCGTTAGCGTTACTTGTGAGCGTTCAATGACCTATATTCTTGTGGAATCTGCGTGTAAAGGCGCATCGAACAACCAGTAAGGTACTGATACATTTACCTAATGGTAACAAATCAAAAGACAATAAAGTTAATAAACATTCTAACAGGGACAAGCCGGGGTTTTTTTTTTTAAAAAAAAAAGAGGAAAAGCCTGTATTTTATTTTACGATAAAATACAGCACGTTTTTCCAAGGACGACGTGCGGTAAATGACGTAACGACGTGACGTATGTAAACAAGCGCGTCCAATCGTATCTCGCGTTTTAAGGTTACAATGGTGTACTACTACGCGTTAAATAAAGTTCGGGATTGTTTTCAAAGAAAATAACGTGTTAGAATCGAAATAATAAATTGTTCCCTTATTTTATCGTTGAATAAAATACAGTCAGTCATTGCAGCGAATAATTAAATCACTCGTGCTACGCACTCGTGATTTAATTACTACGCATCCAAAATTCCTGACTATATTTTATTCAACGATAAAATACAGGGAGGCATTTATTATTTCTTAAATAAAGGCATAGTAAACTGCAAAACTGATGTTTTTAATTTATGGTATTAACATTCAAAACAAAATGGTCGTAAGGACTTGTTTGCTAATCCTGAAAATATGTCAAAGTCAAAAAAAACTTTATTACGCTCATTTCATGTAAACATGAACAAATGAGGATAATACATGTTATGTGTTGTTGCACTTACGACCGTCAAGGCTTATCCTTAGCTACTGAATCGAATTTCTAGTTTAAGAGAAGGAACTGCATTTTCACGATTTAATAGCATTTACATATAGTGACTTTACTGTCAACATTTAGCTCAAGCGCTGATTGGCTGAAGGTGAATCCCTGGGGTCTGAGAAGCCTACTCAAGTGGGTCAGGGACAGATACAACAACCCCCCTGTGTATGTGACAGAAAATGGAGTAGGTGATAGGGGTACCTTACATGACCAGCAGAGGATTGACTATTACAGGTCCTATACGAATGAAATGTTAAAAGGTAAACTTGAAGAAAACATAATATTTTGTTTACAATTATTGAAGAACTGCGTGTTGACTATTGTCATGTGCATGCAGAAACAGATACGTTTGTACTTTGTCGTTAAATGTTGTCTTTTCCTCAAAATACTAAGTAATTCATTCGTAAAAACACTAAAACTTTAGTTTAGATAGTTTTGCTTTAAATGTGACAACTTTCACATTCGTATTCACCTTCACTACGCAAAATAAAAGAAATTTGTTTTAAAACATCAAAAGTTAGTGAATGCAATTCTAATTTGGTCATACAATGATGAGCAAGGTTCTTAGTTAAGCTGCGAACATTTTGATTTGTTTCAGCAATAAAACTGGACAACTGTGATGTGAAGGGATACATGGCTTGGTCACTCATGGACAATCTAGAATGGACCAGTGGATATTTCGTAAAATTCGGCCTTTATAATGTCAATTTTACAGATCCAGAAAGGACAAGGACACCGAAAGACTCTGTCAGATTTTATACCCAACTTGTACAAGACAATGGATTTCCTGAACAATAGGAACAAGAGGAATTTTGTTATTAGTTTAAATTAATATTCAAATTTTGTTAAAGTATATACATGTATGCAATTATTTTCATCATTTGAAACTTAACATTCCATACACGAATCGTAAACCAGAATATCTTTTGTTTTAAATCCTGTGATTGTATTAAAAAAACATTGAAGAACTCAAATCGACGAGGCCGGTGCCATGTGTTGTGCACGAATTGCCGACATGTTGTATCATTGAACTATTGTTTGTTTGATTCTACGAGAAGCCATTTCATAGACTGTTGATTTCCGTTTCCTCTTGTTTTGACATTTTTACTAAATCCAGCCGTTGTTTTAGATAACTAAGTTTTGCAATTTCTACATGGACTGATTCTAGACAAAAGGTAACAGCGTTAAAAACGGAAATTTACAAGTTATTGGTGCTATTTCAAGGTTCAACACTGTCATTGTTAACTTAACTATGTATATAACTTAAAATGAGTCTTAGAAGTGTGTTGTTTATGCGCCACTACAAAATCACAAAACTTATCCTTTAAGCAAATCGTACACTTGATACATATAAACAATAGCACTACTACTTTTATATAACTTTTGATTATATATCAAAATAAGAATAAAAAATAAAAGCCTAGCTCTTATTTTTACTGTGTTGACCAACATGAACACCAACTCGATAGTTATGACAATGAAACTTCCGTCTCAGGGCCTAAAATTTTGCGACCAGACAAGGGAGAAACTAGTTTCCTCAATGTTTTGTTTTCGAGACAATTCACCGAAGTTACATCAAACAACAAAAATTATTGCAAACTTTCTTGATTCTATGACACAGTGGTCTGTCCTTGTTACAGCTAGTGTAGCTTCTGTTAAAACCACGAGAGAAAAACGCAGTTATGATCTTAAAAACATAAGCATTTCCTGCATACTCGATCTCACATATACGTGAAACATACACTTACGTGTTCTGTGCTGGCTATAAATAAGAATACATGTAAAAACAAGACTGATTTTGATGCAAGGCATCAAAGACGTAGCAGTAGTGTTCTTAGCTCACCTAGCCAATAGTACCAAGGTGAGCTATTAGGATCGATCACCGTTCATCCACCATTTCCTTCAAACGACATCTCTTAAACCACTAGGCCAATATTGATGCAAAGAATTCTAGCAAGGAGGAAAAAGGGGGGGGGGGTTTTCTTTATTTGTGCAAAGAATTCCAGCCCTTTCAGATCTCTGGTTGCCATGGCAACAAAAAGGCGAAATCTTTAAAAATCTTCTCAAAAACTGAAAGGCCCGGTGCATAGATATTTTGCATATAACATTGTCTAGCGGACCTCTACCAACAGTGTTTAGATCATGGGACAAAACTGACTCCACCTTGGGTTGTCACATGATTTAACATTGGTTTCTATAGGAAAACTTTAAAATTCTTGTCACAAAATACACCTGCCAAGTTTTAGCATTTTGGCAACTGAAGGGCAATAACTCAAGTGAATTAGGTGAAATGGCTTGTTATCAAACTTGGCATAGACACTATGCCAATAAAGATAAAGAGCAAAAAAAGAGGCTTGTTATAAATAAAGACAGAGTGGACAACTCTTAATTTGTTCAAACTTTGGCAAATAAAGGACACTAACTTTTGAGTGACTGGTGCGCATTAGCTGGTTATCGAACAGTCAAGAAATTGGGCCAATATAAATTCAAAGCATGTTCAGTAAAAATTGGTTAAGTTTTGCTTAAGTTAGAGACTAGACAACTCTAAATGTGTCCAATTTCAGCATTTAAAGGCCAATAACTCTCCGAGTGACTGGAGTGATTGACTGATCATCAAACTGAGCCGAGATTTTCTGCCGATAATCATTCACAGCATGTTTTGCAAAGTTTTGGTAAGAGTTGTAGACAACTTTATGGTTGCCACCAACCCAGCATCAGTAATCCCATTATACTGCTCGTCTTCATGAGCATGTAAAGAGGAGCAAAACAATAAAACAATTCAATATAGTAATGTTTATTATTTGAATAAATTAACAATAGAAAATATACATGTCATACTCTGGCTCAGCAAATAACTACAACAGTTTGGTACCAACAAAATACTAATGTATAGATATAGGCCAATATATATATATATATATGTGACATCCGGAATCAAATTAGAAACAACTAAACCTCCACTATTCTGATATATACATGAAACCATGAGCCTGTTTATGAATACTTTATTGACATTTTTAAAGTATCTTATATCTCTAATCACAATGTAGAAATTCCTGAAGTTACGTCCAATTTAGCAGACAAAATTACTCCTTTTATTGGTCCACACGAAAACAATTATGCTCCATAGCTTTTCTTGACATAATCCACAGAAAAAAACAATCTGTATGCATGCCTAAACTGGCAGACATACAGTGGAATCACTACACAGCAACTTGTCATACAGATATAAACATTTATCACATTCAGTTTTTTTGCTGTATTCTTTCAAACAAAATAAAATATGAAATATGGTTACCTCTCTAACAGAATATAGAGAAATATATACTTGATTCTTATCTATATTTTAACATTTAATATTTTACATTTACCTGAAAAATATTGGTCCCTATTCATAAAATTCAAATAACCGTTTGATGTACCTTAAAATGTACTCTGCATAAAATACCAAAACCAGTATGTATACTTTTGAATGATGCACTATATAACTTCTAAATTTTCAGATGACATTTTCAAAAATTCGGTAAGCACTTCGCAATGACAAGACTTCATCATTCTACAATTTATATTGCAAACTCAGCAGTTATTTGTGTTGGGTTTAATTAAAATCTGATTAATAAATATACATTGCACTAAACTATCCTCAACTGTTAACAATAAAATCAAAATCTAAATATACAAGGTGCTTTGAAAAGAAACGTATCTCTGAACCAAAACAATTTTATCCACAAACATTCAGTATCTACTTATCAAAAATAACTTTGCATGAACTTTATGTGGACAATCTCAAAGAAAAAATACAGAATACAGCTTAGAATTGAGAGGAATGTCAGAAGTGGTAAGATAAATAACATTAAACCATTCAATTAAGCAGCCACATGTTCTTGAGATGTCAATACTGATGTATTGCAATTGGCGATTAACTTACTATATGGCAAATTTTGAAACATTCCTTGGCTGACTGTGGGAGACAGATTGGATTGTATATAAACATCTATTTAAATCTTCAATTAGGAGACAGTTTATGCACTTCTCATCCCAACACATAAAACAAGAGCTGTCACTCGTAGTGACGAATACCCCAAAGTGGAATCTCACAGTCTATGGCTTTAACCATCACGGTGTGGACCAAGTACTTGCACACAACACATTTATGCCAATCTTCAATGCGTGACAGAGTTACCATGTATACAGGATTCCACAACTCATGTGTGACCAGTTGCACATGCCAAATTGTCTCAATGTGTTGAAAATTTGTGCCAAGTTGTTTTAAAACCCTTCAATGCATGACAGAAGTAGTCAACACACAAATGTGTGCATATATACAAGATTCAAAGACCTTTAAATTTCATGCATGACCTTGATGTTCAAGGTAGGGATGCTGGACTTGAACGTGACATGTGCCAAACATTTGTTTCGAGCTTAAATTTTTAAAAATATTTTTATGTATAAGAGAGTTACAGTACAGACACGCATGTGTGCATATATATATATAGGGTGCATTAGTGTGACCTTGACCTTTGGCCTTGCAAGGGACATGTTGTCTTCATGTGCTGAACATTTGTGCCGTATGATTTTGGAAATCCCTTCACAGCCATGACACGGACGTATGCACATAAAAAAACAGGTTTGTTACCTTTAAACTCTAAAGTGTGACAGTGTCATTTCAGGTAGGGACCTTGGTCTTGCATACAACACATTGTCTTGATGTGCTGAAAATTTGTTCCAAAATCCCTTCATGCATGACAAGTTTCAACCTGGATTTGAAAAAATTGAATGATGGAAACATGCACAGGCAGGATACACAGATGGACGGACGTTGCGATTTTTAAATGCTCTCCTGTTGGGGAATCATGTCAGTCAGCTTTACATAATAATAAAGTTACATACAATCTGCAGTAAAATGGAATCTACAGGTCAACTGCTAATATTCAGTAATGATCACCCTGCGTTTAATAAAATATTACAGGTCAAACGAGAAACAAAAATCGATACGTATTTTCAATTTTATTAGCAAGGATTTCATTTTACAAATGTACAATACCTTCACTTTTCTCGATTGTTAATGAGCAAATTTTAGAAACAAGTCTTTCTTTTGGAATGTATAATCGACTTGGAATGTAGAAAAAGTGAATGTAGTTTCATATTCTACAGAAGTAACAGTTTTGCCTGCTAGTAATAATATATGTCTATAATTAAATATTTTTTTTTTTATAATAATGAACAATGTTTCCTTACATTTCTTCTTTGATAAAGCATTCCATGACAAAAAGTCTAATAAAATATGAGATACAGCTGAGATAAATGGTCATTATCATTATTCACAATAGTTAACATAAATGATAGATGTAAATGTTGGACCAATATATCACATTAAACAAGTCTTTAATATATTACAATAAATGTATCATATTTTACAAATGTACATATTGACAGTCCCTTTACTTCATCTCGTTCGATGTTTCATCTAATAAAAAGTGGTACTGTAAACCAATTAATTTCTGTGCTGGTTAATGTTCACATTTGTTGAAGTCGTCTTTCAAAAAACTGAAGAAAAGTTGCTCCATTTCCTGTTTTATTTCTTAAATATCTACCTAAGTGATATAAGTAGGCATTTAATCAAATAGTAGCAAATTTGCAGAAAACTTACTTCTGCAAACACAATGTGTGGTAACCAAACATTATTTGGTTTACAGTATTTTTTTAACTAATTTTTCTATTTACTTGGAAATATTAGCACATGGAAATACATGGCATCACCTTAAAACAAAGCAAAATGTTTTATACTATTTCCAATGTCATGTTCACTATGAATTTTACCTATAACAATAAGTCATAGACTCACAGGTACATATAAATTCAGTATGCCAAGTCAAAACATCCCAATAGTTTTCATCTACATAACATAAAATACACAAAAACTATTTAAGAAAAGATTTATTTGAACGTTTTAGCTTAGGAATGTGACAATGTTATACATTGAAAGGAAGCAACTACAGAACACAAGTTCCCACTAGCACCGACACACAAACACACAGCAGAAAATGTTCAAAGATGGATGAATGAAAACAAACACATGTATAATTATACAGTTGGACCTGCTTCAGTGGTCATCTAGATTCAGCAAAAACTTGTCTTAAGTAGCCAATACAGTCACCCTTGTGAACAGAGAGCAAGGCAAAAATTAAGAAGGCTTTTGTTGACAGAAGGGTTTATTGACTGATGTTTCTTACATACTGTTTTATTATGTTGGTCTTTAGCTGGAGGTGGTACTTTGTTTTGTTACATCCAGATAGGTGAATAACAAGATAAATGGATACATATTTAACCAGTATTTCAAACAAGTAAGGTCCTGTAAGTATGAATCAATACAATTGGACGAAGTAACACTCGGCCCATTGGCAACCAACGGGAGAACAACAAAACAATATTAACAGGTGTACAGTGTATAACTGTAGTTATATAACAAAATTACTGCTATTTTTCTGTTAGACTATAACAAACTATAGTTAAGGAAAATATTAAATTGTTAAAGAATGTAATGTAAAAACATTGTAATTAATATTTATCTCACATAATTTTATACTAACATCTATAGGTGTTAGTAAAGTATTGTATTCCAACTTGATTTATTAGAATAGTGTACATACATGCATTTGATGCTAAATTTACTGATATTTTTATTGTATAAAGTCATATATACATGTTGTATAAACATACAGTATACTTTTTAGTACTTGATTTTCAGGAAATTTACTAGGGTGTGTTACTTTCTTACTGATTTAAATACATGACCACTGTCTTAGCTGCTATACATGTATTTAAAAACAAATACACTTTTTGGAGGAATAGGCTGTACAAGCATGTCATTAAATTTTCTTGGTGGGATAAGGCAAAAGGTACAGAAAACAATCCTCAGCAAATTGGTGGTACTGGTATATCAAAGTGGGTATCAAACTGAGTGTACAGATCTAAAATTCATTAGACATACTGTATTTCAGTAAATTATGACATTTTATTTCATTCTTGTAGACAAAGTATTTAAATTGAAAATCTGTATCTATAAGCATTCGGGTTTGCTACATGAAATCAAAGTTGCAAAATTTGAGAAGTAAGTTCTCAGAATTTGCATAAACTAAATTTTCCTTGCACAAGAACAGGTGTTGTATGGAATTTTAGGTTTCTTCGTATTTGTGAAAGAAATACTGGGATCAGTAACCTCTGTGATGATGTGATTGGTTAAAGCACACAGTCAGCATGATGTTCATCAGTCAGTCAAAATACCTTCAATATATTTCTCAAATGTGTAGGAATATTTTTTGTACAAACATTAAATTTTTTGAGCTCAATATCACAAAATGAAAAAAAAAAAAAGAAATCTAAATTTTATCTGATTGCAAAATTACAAAGTGTTTTAGATTAATAAAATAAAAGAAAATGAAGTCGCTACTATTCTAAACAGATGTTAAAAATTGGAGAGCAAAGAAATTTGTGTAAACTTAAAAGTACTAACTACATTACAGTAACAATAGGTTAAAAACCAAAAGTAGGTTTCTGTGAGACCAAAGCACGTCTGTCAGCAACAAAAGCAATAACTGTCTCGCAAAACAGAACAAAAAATTGCTTTTAAGCATTTAATCTAATAAAATAACTGATGAACACCAAAATTGCTACTCTACATATGGGAGGAAAATAAAGTCTTACACTACGAATGACCTGATTGGTCACTTTTTTCATGCACGGATGAGGCTGCAAATATATAATAGCATATTAGTCAAATATAAACACAATTTACATCAACATAAAACAAACCCTACTCAAGCAGCAAATGAAGGAGCGAAGTAAGCCGGGACTGTTAAAACTTTCCAACATAATCAAATCATATATCATAAGTAGAGCCATATCTTTACAGACTGGTCCTTTTTCCTTGGTAAAAGACACTTAAGAGGAATTTTATATTCCCTGAAAAACATTAAGTATCTAAATATGTGTAGAAATAATGGCACTCGAACAATTTTGCAGGCAATATGTCGCGCTCCAAATATTGTGAAAATTAGAACCTGGTGACTATTTCTTCACACATGATTAAAATAGTTTGGGTTTCTTTTATTCATTTTATGCCATTTTTCAACAGTTTTCATTCATATACCAACAACCAGTCAACCCAACCAGGATTCTATCGTTATGTCATGTGACAAGTCTCAAGGTATCTAAGAGACAAAACTCTACTACTCAAATATCCTCTGTACATTTGACAAAATAATTACTGAATGTGTTTAAATTTGCTTGAATAGTAATATGGGTGCATTACCAAATTCATCAGGTTGTTTATGAACTATAAACATGTATTTTTATCATGCAAAAAATAACATAGTTACCAAATATATGTATAGTGATGGAATGTACTGTGAAAATATCAGAGAAAAGATACTGATTGTGCAAAAAATAAATTTACAATACCATAAAATGAGACTTTTTACACCTTAATTTTCTTATCTGTTTTCTTTTCAAGAAATTTTAGCTTTAAAATACAAAATTAATACATGTACTGATATGAAGAGTTTACAATATTTACCCTGTACAAAAATTACATGCAAACTGTTTGTAAATTTAGCAAGGCCGTAAAAATTACCTGACAATAACAATCTAAGTGCCATCTGCCAAAAATATAAGGAATGTTTGTCTCAATATTTTTCAGTGATAAAAACATGTAATTGCCAAAACATATATGAATAAAGAGATCCTATAATGAGAACTTGACTTGGAGATTTGGGTGGTTCATTCTCTATCATACCTAAAATTTCCATTAGCACTTTGGATGTAAAATTACTTCTGGCTCTTATATTACCAAGAAAGATATATTACTGTTGAAACTGACTGTAACTGTTTAAAAAACATATTCATGTATATAAAAATGTCTTCATCAACTAAATCATCTTCTTTATTTTCATCTTACATCTTTCAAACACTATTATCCATATTTCAAAACCACTACAGTACATTTATTTAAATACAGTAAACTCTGTATATAACAAACTCCTTGGGGTAATTTAAATATGTTCCCTATATCCAGAGTTTGTTATATCCATATTACACTTTCATATAAAATAAAGAAATAAAATCAGGCAGAGAAAATTTAGTTTATACTAATTTATTTTAGCTTGATTGTGAAGAAAGCTTTGAGCTTATTGAGTCACTCTCGAGTCCGCTTCCTGGAAAAACCAGTACTGGTGTCATATGAGGAGGTACGGTCATGACTTTGGTGGGGCTGGAACCCGCAACCTCCAAGATGAACAGCAGACACCTAAACCTCTACACTTCCGCACCCCTCATGAGAAAATTTGTTCCTTATATCTGGATTTTCTTTATATCTGGAGTCATAATATACAGAGTTTACTGTATTAACACTACTTTGCTATTGTGCCATTTACAGTCAGTCCCAAATGTTTTCTATTTAATTCTGATATGAAACCATTTATGTGTTTGGTAGACAATTTTGTATTATAACTATTTATTTGAGTTTGAAACTGGTGTACTGCAGTGACTTACTTCGAAGCCGTGCATGCTTTTCTTCCGCAGCCTTCTTCCATTCAGGCTCTACTGACTTTACTTCTGAAAAGAAACAACAGAAAAGATCACATAAGCTAACAATAGAAAAATGTACAGATATTTCAAGTTACAGTGAACTGATATAATCATGCAACAATACTTTAAAACTAATGTCCTACTTTGTGATAAGGAGAATGTCACCCCTTAAGGCAAGAGGTTGGATACTATAGCATGTATAAAATGTCTGTATTTTAACAGCCAACGGCTGCATATGTAAACGTTAATTAAGAGTCTTAAGACAAACTTTATTGAACTACACTCAATACCTAGTGGATCTAAAACACGTTTCTATACACTTTATTTTACTTTAATTTCCTATCTAATATGCCACAGTAACAAGTTCCACACAAATACTAAAGTACACAGCACATGGTCAATACATGTAACTTCCATTCTGTGATCGTCAGCCAGTTTTAAAGGAACACCGAGACGCTGAATGGCAGGAAAGGTTGTGTAGTATCAACTTGAATATAACATAAAATTCATTCATCTAAGGGCATGAACCCACATAATGTTTGCCTGTTTGCTAGACCTTAAGATTGCTATCAGGTTAATGTCTTTTGGCACTTCAATTATCAAGCCCTGTGTTCTCCTACCAGTAGAATCACTATTGATTTGTTTACCCTAGCTAGACACTTCCTGGTACCTCACAAAGTGTACCAAGTTGACTGATTGTTTTTAAAATGACCCTTTCTTGTAAATATTCCATTTAAAAGCCTAATTAAGCAATAGTGTTGTGTACAGTGTAATACGAGTATGTACATGAAACATGAAATTTTAAACACATACTGGTACATGTATACAAATTATAAAAATTAACACAGGAAAAAATCCCTTTCACTTGCGTGCTAAAAGGAACTCCCCCAGCTCTTAGGATCAAATGGAATTACTTTCCAAAGAGACACAAATCTTCAATGGTCACCCTTTTAATTTTGAGTGTGGCACACAGAAATAGAAACAATGTAACTGCATATTCTACCAACATCAAAACGCTTACCCTGATAGTTGCAAGGAATTATACCCTATGAAATAAACTTGTAACTTGTGACTAGTGCAGATCATGAACAGCCTGCACATACATGCATACTCATTATGATCTGCACTGCTTACTATTCAGTCAGTAAATTTTCATCCAGTATTCCTTACAACAATTAATAGTTCATTTCAGAACATACATAGGGTAAGAGTTAAGTATCACAACTAGGTTTCAACATGCCTAACAAACATTTACCCATTTCCAAATCTAAACAGAAATACATAAAGTATTAACTCAACTAAGAACATGAAAACAAAGCTTACGTTTCAAACCTTTACCAAATTTCCGTTTCTGAAGAAATCAAGTAACAATACTATAAGAAACTAGACCGAAAATGCTTGGTACCAACAACAATGCTGTTCTGACATAGAAATACAGCTGCTATGTGACCTTGACCTTGGAGCAAGGTAGGGACTTAATCATGACACACTCTTTGCTCATTATAAACATTTTTTTGCAATTGTATGATTATCAACGGTACAGTTCAAAGTTATGCTCTAAAAAAAAATTGAACTCTAAGTGTAACCTTGACCTTAGACCAAGATGATTGGCCCAGACCACAACATACTATTTCTTTATGATGAACATTTGTGTGTACTTACATGTATTTGAAATAAAAAAAGTTCCAAAGTTCTAAAACTGCAAAAACTATGACATAAAATTTTAAAAAGGGGATGTGTCTTGTGCACATCTGTTATCTGTTCATGTAGAAACTTTGTGTACAACTATTTAAAAATCAATGTTGGAAGTTTACAAATTATGCTCTTGAACTTAAAATACTTGAACTCTACATTTTGTCCTAAAACCTTGTACCAGGGTTTGAGTTTGCTTGTGAAAGTGTTCTGCTACTCTTGAAGCTGACATGGAACTATTTGAAAATTCATTAGATGGCCAAAATTTCAACCAACTGTCAGGCATGACTGCTATACATCCACAAATGCATGAATGAAGTTGCAAAACAAAAGTATTCAGTCTTTAATGAAAGTAACATAACAGTGTCAACAAGTTCTTTTTTTTAAATGACTAATATATATATAATTATATATATCTCCATGTCCATTGTAAAGAGGATTGACTTTCCACTTTAAGTAAGGTCATATAATCATTACACTACCTCTAGAAGGCTGTGCCGTGCTTCTTGTCTTACGGAGAGCAATTCCTTTCTTCCAATCTGGTTCAACTGCTTCATCTTTCTTTGGCAGATCCTTAAATTCAATAGAGAACCATTTCCCACTAGTGAACAGTGAAGACTATGATCATAATACATAAACCTGCAGCCTGACCATGGTCTACACTTGTCACGGCTGTTTCCAGAGGGAAACTAGGGCTACACTTCAATCTTATTACAAAACCACTACAAACACGCCTTGTCACATGACATGGCTTCTTTCATTACACCTACCTCAATTTACTATATGATTTAGTTTGTGACAACCAGCTTAAGATTCAGAAACTACAAATTGGACACACAATTAAGTGACATGACCGTTTGTCCCTAAATATGACACTGACATCGAACCAAGTTAGCTGAGATACAAACTATTAACATCATTTTGATGTGGTGAACATTTAAGATAAGTCTGATGATGCCTTCAAGAATTATGGAGCTGATAAAAAAAAAACAATAACCCGTAAGCGGAACCATGACCTTGAGGTGATGGGGTTGGAGTATGGGTTCTGCACGTCATCATGATAAGATGAAGATTTGACCGAAGTTTAATGAAAATCTTTCATGGGGTTTCGGAGATATGATGTGGACACAAAAACCAACAGACCAACCAACAAGCTGACTCCTATATACACTCCCTCAAACTTTGGGGGTTATAAAAATTACATTTAAGATGTAATGCTAAGAACTTTATGTCGACAGTGATCAAACCTATGACCTAGCATTCATATCATACATTTAACCCTGTTCTTTTTGTTTTAAAATACCCTGTACCTCAAGCTGTGTTCAGAGTAAACAAAATCACAAATACTATTTAAACTTAATACAAGCAAACAGTGTAAACAACTAAGCAATTTCAAATAATTATCTTTGACCAACACAAAAATTCTAATCCTTATTTAAGAAAAAGGTTTTAAATCTACATTTTATCTACATTTACTGCACTATGAAAATCTCTGTAATTAAGTTAGACCACATTCATGTGCATATAAGTTTCTACCTCCGATGCTTTTTCTTTCCTGTTTGCCCTTCTCTGAGCTAGTTCTCTCTTCCATTGTGGAACTTCATTTGAGCTGTTCAATGACGGAAGGGACTTTGCCGGTCCAAGCACACTCGCAGTTGGAACAGATGGAGATCGCGTCTGTCTCATCCAGCTTGGGGTGTAGTTATTGTGGTTTTCCTTAGCTGGAATAAAGTATTTATTAGTGTTAATACACAATTTTAATACAAAACTTTTTTTTATAAGAAATGGATAAAGGAATTTAAAAGTACATGTATCATTCACAATTATTTTATGAAACTACAATTTGTACCTGGGTATGGTTACTATGGTAATGTATACAGTTAAACTTGTGTTAGTTGTCACTTTGGCAGCAGATATTGATGTGTCCTTATTGGCCAATGTCACATAAATTGCACCTGTATTGGCTTAAACTGTACATAAACTAACAGCAATGTAATCAAACAAACCATCCTTAACTTTAACGTTGAATCTAACTTGTCAAAATAATCAAAAAGTCAGGCCAACAGTCATTCCCTTTCTACAGCATTCCCTTTCTACAGCATCAAGTACACTTAGAGCCTATCATTTATGTTAACCAGATGAAGCTTACTTGCTGATAAAGATAAAAACTTAAAGATTGTACAAAATTCTACCTATGGATCCAGAAGGTTGGTTCCTGTCTGTTTCTTTTTCTGAACTCACTGAGGTATTCCTTGATCTAGGAGTAGAAGCTGGTTTCCCTGTGTCCTCAATATTGCTCAAATCTGATTGGCTACTGCTAGTTGATTGGCTGTTACTAGTGTCCTGTAGTGGTAAAGCTCGGGTTTTCTTGAGAGGGGATTTATCCAGCCAGGACGGCAATTCTTTTTCTGTATGTCCTTGAGTGATCTCTGTTAAAGCATAAGGTTATTTAAAACTTACGTATTATTAAACACTTTCTAAGTCTGGGATCTTATGTACTGTTTTGCTGCACCATCTAATAATTTAGCCATGCTTTGCAAAAAAAACAACAGCATTTTCATCTTTATAATAATAGCCATTAGTTTATCTCTATTTCACTGGAAAAGTCCAGATCAGATCTAGCCAGGTTATATCAGATCTACATCATTTTTGACTTTCTCAAAAGCACTTATGATGTCCATTTTGCGCAACAAATTTCACTGCAGATTATCTCAAGTAAATTGTCCACTCATGCCCCTTCATCAAATTGGGTTTTGACTGCCTCAGTGTACTACAGTGTGAAATAATTCTACCTAGTCCCAGAAAAGAGACTGTGCTATTTTTATATTCATGATTTTCACAGTACCTCTAGAAACGCACACTTTATTATATTTCCTAAAAATTTATACTTATGATTTGTCTACAGACCTATAATTGTACCAAAAACATATAAACATATTTCATAAATTTTTCCCAGTTGAATATAACATCTAAATTTAGAATGATGTGATGTAGTCATTTGGTTCATGCAATTTGTTACATACATGTATTGCCTAAGTTACATGTATAGCCGTGGTCACACATATTTGACTTTCAAGTGAACAATAATTGACTGCAGAGAGTTTCAACTGTATTTCATTAATAACTCTTTTTTAGTTGAAATAAAGTGATGGTTTGCAAAATTATGCTATTCAAATGTCTATTTAAGACCCATGAATAAAATAAAACAATAATTGTCTGAGAAATCATTGTTGTTTGCAGTCAAAATATAACAAAACATTTATGGAATCCTTGGGCATTGCATATGATGTGACGCCTCGGTCAATATTACTTCCATTATTTTATGGTGAATATCACATCATATCCAATGCATAACAAGTCCATAATTGTATATTATTATATGATCTATCAATAAGAAAACATGGCAATGCCACCAAAGCAGGTTTAAACAGCACCTGAAAAAATTGTAGAATTAAAAAACAAAAACAAATTCTAAAAAGAAAAAAACAGTCACCTTGACACCCCACTCCCCTCAAAAAAAAAAATATATATATATATAAACACTTTAAAAATTGAAAAAAGAAATTTGAAAAAAAAAATATCTTTAGTAATAGTGGGGTTTTTTTTGCTTAAAACAATTTTAAAACTAAAAAAACCTTAAACAATTTAAAACTAAAAAATTCTTTTTAAAAGACACATCTATTTTCAGTAACAGTGACCTTGACTTTAACCTAATGCAATCGTAAGAAGCTACCTACACACAGAGTGTCATTGCAATTGGTCACTCCTAACTCGAGTTTTTGCACGGAAACCATTTTTCTGTTTTAGTAACAGTGACCTTTACATTGACCCTAGTGACCCCAAATGCAATCCCAAGCTTTCTCTTCACGTAAGCTACCTACACACAAAGTTTTATTGCAATTGGTCACTCCTAAATTGAGTTATTGAGTGGAAACCATTTTTTCTATTTTTTAGTGACAGTGACCTTGACCATAGTGACCCTAAATGCAATCCCAAGCTTTGTCTTCATGCAAGCTGCCTACAAACCGAGTTCATTGCAATTGGTCACTCCTAACTTAAGTTATTGAGGGGAAACCAATGTTTGATGCCCGCCTGCCTGACATCAGCATTCTAAAAAACCTTAATAAGCACCTCATTTGCCCAGAGCATGATCAATGAAGCAAAATTTAATCATGTTTCAAGATTTCTTGGTTTTCCCCCAGTAAATATTAACTCTATATTTAGAACAGGCACTGTTTTGACTTTTACCCATCTTAACTTCTTGCATTGAATAGAATGTTAACGGTGCCATAATCATAAAGCTGGTGGCGTCATTAAAATAACGTAGGAACATGGAGGTCTTCCCGCGCTTTTTTCAGTATTGTTACTATCAAAGAAATATCCCAATTTTGTTATGGTTATGGTCAATATTACCGTCTTCTGGTGAAAATCACATCATATTCAATGCCTCACAAGTCGATAATTGTATAATAGTCGCAAAAATGTCTACTATTGGAAAAACTATATGTCACGAACCTTCCAAGTTTTACAGTAGTATAAATAAATCAACGAACCTTTCGTATGCATAACTTCCAGCACTTTGGAATGCTTATTTGCAGCTTGTTGCAGCCAGTCTGGTTTTCCTGATGTCACAGGCTTTTCTTTTTCCTTCAAAACTTCTGTCCGCCTAAGTGCAGGTTTATCAAATAGACCTTTGTGTTCATTTACATCCTTTACCTCCTTTTCTGGAGATGGGGTTGCTTTCTTCAAAGATGGTTTATCAAATGTTCCATGCGTGAAAGACTCTGGTTTATTACTTTCCGAATTTGTCCGGTTAGTGCTTCTTAGAGCAGGTTTATCAAAGGTATGAGAGTGTTCTGAATTATTGTTAGAAGAATCTGATCTTATATCTTTATTCGTAGTTTTTAGTAGAGGTTTATCGAACAATATTGTACTTGACTCTTCTTTATTATGAGCGTCACTATCAGAGTCTACTCTCCGACTCGTACTACGTAAACTTGGTTTATCAAACACATGTTTATCACTAATAGTATCTTTAACTGTGTCAATTTCTCGTTTGCTTACACTTCTCAGATTTCTGGTTTCAAACACGTCACTTTCCTTATTCTCAGTCTGTTTTTGTTCAAATTTTGGTTTTGGGGTGCTCTTCAATGCTGGCTTTTCAAACATTCCTGTAACAGAAAAAAAAACGCATTAGACTACACTACTGAAACTACGTATTTATGTATTTGCTACCACGATAGACCATGCTAGTGATGCTGATCAGACTGTACTGTAAAATGGGAGAGGATACCTAATACCTTGACCTCAAAGTGGTACAACTGTAAAATGGGTTTGGTATGATACCTCCGTAGCCTGGACATTTCACCAAGTTTCATGAAAATCCTGCTAGGGTTTTAGGAGAACTAAGATGATATGTTACAGAGGAAAAGAAGAAAAGAGATTATTCCTACATCCATATCCCACTTGGCAGTGAGTAATAAAAAGTGAAACTGGACATAGAAATCTAATTTCTGAAGTAAGGAAATACCTAGAGTACTGACTAATGTAACTAAAACAAGTACTATTTATAGCACTATGAACACATTTCCTACCTGTGTCCATTTTCTCTTCAGGTGTTTTCTCCCTGTTAGGTTTTGGTGTGCTACGTAAACTTGGGACCTGAAATGTCACATCTTTGTCTTCACTGTCCAACTTTTTCTCAGCTTCCCGTCTTTTAGAGGACCTTAATCCGACTCGGCTGAAAGCTGGAGCCGGGTTTGACTCAGGTGAAGGACTTTTCTCAACAGGTTTCACAGACTTAAGAGCTGGTTTCTCAAAAACAGATGGTTTGTTTTCTGCTAATGGTTTCTCTGTTGTATCACTTGGGGAGCTTTGCTGTTTCGGTTGACGTGGTGCGAAAGAAGGGAGAACAAATGCTCCTGGGGGTGGCTTCGATGATCTTTTTACCTCTTTTGTGTCCATGGCATTATCTTCGTCATCGTCTGGGGTGGAGGCTGACTTTCTCTGAGATGGCGGCTAAAATGTTAACTTAAAATTACTCCACTTCTAAAATATATTAAAGTCCTTGCTGAGGTTTGTACTAACAACTTATATCATTCAGAAAGTTTCATGGAATTACAATAATCACTTTACTAGCTTTCTATAGGTAGAAAACCCTGTTAATGAAAATCATAGTCTTATTATTTAATCAATGGATAGTGACTTACCATGCCAGCCAGACCCGGTAACGGCATCCTTATTGCTGGACTTGGTTTCTTGGCAGGGGGAGATAAATCATAGTTATCATCATCTCCATTTAATTCCTCATCATTACC
The DNA here is from genome assembly GCA_022818135.1 of Saxidomus purpurata. Taxonomy (NCBI): domain Eukaryota; kingdom Metazoa; phylum Mollusca; class Bivalvia; order Venerida; family Veneridae; genus Saxidomus; species Saxidomus purpurata. Next base: position 10,530,320 of record JAFMSR010000007.1, read on the forward strand.
ATTGGCCATGTCTACTGGTTTAGAGTCTACAAATACATTTATATCAATTCATTTTGTGAAAATTGTCACAAAACAAAACAAAACCAAAGTAAACCTTTGTAAAATTTCTCCTTTGCTGCAAGGATCCCTTTTTCTCACTTTAGAGGCCATAATCATAACAGATCATCTTAGCAAGCTTCAGGCTTTTGGTCTCTTTTCCATATGTTTAACACACATTGTAACAGTATTTGTTACATACAGGTAGGAAGTTTACCTTACCATTGTTCCTGGAAAGAACAGCAAAAATTTGCCAACTCTCTTACATATAACAAGACATGGTCAGTAGCAGGACTCAAACCAATGACCCACACTCAGAGGTTACAGTGATTTCAACTCAGCAATTCTAACAATCCAAGCCAGTTTCCCACAGTGAGAGCATTGTACATTCAGCGAGTGAAGGTAAGCTTAATGAGATTGACATACATCTTGTAGCCTATTTTTTGTCCATGCCTCGTATCATAAAAAGAGAGAACAGTCACGTAAAAATTTCAATGTGTTCACTTCAAAGAAAAGCCAAGAGTTTATCATGAAATTATTATATCTTCTTTTCAGTTAACATACAAAAACAGACGTTTCATGATTATTAAGAATATAGAAACTTTCCCTACCAGTTGAATCCTGGAAGAGAGCATCATCACCAGTTGACAACAGGGACTTTCGAGACTTTCTTGATGGTTTTCTCCTCAGTGCCATGGAGCCTGTCTTTCCAAGGGCTGATTTGTGTTTACTAACATCCACATCCAGATGATTTGTGTTCTATTAAAAAAAACTCTGCTTTATTAACATAATTTGAAATTGAGTTTTAAAGTTATATTACCCTTCAAAATGGTCACATTGGGTTATAGTTGAGACTGATGCTCAAAACGCAGTGGATGCATTAAAAACATAATTATTAGAAATAAGTTTTACAAAGTTATTTCTGTTATTGACAAATACAAATTAAGATATACATAACTGAAAGGGTTCATTTTTTATTTTTGACTAAGATAGTCAAAAAAGACTTTTACTGATTTCCTCTGTATTCAATGTGACTGGAACTGTTATACAGATTGTTATTTGTGGGTTATAACTATGGCAATGTTTATTATTCTAGGAGTATAAATCACTGAGTAACGTCATATTTAGAATTTTGATGGTCACTTTGAAAGGTAATATCACTTTAAGCTCATCAAATTGCATGGGTAAAATTAAATTATTCAAAGCAACTGAGAGTACTGCAGGGAATGGGAGCTAGAGTGCTGAAGGTAACGGGAAAAACAGTGCTGAAAGGTGAGGGAGCAAGAGTACTGCAGGGGGAAGCAAGAGTGCTGAAAGGTGAGGGAGCAAGAGTACTGCAGGGGAAACAAGAGTTCTGAAAGGTGAGGGAGCAAGAGTACTGCAGGGGGAAGCAAGAGTGCTGAAAGGCGAGGGAGCAAGAGTACTGCAGGGGAAGCAAGAGTGCTGAAAGGTGAGGGAGCAAGAGTACTGCAGGGGAAGCAAGAGTGCTGAAAGGTGAGGGAGCAAGAGTACTGCAGGGGAAACAAGAGTTCTGAAGGCTAAGGGAGCAAGAGTGCTGAAGGCTAAGGGAGCAAGAGTGCTGAAGGCTAAGGGAGCAAGAGTGCTGAAGGCTATGGGAGCAAGAGTGCTGAAGGCTAAGGGAGCAAGAGTGCTGAAGGCTTAGGAAGCAAGAGTACGGAAAGGTAAGGGAGCAAGAATACGAAAGGGGAAAGGGAGCAAGAGTGCTGAAGGAAAAAGGAGCAGCAGTGCTGCAGGGAAAGGAAGCAACTGTGCTGAAGGGAAAGAGAGAAACAACACTGCAGGTATAAGAAGTAACAATTCTGCAGGGAGTGTGAGTGAGAGTTCTTCAGGAAACTTGAGCAAGAGTAATGTAGGGAACAGGAGGGAAAGTACTCCAGGAAACTTGAGCAAGAGTACTGCAGGGAACAGGAGGGAAAGTACTCCAGGAAACTTGAGCAAGAGTACTGCAGAGAACAGGAGGGAAAGTACTCCAGGAAACTTGAACAAGAGAACTGCAGGGAACAGGAGGGAAAGTACTGCAGGAAACTTGAACAAGAGTATGCAGGGATCAGGAGGGAAAGTACTGCAGGAAACTTGAACAAGAGTATGCAGGGAACAGGAGGGAAAGTACTGCAGGAAACTTGAACAAGAGTATGCAGGGAACAGGAGGGAAAGTACTGCAGGGAAATGACACAAGAGTACTGCAGGGAACAGGAGGGAAAGTACTGCAGGAAACTTGAACAAGAGTACTGCAGGGAACAGGAGGGAAAGTACTGCAGGAAACTAGAACAAGAGTACTGCAGAGAACAAGAGGGAAAGTACTGCAGGAAACTTGAACAAGAGCACTAAAGTGTACAGGGGGGAGAGTAGCGCAGGGAACTGGAACAAGCGTACTGCAGGGAACAGGAGGGAAAGTTCTGCAGGGAACGGGAGCATGAGTGATGCAAGGAACAAGAGCTGCAGGAAACCGGACCAAAAGTTCTGCAGGGAGCCAGAGCAGAAGCACTTTTGGGAACAGGACCAAGAGTACTGAAGGAAACTGGACCAGAGTCCTTTGGGACTGCAGAGATATGGTGCAAGTGAACTACAGGAAATGAAATATGTACTGCATGGAACCTGAACAAGAGCACTGTCAGGAATGGTAGCTGTGCATAGAAGTAGTGATGTTCAACAGAGATACATGAAGATATGCTGGTTGTCAATTTGTGCAAACAAGTATATTCTTTGCTCTATTACAGTGGATGTTGTTTTATTGGCTATGCAACACAACTAGATACTTAGTACAGGTAACTATTTCCACAAGTTAAGATGTAATCAATTAATCTAGAAATGCAGGAAAGTTAAATACATACTTCTATGACTTCCAAATTTAGGTCAATGTCATCTACAGAATCAGGTTGGTATTCTTTCTTGGGTCTCATCACCACATCATCTTCATCAAAGGCATTTGTATTTTTCTCTCCCTCCCATTCCTGTAAAACATCATTATACATCCAACTATCTTTATAAATAGAAGTCCCAGAAATTGTCAACGAATACCCAAATTGATAATCGGTACTCAGTCAGCCTTCCGAAGGAATATTGGTTATTTATCAATTTGTCAACATATTTTGGCGACATTAGATTACTATTTGAAATTTATAACTGCGAACAATTATTATCTCTCGGCAGACAATTAGCAGCTATAAGATTTAATCATTTATGTTATAAAAATAGGATAAATGCATTTCTTCTTTTTTTACTAGTTATTTGTTGTTATTACAGAAGGTATACGTAAATGTTTTTTTAAACAATTTTTAACTTCTTTTCCAGTCATATTAATTTCAATAATCACATTAAAGGTGGTCAATTACTTTTAAGCAACAGTTTATGACAATTTTTACTTTTTGTTTATTCTGTTAGAGATTAATTTAATGAACAAAAAGACCCATTACATTGAGTTAGATCCCTATCAGATATTTACATTCTATTAACTTTTATATAATTTTGTTATTACTCCCCTTTAATATGAAAGTATTTAAAACGTTGAGTATTTCTTTTTTATTTCAATATAATTTCTACGTTTACATTTGAATTGGATAGATTTACAAATATCTTAACATTCTGAACCAAAATGCAAGTTTTAAACCTACGTGTAGCTTCTGAAATGATTTATTTCCAACCTATCTTGGGGCAGATAGGTAAAGGGGGGTAATAATATCTTTTCAAACTTGAATTTTTAATGAATTCCATCTAAATATATAATGTTTAATACAAATATTTCACAAATATAATATATTAGGTCTTATATTTATATCTTTCTGCAGGCAAAGTATGTGTATCAAATTTTTACTTATGATAAAATAACTCTATCTTGGTTGGGCAACCAGGATAGGGAAATCAAATTTTAAAAATACCTCCAGTGAAAATCTTACTTGAATTAAGCGCTAAGTGAACATAAATAAGTGTAAATGATCAGATGTTAAAGTTTCGAACAAATCTATTACATGGCCAAATTCCAATTATAAACCTTTAAAAGTCTGATTCTATTAACTCAACAAAAAATTTATATTTTGTTCCTCTTATCCCTTTTGTGCAATTTTTTTTATAAAACATGTACAAAAATGTAATCCTGATTTCTGCTATCAAGTGTCACTCGTAAAACAAAGGGAAAATTGCCTAATTTCATATATATAATTACATATAAACAGCATCCTGTTTTGCCTATTATTGCTAGAAATTTATGACATTCTATTACTTCAGTGCACTTGCACATCAAAATGTCACTGATATAAACACAGTTTTAAAGCCGTCATTAAACATTCTAGCGAGAAAATTTATCAGGATAGTTATTATAAAAGGCACCTCTTCATCATCAGGGGTGTGAACTTTGACCTCTGGTGTAGTGACCTTGGCTTGAGGTGAGTGAGCTCTTTTTTCCATTGGCGTACTAGTGGCAATGTCTAGATCTACTGGTTTCCTCGGAGTAGTGAACACACTTTTGTTTGGACTTTCCAGCAGCGACTAAAATCAGAAACAATATTATCACATCAGCTGTTACATATGAAGATTCTTAGATTTTAAAATCCTTCAATGTAGGTTTTCACAATTGTCTTGCTTTGCGGAATCAAGGTTCTCAGCTTCACAGATACATCCTTCACTCTCTGAATTATGACTGTTAAATATAACATCATTGTTTCTGTTAAACACATCATATGATTACCAATGAGTGAAACAATTGTACTATATCATAAAACAAGTCATATGCAGTTACTTTGACTGCATCGTACTCTGTTTCCCTGTTTCTATTTTAAAGCATCATCACTGTTTATTATATTCATGGAAAACATTTTAATTGACATGTTTAAGGTTACTGATTTTAAAAAACTATTTACATTTACAGAATGACTTTTTTTGTACCGTAATTCTTTAGGATTTGAAAAATGAAAAATTTAATGTTAAGTATTTATCTTTCAAATATAAAAATAAATACGAAATTCTGCAATAAATCAATTACTTGAAGCATAGAATATATGAAAGAGTGAACATGAAACTATACTATGTTTGTATTTCTATATACAAGTCAAACAGCTCCCCATTGATCGTTTGATTTCAGAAAAGAAAAAGCCAAAGCTACTTCATGTAACAAACTACAAGCACAGTCAAAAACTAAAGCTGACTACATTATCCACAACAAAACTGACCCTTCAAACATTAAAATCTTTGCAAAATGGCAAGTAAGAGTTGTGACAAAATATGAGAGAAATCTATAAGATGTTTGATCTAACATAATATAAAAGTGAACAAAGGGCTTGTTGTTGTTGTATGAGTCAACCTTATTTCAGTCATTTTAACAGGCAGAGAGTTTACCTTACCATTGTTCTTGGGAAGAACCTGTGCTAGAACCCTACCCTCCGTAAGAAACTGTCAACTTTCTCACATAAAGAGACATGGTCAGGTCTTAAGGCTATAATCCATGATCCTCAAAATCAATGACAGGTTACATATACCATATCTGAATTCCTACTAGAATTAATCAGTGAAAATGTTGCTGCTTTTGAATACACAAGGTTATGTCTGAACAGACAGCAGACAGACGGCTGACAGACGGATATCAAGTGATCACAACAGCTCACATGTAGCTTTTCGTGCTCAGGTGAGTTAAAACAACTGTTGGTGAAGCAGGGCTGAATACACATTGTATCATTTCATGGATTAAATCTATTATAAAGGAAACACATTTACATAAAAATGCAAATATCACATGTTAGTGAATGAAAAGAAGCAAACATTAAAAAAAAAAACACAAAAAAAACAACAGCAATACAACATCTATTTCGACGATTTCTAAACAATTTACCTTATGATGTGACTGAGCCTTCCTCTATAGAAGGAATAGAAGGAATAAAAAGACGGAAAAACATAAAATCAAATTTTGAAATAGTAATACACTTTACACGTGGACAGTTAGTTTTACTTACAGAATCACATTTATGGACAAACAAACAATCGAAGCACCTTCCTTTTTTCATATACAGATCATTGTGACATCTGATTTCACCCGTTTTATGAATGCCTGGTCAGTGCATTGCCAAGTAAATGTATTTGATGATGTCATTCATCATTCATAATCTTGTGCAAACCATAAAGATCATGTCAAGTGAGCTCTTCAAAACAATGTGGTACAAAGTAAAATTTACGATCAATATCCTACACATGATAAATTATTGAATTTTATTATTTTAAGCTATTAAGCAACAATCTTTTGAAAATGCTTCCGTGAAATCCAGAAAAAATTGTTTTTAAATGTCTGCAATATATTCTGCTCCTCTTGAGTTTTGTCTAAATGAACTATCACCTAAAATAGAAGATCTAAATAAAATTCGTTGTTTAGCAGTGTACTCACATTTTCTACTCACATTTTCTACTCACATTTTCTTTATCAATATGGGCATTGATGGTATCTGATATATATTATGAAGATCTGGGAAGTTATTGTGGATGATACATTATTATAATTATGATCTATGTATATACTGAGTAAACCTATAAATCCTTTGATGTTGGAACTGTTGAATTTTTTCATTTTCTTGTCACTTTTTTACTGAACTTTTTCAGTTAATAATTAGACTAACTTATTTATTCACAACTGCAAAACAAGTTGTTACAATATCTTCAGTTGATCTAGCTAAAGTATCTCTATTTTTACTGAACATTTTCAGTTAATTTATACCAACTAATTCATGCTTGACGTTCTTACGTCTAAAGTTGAGCTTACTAAAGAGTTTCTATTTTTACGGCATTTTATTTTACCAAAATAATGAATAATTCATATTTATTATCACACATATTCCCAACTATGCTAAAGTTCATTTAAAATTGCAACATTAAATATTCACAAAAAAATACTAAATGTGACTTATACTAAGTGTTTGAAAATCAATGATGTCCTTCACGCATTTCTCCAATAGGGTATGAAAACAAACATCGCAACAGTAAATCTTTCTGGAAACTGCATACATTCAATGGCATCAAGTTGAGGACGAACTACACACATGTAAGGTTAGTTTTAGTATATATATTTTCAATATTAATAATTTAGAAACAGAATATAGTTTAATATACTCATGAAATCCAATGTTTATGAGATACAAGTTTAATAATTAGCCATCATAAAAGATAATTCTAGCAAAGGAAAAGTGAAAACAAAGGAAAAGGACAGAAACATTATTTCACAAAATTTTGAAGGAATATACTCCATTAGGTAAACTTAAAAGAATTAATAGGGAATACAAAATGTATGTTTCTTTATGCAAAATTTACAGGAAAGATATTCAATCATGCAAAAATTACAGTAAAAATATTCACTTACATAATATACTATATCATGCATAATATATATTTTAATACAAAAAGAGCAAATACAGTCACAGAAATTTGATAATTATTCAGTTTATACAAAACTTTAGAGGATTTAATTATGCTCTGAATAAAAAAATTGAAGGGACAAAACTCTCCCTTGAAAAATGGAAGGGGAGGTAATTCCTTTGATGGATTGTAATCTAGATACTCACCTCAAGATTTGTATTATCAATGTCCCCTACAATCATATCATCCAGTTCTGGCTCCGACTCATCACTAAGACCGTGGAGTAAATCCTCAAAACTTCGCTCCATGCTCTATGCCAGAGATATACACAAATATATGCACAATATAGAAGAGTACATGGATATATGTTTACACATACTAGAATAGAATATTACACAATGATTTATTATTTATATTAAAAATGCACACAATGCGAAGGTTGAATTAGTTATAAGTAAATAAAACCTAGCTGTAAGTTTGGCATTGCAAAATGGTAATGAAGGATATAACATGTCGTTGCATAATTTACTTACAGTGAAATTGAAAACAAGAGGACCATGATGATCCTATATCGCTCGCCTAAGAACCATTGCCCCATAAGACAAAATGTAGGTCAAAAGGTCAGAAAATGTCAATCGAAGTACATATTGTAATTTATTTTCAAAACTGTACACATGGTCCAGATTGCAACCCTGTAGTTTCTCAAATAAGAATGTAGGTCAAAAGGTCATGTTCAAGGTCACAGGGCATGACTAGGTGTGTCCAACTTCAACCACTGGGAGATGATCTGAATAAAGTTGGTAGTGGACCACTTTACAATGCATACTATGCTAGGTAGGTCTAAATAAAAGAACCTAACACTTAGGCCTAGCCAATTTTAACCCAAGAGGATGATATAAACAAATTTGAAAAAGATCCAGTAAACAATGCTGCAAACCAAATATCTAAGCTCTGAACCTAGAAGATATTTTATTTTTACTATTTAAGTCTATATTATTAAGTGATCTCCTAGGTGTCGTCAATACTAACACTAGGGGGCAAATTAAGTCTATCTAAAAACGTCATGGGCTTAGTAAGATATGGTTTGAACAGTCTTGCTACAGGTCCACTTGACAAAGCTACATGCCAGATATCAATTTCGACCCTTGAGACATGATCTGAAGAGATTTGTACTAGAGAAATTGCCACAAACCATAAATATCTTAGCTGTACGCCTTTAAAGCTTTTCCTATAAAAGTCAACTGAAATAATTGAAAAGGCGGGGCCAATTTTATTCCAGGGACCATGATTTGAACAATACTGGTAGCAGTCCACTAAACACTGCCACATACCAAATACCTAGTTCTGGACATGCAGTAATGAAGAAGGCTTTTTAAGTTTTTCCTATTTGTTTCAATTATAGCAACCAGAGTTCTGCATGGATGGAACTCTTTGAGTTAAAGGAGACCACCCAAGGATTATTCCTGTGAAGTTTGGTTGAAATTGACCAAGTGGTTTAGGAACAGCTGCTGTTTGCAGAAATTGCTGACAGACACACGGATGAAAACGGACATCAAGTGATAACAATATCTCACCTTGAGCACAAAGTGCTTAGGTGAGCTAAAAACAAAAAATTTAATATTAAGCAACAACTTTATTTTCTCTGCACATCAGTACTGTCTGATTATGTTGTGCCTAAAATTACTTTTTCTGTCAAGAATCTACAATGACCAAATACCAATATACCAAACCAGGTTTTATTTTCAGTAAAATGTTGCAAGAATTGGTTGATACTTTCTACATACACATTAGTATGTTCGGAAAATATTATGTTTTCTTCAGTTCTCAAATATCTAGTGGTTTAACATGAGATCTTTTGTACTTTATGATAATAATGATGATTATGATAATGATGATATTTATGCTGGTAATGAAACATGGTAGTGGCTACATACATGATAAGATTAATGCTGATGATGAAAGCTATATAGTGGTGATAATGAAAAAGGTTAACACATCCTTGCAATGAATATATGTTCCTGTAATTTATACCCATAATCTAAAAATATACAAATAAACGTGCCAATGCCGCCGAATCAGGTTTAAACAGCGCCAGTAGAAATTATTGTAGAATAAAAAAAAATTATAGAAAGAAAAATAAGCGAAAAAAACCCCCGTCACCTTGCACCTTTTTCTATCACCCTAAAAAACAACATGTCAAGTAAATGTGTTTAATGTCTTTCTATATATAACTTTTACAGCTTTGATATGTGCCACTACTCCAAATATCTTTATGTTATGACATCTTTGATCTTAGCAATGTGTCTGACCTAAGCATCAGCTGTGGAATGTGTTAAAGTGGCCAATCGTCTTTAGCCTAGTTAAAACAGTTTTAAAAAAATGTGATGTTGAAATCGAATTAAAATGTGTTGGAGTTACTGAAAGTAAAATGTTTAACTTTTTTTGTGTTTATTTAAATTGCTTGATTACTCACGATACACTGCAGCTAAAGGTACACTGCACGATACAGCTCTAAAGGCTTATGCATCATCTGAGCAATTTCGGTAGAATACTATCCAAGTTTGGTTGAAATTGACCTAGTTGTTAAAAAGGAGATGTCATTTGAAGCAATTGTTGACAAAAATTCAACCATCATCAAGCGGTCACAAGAGCTCACTATGAGCACTTTGTGTTCAGGTGAGCAAAATCCCCAAGACACAAATCAAAGGTGTTGTCTGAAAAGCAATAGCTCTGCTCATGCGTTAAAGAAATTCACATTTATTTTCAACCTACATGTAGACTATGACATGACAAGGTGACAACTAACTATTTCAAAAATGATATAGTGCATGCCAATGATGTGCATGTGCACCTTTCATAAGCTATGACTCATATTTTACCAGTATTAATTTTGTTCAACAACAAAACACCTCAGTCAGTGTGTAAGGATTTTAAACAATTTAATAAGGCCTAAAAAAAAAAAGTTGTTGTGTTTCCAGGGCCCATCAAACCGTAATATTTGCCCGATCAATAGTTTTTTAACGTTTTCAGTGCCTGAAAATCGTAAAATACCATTATTTGACCCAAAAAAATGTCCAGTTTGTCAATTTGACCGCGGGCATTTTCTCTTATGCGTCACGAGACTTGGCAATTTTGCCGTGTCAATCAAAAACTGACCGTCGTCAGTTGGCTAACATAAGTAGGTGGAGGCGGCGTCATTACAAGTCTAGGAGATTTCGCCGTCAGTCAAAAATCAAGAGGCATCTTGGCTAATTCATACGAAAGAAGGCGGAGCTAATAAGACACTACCTGTTAAACAGCATGACGCTGTTTAGGTCGTTATCAAATGTGATAATTGATAAACAATCATGAAACTGAAAATAACAGACCTCGGCGAACTTTTGTAACAGAAACGGATTAGTAGTGAGTGGTGGACGTACAAGTTCTTGACACGACTCTGTGTATTGTTATTCACAGATTGTCGGAAACACAGAACCCCCTGGGCGACACAAAAGACAATTAAGTATTACCCGTTCTCCGATAATCATGTGTCATTAAAAACGTTTTGAACCATAATTCAAGCTAAAAGCCTGAAAGTTATGATAATTGCATTGTTTTTTGTCAATATTTAAGGATACTGACTTGCGTGTTTAAAGTTTAACTTGCATATTGTTCTGGCGTGATTTTTATTTCTACACGAATATATTGGGGGCATTATTCGGCGCCTCTCCATCCCTCATAAAAAAGACAGATAAAATAATACAATGATCTTCCTAAATTCGTTTCAAACAACCTTAATTAAAGCCCCCTGAAACTACTCTGAACAGAACAAATTTCATTGTATTAAAAGCGGTAAAAATCGCGAAAATTTGAAGGAAGTCACGGACATGCCAGGGCGCGAAAGTATATGACAAACGGAAGATGTAAATATTTTTCATTTTTGAGCTGATGGAGCTTAGGTTGGGGATTAGCAGCTACCTAATTTAAGTATTAGAAAATATAATTTACAAGCTGCAAGACAAAAAAGAAAAATAATATGCAACCCTAGAGTATAAGAACCCTATGGCCCATAGCTAAACCCCAAAAAATTCTCACCTTTACTCTTTAAATTTGATTTTGAACTTTAACATTTAAGACTGAAGAATCAATGACCCTTCAATTTGAAACACCCGTTTTTTTTTACCCCCACCCCTGAAATTACAATTTTTACACAACAAATCTCAAACAAAAGTTTGCTGTCATGATTGTCTTTGTCAGTCTTCAATTGAGATTATTTCAGCCAAAATCTGTTCTTGTTTAAAACATTTCCTAGTCTCTGTGAATAATATTTTAAGTAGTGTAAAAAAAGATATGTATGATAGTCAAATATAAACACAAACTTGAAAATAAAGATCTAATATGAAAATGTTGTCGGTTTTACATAAATTCATAATCTATATATGAAAGAAGATAAATTTAAAACACAGATTAATCTTGTATATTTCATGTATTATTTATTTTATTATAATATAGTCAAATGAGTAACAAGTTTAGATGTACAAATGAAAAGTGAAGGGGTGTTAACAATTATATGCGCAAACACCACTTGCGAACTAACAATACATACCCACAAAAAAAAAAAAAAAAAAAAAAAAATCCCTACCTACCAAGGCTTTTTTTTTTGGCCATGCCACCAGAAACACAACTATTTTTTTTTTAGGCCTAAGCATGAGATAACTGTGAGCTAATAGAAAGCATTTCAAAATCATAGTTTACATAATACTCATTAAAGTTAAGTAACTTTGTTTAACTGCAAAAATGATGTCTAAGCTAGACTTGTAGATTGAAAAGTAAATATTGCATGGAACAACAATGGCATTGCATAAACTGGTGCTGGTGTTATAATTTTCTTAAAAGACAACCAATAATCAGACAGAAGTTCACAATTCCAGTATTTTCTGTAAAAGTATAGAATGGGGACTATAATAGTAGTGTGTTTTATTTGCAGGGAAAATACACAATATAATGAGCAATGCAAATTAAAACTTTTTATGAAAATGGGAAACCATGCATATTGCACTTATAAATTTTCTAAAGAGACAAGGCTAAAAGCATTCCCATTACTGACAGAACGTCAATTTCAGAACTTCTGTAAAACATCAAAGATGCTTTTAAACTTCATTGAGGCAAAACTAATAAAAAATGTCAATACAAATACTTATACCACAGAAAGAATCTCCTAGGAAAGATTGTGAAATTAAGACACCTCCTATTTCACATCTACAATAATTCTGCATTGTCAAAATTTTAATCAAATTTATTTTTATTGCATCTAGATTGCCATTTTGTAGTTTTAACCAACTTACACATGCCCTAAGTTCATTTCTTTGTACACCTTACAGTGGAGTTGTGGCCCAGAATAACAAATTACTGTATTTGACAACTGTATATATGGCAGTATTAAATGAACACCTTTCAGTTAACATTTCCTTTTTAATTATCTAATTATTTATACAGGACTTATTAGTATTGTAAAAGGTAAGCCAAAGCCAAGAATTAGTTAGATTCAATATTTGCTGTTTATATAGTTTGTATTATTCAGTTTGTTATAACTGGTCAGCCTGTTACATAAAACAAAGTAAACATTTACTTGTGTGATATATCAAACAATGGTAAGAAACAGCAGTTCCTATTTGACCACTTTAATTATATATCAAGATTAGGGTTCTACCGTTTGATTGAGCATTGTTGACGGGAATTACAACAGCAGGAGGTTTGTCTAAATTTCAGTAGTAAAGTATGTATGAATGCTAATACAGGTACTGGGGTAGCTTTGTCATTCATTGCAAACAATATACTTCTCACTGAAATGATTTCTAAGTCTCAAGTGATGTACTATCAACTTTTTCATGGTGCAGGATTTAAGTTGATTTTTGGAATTTAAATGAAGAAATACATCACTTTTGTTAAATACAGCTCTATTATACACTTACCGGTACAACAATAAATAGCCTGCAAGTTTTTTTTAACTTTTTTTTTGACAAACTGCTCTATATAAATTTTCCTGCTGAAACAATTGGCAGAAAACTAAATAAAAAGATATATTTTGTGCATGGCGTCTATTACTTATAGTTTGTCATTAAAATTACATTTTCAGAAATTTACTACAAGTGAGTAATGTGCAAAATTTTATAACTACAATTTACACCAACGAGATTTATTTTTTCTTCCAGTGAGAGTAAATGTTAAAGAAATTTAGAACTATATTTCAGTGAGAAATGTTCAGAGATTTATTTTTTCTTTCAGTGAGAATAAAAGAAATTTGTTACAACATTTCAGTGAAACATGTACAGAGTGCTAAAATCACAAAGCAAGCAAGTGGTAATGTTCACTGCAATGATGTTGCTAGGCAGTATCTTCCTCTTCAACCAGGGAAGATATACATCACCTACATCTCAAGGTAAATCTCTTCACTTTCATCCCATGGTATATCTTTGTTCTTACTAATGACTGACTTAAGGAGATTACTTCTTACTCTGGCAGATTTATCACTGGTGCAGATCATGATCGGCTTGCACTTCCATCTTGTCCCATCAAAATTTGTTCTGTTAGCTATTCAGTAAGTTTTTTTTATCAGAACCTCTATGAAAAATGAAACTGAATGATAGATAAGAACAGTTTGAAATATAGAGGGGGTAATGTTTGGCATGTACTCTTTCCTTCCCTGTTCATAGATAACATTTAAAAAGGAGTTTAGAAAGTGTATCCTGTATAGATCAAACAGATTTGTTTCTATGAGAAAAAGCATTTTTTGTGGACAAACCAGAAAACAAACAGAAAAAAAACTTGGTAGTGTCTTCTTTTTGTTTGTTTACATGATCTTCCAAACTACTATGTTCTAGATAAGACATATTAATTCTCTTTTCCTGATGGATTCAATCTGAAGTGAGTCTTGGGAGGGATTGATCTAATTGTAAGAACTTATTTTGCTATCAAGAATAAAAATAGAACAGAACAGAATACTTTTTGTATGTCTCTGAAAGGTCACCATTACTTTTGCTAAAATGTTAGTAACCTTAACTTTTCAGTTACAACCAATGGACAAAAACTTCCACAACTGCAAGTTGAAGAAAAGTATACAGGACTTGATGCAGTATTCAAAGAAAGACAGAATCATCTTATGGAAGCATGTGTGAAAGAAGGTCATACCCCACCTGTTTCAATTAAAGACAGCTTAATTACTGGAAGAATACTTGTTGAAACTAGACACCAAATTCTTTTTTGTCCTGTTCAGAAGGCTGGGTCAACATTCTGGACAAAAACCTTAATAGCAATGACTAGTCAAGGTAGATTTAGCTCCCCTTATGAAGTTGGCAGGCCTCATAAAAAGGGAGTTCAACGGTACCAAGATTTCAAAAGATTAAGTCCCTCTAATTTGAAAAGTTGGTTTCTGGAGCATGCAGTATCTCTTTTAGTGGTACGTGACCCATACACAAAGTTATTCTCAGCATATGTGGATAAACTCTACCATCCAAACTACTTGTTCTGGAGGATCACAGGGCAACCAATCAGAAATATGATAACAGGCAGGAATGATTCCAAGTGTGGAAATGATGTTTCATTTTCTGATTTCATTAAATATATCATCTATCGCTCAGGAAGAACAGGTTATTTATTAAATACCCACTTCACTCCGATATACAAGCACTGTGACCCGTGCAGTGCTAAGTATGACTACATTATGAAATTTGAAAATTTCAAAGATGACTTTTATTATATTCTAGGCCAGTGGAACAATAGATTTAGCCTCAACATATCATTTAAAGACTTTGAAAAAGAAACTGCCCACCATATTGCAGAGTCCCATATAAATATCAGTTTCTCAACAATGAAATTATATGCAAGCAAGTGCAACATTTCAGCATTCAATTTTCTTCAACGCACTTGGCAGTTCCTTCAAATTACTGGACATATACCAAAAGACGTTGACTTACCATTTCCTAATGATGAAAATGCATCGCTAATTACAAAAGGGCAGCTTCTAAATGCTGTTAAAGATGCTCTATCACCTGAAATCGACTGGTTACGGGTGAAGGAACAAAGGCATGAGGCACTGGTACAAGCTTATCAGAGCGTAAATATCACAGACATTAAGAAGCTCAGAGAGATAGTGAAACCGGACTGTGTTTATTTTGGCTATGATGAAATGCCAGGTTACTTGTTTGAAAAGACGGATGGAACATTTAACTACTTTGATGGACTATCTCATTCATAACAAATACACTACATAGGATTTTAATGAAGTCGGAAAAATTTTCCGCGATCTTTTTCCTGATATATCAGACATCACAATCAGTTTATATAGACAGGAGTTAGTATAGCAAACATGTAGTGCAGCAGCATGAGTGAACATGGGAATCACACAATTCTGTCACAGTTGGTATATTTTCATGGTGATGAAGATTATAACAGCCTTAGTGATGTTTACATTCAGTGATGATGACTGGGACTTGATGATAATCATGAAGATAGTGAATGATGACATGATGATGATAACAATGCTGATGATGAAGATGAGAGAGTTACCATGTCAATGACAAAGATTTTGCAACTATTGATTTCCTTCCTTATTTAACTGAGAAATAGAATAAGACATGTTAGAATGAAGCCAGAACTTTTGAAATTTCAGCATGTTTGTCCAATTGATTTCAAAATAATATTGTCTGCTTAAATAAACAACTCAGGGATTAAACATTCTTGCAACATTTCTGTGAAATGACATAAACAATCAGGTGTTTTATACATTGTCAAGTTGTGCATAGAATCAGTAAAATCAAAAATATGAATATAGTACACTTAACAGGTTTAGAAACGCAAAGATTCTCCTGTTGAACATTTTCATTTGAATTACGCTATTGTCATTATTTCTATTTAAGTCATTCTTTCGATGAATTATTGAAACTTTTACAAGAATTCAATTTTATATTGTTTTTGTTGTGTATGAAATTTGAATAAATCTGAAACACGATAACATTGTTAAAATAAATATTTTGCCACTTTTGCGTTTCTAAACCTGTTGAGTGTACACATGTATGTACATTTATGCTCTATGATGCAACAGATGTGTGTTAACAAGCATCAACAAAAGCAATCTATAAATTCATACACTAATATTAAAGACCAATGGTTAATTTCACTGGGTTTGTAACTATATAACTACATATTAATGTTGTTTTTTAATTTTCGATTACCCTTTTTTTAACACCAGTAAGTCATAGAGTTAGAGGCTTAAAATACCAAATCAAATTTGCAATCCCTATAATGTTCTAAAGTCACTGGGCCAGGCTACCTCTAAAAATTGATATTAAAGAAGCACTGATTGAGTGATAAAAGGGGCAATCTACTGCAGTAACAAAATGTTCATACCCAGTGAAACTATTAGTACATTATTTACTGAACCCTTACCCTGCTAGCAGCGCGTGATTCTGCCTTTACAACAAATGCAGATCATGATCAGTCTGTACATCAGTTATCACTATCTGCACTGTTTACTATTCAGTCAGTAAAATTTCACCGAGCATCCCTCGGTACTGTGTGAATTTTAGAAATGTAGCAGGGTAAGGGTTAACAATAAAGTTGAGATCCCTGTTCCTAAATTCTACTTATAGAGCTCTACATGTTCATGCTGGCATGATGCAGCAACACACATACACAGGAGAGTGACAAATCTCAGGAAAGATGCTGTAACACAGTTCCAACAAACAAGATGCAAGGACTTACCTTTCATTTTAAGTTTTACACTCACTTCTTTACCCACATAATTATTTGATATAATATGTACTAACCTTTTTTAAGTTAGTTTTTGGCTTTGCAACTGGTAGCTCTTCAGTATCAGAGTCTGGTTTAGCTTCCTCCTGCTCTTCTAAAGGCTTGAAATTTTCTTCTGCTTTCTCTGGGTGCTCAGAAGCTTCCTCTGAGTTGCCTGAATGCTCGGAGTTGTCAACTTCTTCCTCAGACAGCACTTCAGGTTTCTGGTCTGGGTTCCCAAAGAAATCATCCAATGGGTCCCTCTCTTTACTTTGGGAATCCTAAGAAATGATTTTTAAAATATAAACTTAACAGGTAAACCCTTCAATCAAATTAACAAGCTGTTTATTGACCAGACCTCGAAATAAACCATTTTAATGTTGACACCTGAAAACAAATTGTTTACTCTGATGATTTTCAGATTTACTTTCATCTTCAGAGAAAAATGGAGAATGAATGAATTTAGAAAGTCATGCTAAAATCATTATTAAATATCAAGCAGTAGCAATGATAAAATACCAAACTAGCTATTACAGTTCATGACTTAAAATCATAAATAACATGCATAAACATTTTGTGTAGCAATGCATATTAATATGCAAAATAATGATGACAAATACAAACTTCACAGAGGCAAAGCCAAACCATAGCTCATGACTCAGAATTAGTTATCTTAACATCAACATTTTATATTTTCATTGAAAATTTTAAGTTGACTGAGTTTATAAAATCTTGAAAGCAAAAAATTCAAGGACAAACTAGTCTACAAGAAAGGTATTAAAGCCACTGGATGAAGTTGAATTTTTAATGAAAGTAAGCATATATATAGATATATATCATTTCTTCAAGCTATAAGATTCTAAGTTTCTTTACTCGCTAATCTGTGGGTTTTTTTGTTCAAATATTTCTTGCTTATTTTCTGGGGTGTTTTTTTGACGAAGCTTCTATTATAAACTTGAAGAAGTCAGCAAAAAGCTCAGTAGCTTGATTTATAAATTAATTAAGTTTATTGTACTAGCCTACAATAATGTGTAAGAAACCATACCTTAGAGTAATTATTTGGTGTAACAGACATGTTAGAACTAGTGGCAAGGTTAGTGGATGGTTCAACTAGAGAATGTATGTCATCACTAGAGGGCACTGTACCCGGTGGTTGAGCATCTAATAACATATCAAGACTGTCCTCTGACCCATCATGTAACATATCATCTGACCCGGACCTCTGTTCTGCTTGGTCAACTGACTGTATCACAGGCTCTGAATGGTTGATGGCAAATGAATCATCAAGTTCACTTGTGTTATTCTTAGACTCTGATTGGTTGATGGCAAACAAATCATCGAGTTCATTTTTGTTATTCTTAGACTCTGACTGGCTGATGGCAAACAAATCATCAATGTTATTTGTATCTTTCTTTGACTTATCATCTCCAAACAAATCATCAAGTTCATCTGTGTTATTCTTAGACTCTGATTGGTTGATGGCAAATGAATCATCAAGTTCATCTGTATTATTCTTAGACTCTGACTGGCTGATGGCAAACAAATCATCAATGTTATTTGTTTCTTTCTTTGACTTATCTCCAAACAAATCATCAAGTTCATCTGTGTTATTCTTAGACTCTGACTGGCTGATGGCAAACAAATCATCAATGTCATTTGTATCTTCCTTTGACTTATCATCTCCAAATAAATCATCAGCAGTGATATCTGGCTTCTTATGATTGGTATCTGATGGTTTTAGAAAGTCACCAAGTAAATCTTCTAATGGATTGGAAATGTTTGAAGACTTCGCAGTCTGAGAAAATCCAGAATCAAAAGAGAAAATGTCAGGTTCATTATCAATGTCATCTCCAAACAGACTGTCAACATTTTTTGCTGCTGCATTTTTCTTAGGTGGTTCTGCTTTAGTTTCAAATATGTCATCCTGTACTGAAGGTGTCAAGATATCATTTAAGGTGTTAGCAGTGACATTGTATTCCGAATTTGAACCCAAAATGTCATCAATACTTCTGTCAGGTTTGTTCTGTTGTTCTTGTGGTTTAAACAAGTTGTCATTGTCATCATCAAAATTCAACAGATCCGACATGACTAGAAACTTTATGTCTTTCTTCTTCAGCAAGTTACTTCCTTATAACTAATTTTATCTTTACTTTACTCAAATTCATGCAAGTTTGAGCACTTTTTTCAAACCCATTGCAATTGTATATCTATAATCCGCACTTAAAGAAACACAATTGAGTCTTCTTTGAATCAAAGTTCAACAGTTATACAATATCGAAGATATTAAGTGCTCTGTTTGAAGTCCTTGAAAACCTACAGTAATCAATAAACTAATACTCCAAAATTCTTTGTCTGAATTTGTCTACTTTCTACGTCTTCTCCAGGTGTTAGAAAACTACTTGTAAATAGATAATAGGTATAATTGCTAAAGGTTATAAATAGAATGAAGTTTTACGAGTGGTTACATTAATTTGATATACGGTATGTTAGAACGTTACATGAGAATATGTGCTCTAATTCATATATTGGAGAAAGTTAGAGGTGAAGTCAATCAATACCATGCAGTGAAGTTGGATGGAAATCTGCAAAGAAAAATAGCAGCAAACTTCACGGCAAGACAAAAATCAGCAATTGGAATTGTATGATGTTTTCTATACATGTACATTTAGCAAAACAGAAGACAGTCTCTGGCTATACATAAACAATAAATCTAGCGCTACGTAGAGTTACATTTTAATACAATGAAAGTGGAAATTAAAGTAGACAAAAAAGCAAAAAGATCAAAATCTTTTAGCAACATTCTTCAAACATTAGTTTACATAAATCTTATTTTGACCGTACACAGGCTGTACCCCCATCTCAATGAAATAAACTCTGTCTTCTATACAACACCTGTTTGAAAATGTTTACTTTAAATTTGCTACTACCTGCTTTTTTATAAAAGGAAAGAGAAACACTGCAGGTTATAGGCTCAAAAGGTCTTAATAAATTCATATTCATGCACAAAACCAACGAGCATCCTTCCCTAAAAGGAGCTAGAATGATTGTTACTAAGTTGCCAATGGACAGGTATGAGCCAGGCACATTGAATTTGACTGGTTACTTTTTAACTATGGGTTTTTCTCACTCCATCCTTGTCCTTAAAGGAAGTCTGGACACTTCCCGACATTGAACTAGGAGGGCTTATAGATAGAATAAACCTTATATGAACCACTACAACCGGTTTAAGTTGAAATCACTAAAGACGTTTCACAGCTATTATATAAACTGTAAGCAAATCTACTGATGCATACTTCTTTAAAAAAAATTATGGTAACCTGACTCTCTGTAAAAAATTGATTTAAGCTTTTCCCATGCAAGGAAAGAATGCATTAATATGAGAGTAAATATTCATACCCAGTATCTGCGATCAATGGGGGTTGAATAAACTGTTAATGTCTATAGGGAACCAGCTTGTTTGACTTCTACATTACAGGTACATCTGAAAGTAAACAATTACATAAATGTTTAAGTCATCAAAATAAATATGTGTGTGTAAAGTACAGTGTAACGTTTCAAACAATAGACAAGAAATTTGGTGCCGAGACTTTGTCCTTGCAGTCTGATATGCTGTTGGCCCCTTTTAATGTTACTGTCCAGATTGCAAGATCAACAAAACCATGTTACCAGTAGATATAAAGCAGAATTGGGTTTAACAATTTATAGCTGTTTTAACAGAAAAGACCCTTTTAATTTTCCAGATTGTACAAAATTTTACAATTTTCCCAAAGGACAGTCAGATTTGCAATGAAAATGTCACACTCAAAACATATAGAGCTACAGAATTGGTACGACTTCAACCGAGTGATGTAAAAATGACTGAAAATATCAACACAAAGTATGAATCTATTATCTTTCTTCTCTTTTATGTCATACCTTAAATTTTGAAAACAACAAAGTCAGGTTAACTTATATCAGCTAACCTGTCTGTCTGACTCATAAACTAAGATACCCCATCCACATTAACATCAGAATCCATTAAATTTTGTAAGTCACATGATCTTAGCACTATAGCTAGTACATAACATAAACAGCAAGTCACTTTATACACATTTATAAAAATGTTTACCTGAAGTCAATCAAGTTTTCTTATGTATCTGTTGACAAAATGTGCAAAGTAAACATTACAAAAATTTACCTGACATTTTTTCCCTCAAGTTAGTCGATAATCCTATCCTGAGGTTCAACATACAGCAATTACCTAACCTATTACACGTAATATTTCAAAATGTAAAGAGACACACGTCTATCCCTATCAATTACAATGAAAACACGTTCAATCTGATCAATTTGCCGCGGACATAATTCTGTATTTTGTATGCTTAATCAAACCATGCAATATCTTACCACGAAAGTCAAATAAAACGAATAAAACACGAGTGAAGCAGCTGCTTACGATTAAGTTATGTCGTGTATTACCTATGTACGAATCAATTTGTGAATGTTTCAAATAGTTTTTATCAATTTACTCGACACTGTCGCTATTAGATGGCAATCAAGATGATTTAGTATCATTATATAGTTATCACTCCTATCAAATATATCTCCACACGATATCAACTACACTATGGTGGTTAAAATTAATCCCGATATTTTGTTGAAATTTCCATATATAGTAATTTAAACAATAAACAATGTTATAACAAACAACTATAAATATATATGATATAATTCAAATACCAGCCTAATACACTTCCAAATACGGAAATAATACATTAAATTTTTGTCATATCGGAAATTGTGCAGTGTACATTCATAATCCCCTATTGAATGAATTTTAAGAGGGTGACGACCTAGACCTAAACAAAATATTGTGATCTGCTTGAAATCATGCATGAATAGTACAAAAGACGTAGAATATCTTTCAATTGACACTCTATTAAATAATAGCTTTACCTCTTCACTGTCTTACTGGAACACTGCATAACTAATAAATTGGTACATGTATTAAAATTGAGACCAATGCTTTGCAAATTCTTTCGTATTATTTTGCCAATTTGCCTATAAAGAATATTTTCAAAATATCTAATACAATGTATAAGTATGTACTATTATCTGAATACTTTCTATAATAGAGTTCTTATTCAAAATGTACATGTTTTACAAAACAATAAACAAAATCCATCTAATATGTACATATATTTTTTCATGGAAGTAATTTTAGCAGTGTCTCTGAATTCCTACTCTCAGTAAAAGCTCAGGCAGAGATGTGATGTCACTGCTTCCTGTATGCAAAAGTAAAGTAAAGGTAAATGCTTTATGATCTTTAAGTTCCTGTAACCCCGTAAAGGGTACCTGAAAAGTCATTCAACATTCACATCTTTTTACATGTACCCTAAGCACACTTTGATTTTATAATACACAGAAGTTTACCATCAATTTTTGAAATAAAAATCATCAAAACAGTATTAATACAATATTAATAATTTACCTGCAAACAGGAACCAGCATAAGAAAACAGCTGAGAAAAACCCAACTGTTATGATTCAAACATGTGACTCACTTTTTCCTATTGATTTCCAATGGCTTAAACAATATGAGAGACACTGACAGCGGCAAGTGACAATTTCTATAGGAATTCTCCTACCGGTATTTTGCTCACCCTTTAATAGGCTCAAGAATGTATGACAGAGCACTGAAAATCTGCTATCAATACGAGTCGTTAGTTTACTTTATACTAATTTGTTTTAGCTCGATTGTGAAGAAAAACTGAAGCTTGAGTCTGCTTCCTGGAAAAACCAGTACGGTTGTCATATATATTCATTATAGATGAACGATATACACAGAAAGTTAAGGGCTAATGTGACAGTGACATGGTGTAAGAGTCCGCATTTGTTGTGTAAATAGAGTGGACATTTTTAGGGATTAAAATCTTTCTTCACACAATCATGATCTACCTTTTCCTGCAATACTTTTTGTGTACACATGTATAATTACCTGTGATGTCACTGCTTCCTGTATGTAAAGGTAAAGTAAAGGTAAAGTGTTTCTTTATTATAGTGTCACCCCTAGTTAAAGGGCCAGCCATATCTGACTTATGAGACACCTTCTTTCTGAGCACATTTACCTCCCGAATCCTATTCTTTAATGCCAGGCACCAGGCAGGTAGGCATACGGTAACCATTATTTAACTAGCTGGCGGCTCACCAACAGGCCATATCAGAACGTATCCCTGCTGGGATTCGAACCTTCGACCTCCCGCTCCCAAGGTGGATGCCTAAACCACTAGACCAAGGGGGACGGTCTTAAACAAAATAAAACAGATTATGTCTGTTTCAACACTATTCCAGTTAAAAATTTCTAATTTCATACATTCTCTAACAGAAAATGCATATGCCTCAAATGTAAGGATATATTTGAAACAGTATGCAATCCTTGTTAGTTTACATTTTATTGTCTAAATACTTTTTCAGACGTGACATGTGACTGCTATTGAGTATTCACGCAGTATACAATACTGAACAGTGTAAATCCTGATCAGTATGCACAAAATGTGTCAAAAATACAATGTTACACAATTATAGACAAGTGTCAAATTTCACCAAAAAAAAATAAGATTTTGGTTTTTGAGATGTTTTACGCTAATAGTGTTTTTTTTAACCGACAACAACCTGCAGATGATACAACAAGTATACTAAAGTTTTAGTCCAGGTACAATTTTGTGGTTTGCCTTCAGTCATGATCACTTTTTTGCATTGACAGCAAAATTAGTGTACATCATTATAATGTAATTGCATACCATTCAACTGGTAACTTTTTTACAATTATTTAGAAGCCAAAGTGTTTACATCATTCATCTTAAATGAAGATGATATGAGAAATTCACTGTCCTTAGCGAACCCACTTGAGCATGACAAATTTGAAATTTTCTTTACATATAAATTATGTAGTGTTACACAACAGTGACTGCTCATTTATTTTCCAGTCTCCTTAATTTGTTAGTTGTACTTCAACCCTTGCCCAGCTTGATTTGTAAAATGGACTTGTCCATCATTAAATTTAGACAGTACCATTAGTTGTTCAAAGGGGTGCTAGGTGAATATTTACTGAGTAGCCAACAGTGCAGATCATGATCTGACTACACACTGATTGTACATGTTGATCATGATCTACACACGGGTAAAAGTACCGTAGCCCGGACCCAAACACTGCATTTTAGTCAAAAACAGCCTTGTGCATGACAATTGACATAAATTATAGTCACAAGGCTATTTTAAAACTAAAATGCAGTGTTTGGGTCCCGGCTTGGCTACTTACACCTGTGGATCTACACTGGTTGAAAAAGCTGAATCATTGGCTCCCAACAGGATAACAATTACATTACTAAATATTTTATGTACATTTGAAAAAAATAAAATTCTGTTTAAAATATTGAATGTTGTCTGCATAATGGCACCATGGCAACAAACCAAGTGCCAACCTTCTACTTCCACAAAAGCTTTTGAAGCACTTGTTTGAACTGCCACATTCTGACACTCCCCAGTCATACACAATTTCACTCATACAAATTATGCACTTTAATAATGGATTTGACTCAAGTTAATTCAGCAATTTCAATACTTTATTTTTACAAACAGAGAATATCCGGAACACAGTAAAGTTTCCTTTCTGTAAAGAAAAAACATAACTATACAGGAAAGTGAAGTTTGAAAATTTTTAAACATTCCTTTAGCTTGTCACATTTACTTCTTAAATACATAATATACAGACAGGTTTAATTGCAATCTTGACATCTTACATCAGTGAAAGATGCAACAACAAATTTGTTCAAAATTACTATTGTGCGACAATATTTACCTGGCACTCATTAATCTTCGCCAATATCATCGGCTTCGTTCGGGTGTGTTTTCGTAATTTCAATTGATTATCATATCGAACAAATACATTTCACCGACTGAAGTTCACTCCGCAGAGACAGTGGTGTAGTGGTAAGATGCCCAACGTATATGCAAGGTTTCATGAGTTCGAATCATGTACAGATAATTTTAATTTTGATAGGATTATGACTATTTTTATTTAATTTGTGACAGTCTTATGGTGCATACGACTGTTTATTCTATGATTTCTGTTTTTAATTTTTTAATTATTGATTAGATAACTTTGCTTTGCTTTCTGTGATTTAATATTTTATGTATCAATACTTATTATTGATATCCATGGCATTTCAGGAATTACATAAAATTTCATGGTCCGTTGAATGGATGTCTGTCCCTGGGTTTTCTTCGAAAGCCAAGGCAATCTTATCCTTAGAGCGTTTAGCTGTTTTGATGATTTACTCGTCGACATTTTCAGTTCTATATACAAATATATGCAAGACGACGGAGAAAGAATGCTCTAATAGTAATTAAAAATCTTGAAACGTGATGAACAAAGACAATAGTTAATGTATTATATGCAACAACACAATTAATAAAATGTAAACAAAACATCAAGCAAGACTCGAACCGGCATACGCTGGACTGGTAGTCAAATGTCTGATCCACTACACCATTGCTGAATGCGATATCTCAACAGTACGAAATTGATATTTTATACCAATCCCTTGTTATATTTTTATCCGAATATTACCAACCACATATACAAAATATTCATGAGTGCCAGTTCAATATTGTCGCATAATACAGATCGACTTAATGATATATAACTGTACATATTATTAAATGCCATTCATTTTACTTCACCAGAAAATGCAAGTTATAACTTGTAAATATGTGACTTGTGCATATTCTTATCATGACAGTATTAAACATTGTATATTCAAATGGGTGCTCAGTTAGAGTTTTCCACCAGAATAGGAGGTTACCAGTGTAGACTATGAGTAGATCAAAGACAGCAGACCCTGCTCAGACTGCGATACAGCTTCGATCATGCTTGAAACCAGAACAAGATATGCCATGAAGTGGTCAGCAGAGCTTGGAACCTTGCTTATACAAAATTTGAGTTTATTGTAATACACATCTGACAAAATCTAAGATTCTATCAAGATCCGCAACTTTTCCTACCTCCCTTTTATCGTTGAATAAAATAGTCAATTGTTCTGATGCGAAAAATTAAATCATGTGTGCTACACACTAAAGTCTTGTGACTTAACTACTTATTATGCATTCAAACTCCTGCCTGATATTTTATTCAAAGATAAAATGCACAGACGCACCTTTAATAAATAACAACTAAGACAAAATCATTAACAACTGAATTTCAAATGCACAGTCAATTTAATAAAATCAACATTTATGTAAAATAACTGAAACTTTTCTTTCAAGTATTTAACAAAGTCTACAAATTTGAATTAGAAATACAATTTTCATACCTTTTTATCATTTAGTAATACGTCAATCTATTTTATTTAGTCACACTCGTACAACCAATGTATGGAAGGTCATAGTACATAATTCTCCGGACACTTTCTATTTTCTATTTTGAGTGCAACAAACATCCACTATCACAAGATGACATTTTATCAGCCTTAAACTGACAATATAATGAATGTTATCGTTGGTCACAGGACGAATCAACGGCTATAACAGTGGGGAGGATATCTCAGTCCATTGTAACACTACAATGACCTCTCGCCAGGGCACCAGCTTGACAAAAGTATAAAAGCTAGATAGTATTGTCAAAAGGATTAACCCTAAAAGCCCTACATTTTTGCTGTATTTTTGCAAATGAGTATTTCACTACATAAGTCTCACTCAATAAGGTATATTTAATTTAACGACTCTGTGATTTGCTTGTACTGTACATGTTTCAATTATATGATTCACAAGATTTTAATTAGTTTTTATCAAAATAAAAATGCACTTACATCACTTTTTCTTATGTCATAATTCTTTTTGTTAAAAGCTGAATCCACCAGTTGGTACCAAAAATTTGCAAAACATCTGCCTTTTATTTGACCCAGCAGAAAAGAAAAGAAAAATTGCTCTAATACAGTCCTATTGAAAAAGATTTATTGATGAATACTGACATTTATGTACAGTTACAGTCACTTATTTATATATAATGATTACTACATCACAAAAAAACGATATAAAATTACACCATAAATAATATTCTACATTCATTCATTTTTGGCCCCATGGATCAAAACAAAAAACGATTTTATACGAGTGTTTCTCATAAAACATATTAATGTTTTGGTAGTATTTATGCTATTACATTTGATAGCCTTTCATGCAGAAGTATGTAATGATTTGTTTTGAAGTTTGAATTTTTGGTACCTGCAGTGGATTTTAAGTTTCAAACAATTGCATTTTGTAAACAAAAGTCTCATGAAAATTTTGAACAAGAATCAAACTTTACAACCACTCTGATACAAGTACAAAGCTTGTTCATATCTTTGTCAATCTCAGCAAATTAATACATTACACAAGTGATCAGCTGTCTACTGGCTAGCAGGATGGAATATAAAACTGGTGGCCAAAGTCCCAACTAAATGTTCATAATTATCTGGTGGACCTTCAGTATCAACCTATACATCATTGGATCCAACAGTTAACAGCAGTGCAATCAGCAACAGTAACTGCTGACATCAGAAGGATTGGCCCATTAACCTATACTTGATGCTGGGAGATTAAGACACTGTCCACTGGCTCAGCAAGATGCAATTGTTTCATCAATTCCTGGTGTGCTAATCAGTTTTACCTTTTTTTTATCTCCAGTAGGCACACAGAATACTTCAATATATAATCTGAATATCCCAATACTTAGCAATATAATACCATAAACATTCCAGTACGCTGCAATATAATGTTATAAATATCTCAATTTACCACAATGCACTATGATCTTAATATCCAAGTATCAGTCCATCATAACTTCATCACACAAGTAACAAGTAAATACTTGATGGCAATCAAGGGTCACTATCTATTTCAGATCATAAGCCATCATCTACAACAAACGACTTTAACACCTCCTAGGACATGGTATTTGTTTACATCTTGTCGTTTATGAGAGGACAAGCAGACGCATTAGTCCTTGGTAGCTTTTTTAACAAACATTTTGAGAAAATGTTTACAAGCGTTGAATCAAAATAGTTCATAATCACGATTCTGTCACGAAATGTGGTTATGATTTCAACCATGAAATATTATGCATTGCATCCAGTATCAATTAAGCCATGGGTTTTATTATGCTGCTGCATGCAATTGTGCACACAAAATGCATATATAATCATAATTTTTTCTCCAGGTTCAATTTCATTATCGTGTCTCAATATTCTTTGTCATGTGAGCACCTAATCTACTGGCAGCAACTGATTCTGCCCTTGCGACTTCAGTGCAGATCATGATATGTCTGTTATTATGAGTCAGGAAATTTTAGTGACCATGGTGATGCCATTATCAAATGTGAATGGAATTCAGTGTAGTATGGCTTTTTAATTAGTCTGTTCACCCATGCTGTGTCCTTGGCTGTCGTATCCTGCTATGTAGCTAAAAATTTCCGCTTTACAATGATTATAAATTCCTCATTATGAAATAACAACTTTTCCTCACATATCAGACACCCTGTTGAATAAATTACAACTTCCCTTCATGTGACTGAAAACCAATCAACAACTGATAACAGTAGAAGAGGAAGCACAGTTTATTGATATTAGCCAGCAGCATATATGCACCTAACTTTATGATTGAATACCTCTTTGAGAAAGTCACAATTCCATCCCAACCATATTTCAGTCATTTTGAGAGGTGGACAGTTTACCTAACCATCATTCCTTGGAAACACCAGTCCTAGAACCCTCTCCTCTATAAAAAAAACTGCCAACATTCTCAAATAAATATTCAGTAGCAGGGCTTGAACCCATGACCCTCAATCAATAAGAGGTTACAGTGATTGTAAGTCAGAGACTCTTACCACACCACCACCAAGATGGTGAGGTTGGTAGCTACCAGCAGCTCTTGGCCTCTTTGTGGAGCCAAAGCCACCTTCGGCAGCCTACTTTCAAGTTTTGCCTGTAATATATAGCACAGTGAACATCTTCCATATAGACTGTGCAGAGAATCCCTAGCACTCTACTGCAGACTAAACTGAGGTGGCTGGAAGCTACCACTGTATAGATACTGTTTTATTGGTATTGATAATTTCATTCCTGATGAGGAAGGCTTATACTGTATGAGTTCTGATTGGAGACTGTACAGATTGTGTGCTTGATCCAAACCAGTACTGGTACTGATTGTTTTTTGCTAAGTACTTGAGATGTATAAACCCTTACCCCACTAAATGTCTACAATGGATTTGTGCATACATATGTCAATGAGGATATAGCATTAACAGGGTGTTATGTGAAAGCTAATCAACAAATAGCTGACAGTGCAAATTGCACATTACTGCAGCTGCTCCTCATAATATGACCTGGTTGCAAAGAAAGACTGATATTTGCTGCTCAGTCCAGTAAAGGTTAAAATGTATAAGAAAATAGGTACTTGTATCATAAAAAGCATGTTCTGTCACCCTCTTGACTGGCTAACCTGACTGTAAAAATATGACACATTTTTCTGTCTTTTATACATTGTGGAAAGTCTAAGTTCAGCAGCTCTTTTTTCTGGACATTAAAATAATGAAAATGATCAAACAACAAACGCAGTTATGAATTCCTACAAATAGATAATTCTGTACAATTTCTTACCATAAAATCTGTAGTTACATCCTTATAACGTGTCTTTAATTGCCACAGGTTTTGCACAGTAGTTGCGTCAAATATCTGTGAAACTGTCAGTTTATCTTAATATAATGTAATTTATTATTTTCAATTAGTATTCATATTCAAATGCTTAATTAGACACTGAAAGATGTTCTATAGTGAGCATGCAGTAAGTACATACATCCAATAGCATTGTCATAATATGCTTATCCAGACCAAATATGGCTACATGACTAGATATTAAAACTAACAAATGACATAATGCACAGCTATGATTAATCAACTTTAGTTTACATGGCTGTCAATTTTTGATATAACACTGATAACTGTCTTGATACGACTTACACAGTGATCTTATCTGATAACAGGAAATATAGGCTAATATTGGTCAACCACAGCGATTTTTTAAAAGATATTTTAATTATAATGTACTATATTTACCTGTACACATGTACAGCTGTCAAAATTAATCAGCATGTCTAAGTAGCAATTAGTAATGTAATAACCTGACAACATGACCTTGAACCTACCTTAGATAGTCTCCATATACAGACAAGAATGTCTTAAATTACCTAGTTATTTAATGTAGGGATACCTGTGAATAAAGAACACCTGTCAACAAAAACTCCAGTCTGTAGTCTGTTCACTACAGAAGACAATGTTATTCAGGGTGTGTATAAATATCACTAGTGAAATCAAATCTTAGTTCAACTACATGTAAACCTTAAATTATCAATCTAAACTTATTGTCAAGTCACTGCATTGGCTTCAAGGAGCTTGGGTAGTTTTTCTTGACAGGTGATCCACATTGTGCATTCAAAGATTGTTCTGCTACATACATAATTTATACGAATACTGAATAGTGCACTTTTTTTCCTTTCTTTGCTTCCTCATAGCCAAAAGGTTTGACTGTGTTTGTTTAGGACTGATGTCAGACTCAAGCTCTTACAACATATAACTGTGGAATACATGATGATGCAGCAGTAATTTTCTGGGATTTTGTTGATTGTGTTTGATCATGAATTCTAGATCCCCATAAACACAAATCTGAGAAATCACTATTCACAACTCATACACTGAAAGATGGTTAATTGTTTGATAAAGTTTGAATGATAGAGTAGTTGTTCAACGGTTTGACAGTAAAAAAAGTCAGTTCTATCAAATGGGTCAAATCGTTCAGCCTAATGAATTAGGCTAATAGCAAGCCTACCCATGACCTTGTGGACAAAATAGAAAACAAGAGGGCCATGATGGCCCTATATCAATCACCTGTACACCACACTAAAATTTTAAATATGAAGGGATGAGAAGATTTATGGGCTGAAGAAATTTGGTGCAGTGTCACTATTTTAAACATTTAGTTTAAACATAATTTAATGCAAATAATATACATAGCAAATGATTTGGGCCACAAGTGCTTACCACATTATAAAACAGCCCTCCCCAACAGGGATCAGGAAAACCGAAAATTTGCTGGTCTGGACCGATTTACAACTTGCTGGACCAATTCACGTCACCAAAAGTTGCTTAAAAATCGGTCCGATATTTTTTTTTAAAAAGCCATAAAATCGCTAAAATATGAAAAAAGAAGTTGCTTGTGTAATTACGACATAGCATCTGTGTTATTAGCACCTATCCAATACCCCAATAAATGTGTCATGTTAATAACCCGCGGCGGTCTTTACCTAATTGGTCCAACACGCCTGTTCTACAATACCTCAGGTGTCTCTAACACGTTATCGATTAAAGGGTTTTATTAATGTGTTTGCAGCTCCGATTGACTCTACAAAAATGAAGTACTGTTTTGCGCTAAAATCTTCGAGTGTCATGTATAAACTTTTGAATAGATATAAAAATCTTTAAATTATCTTTTTCTGAGAGTACTTCTTTCCCTCTAAGCAACAAATTGAACAGGAATGTGGGGTATTGACCACAGGGGTCCAGTCAGCCATGCGAATTCACAGCGAATTCACAGTAGATGTCAATTAACATGACTGGTCACTGGTAGACTAGCTTCTGTTTATCATATTCAGCTACTGTATAACTTCCTTACATTATGTACAGATAATGTAGGAAAGGGATGTTAGTTATACATAAATTTTAAGACCTTCATAAGATGTTATTATTCTATTTTATCAGTTACCTTTTAGGTACGTAATTCCCAGTCAAATTAGATTATAAAAAAAATCAACACTTACAGTTATTATATCAAAATTATTTTCTTATATGACAGAAACATAAACTTTTTTTTCTTTTTAGATTACTGAAAAATAACTGTGATTTCAAAGTTAGATTGAGTAATGTTTTAAATACTCATTCAATTACTCTTACAACAAACCAATTATCACTAAGATTAGATGTTACACTTGATACATAAGAGAAATTTAGTTTTAGCTTAATTTACAGTGAGAAGAGCGTTCAGTTGCACTTATAATTTACAAAAGAAATAACTAGTCAGAAGAATTCTTTATACATCAAAAATGCATTCAGTCCACGCCACAGGAAGGGCATAATTACTTGAGCATATTCACTTTCTCAGTATAACTTTAAAATCACAGTTTACTGCATTTATCTAAAATATTTTTCATATCCTGCAATAAAAAGTAAAAGTCATTATTATATAAAACAGTTTATATAAACAACAGGAAATAAGTTATAAATCAATTATCTGTACAAATCAATAAAATTTATGATTCTACTATTGTACTACATATCAAGTCTACTGACAGGCTGCTGGACCTAATCAGAGAGGATTAAAACTGATAAGGGGCAATAAAACGATTAAGATATTTGACCACCTGCGGTTTGGGGGGGGTCACTTATGAAGGACATTTTAATTGTCTTTAATGGATTATAACATCGTGTTTCTCTAAAGAGTACTATTCTTTGGTTTAAAAACTGTACATTGGCAAAAATAATGTTCTGCATTTTCAATTCCTTTTTTACAGTCGCAGGTTGCATTTTCTCTTCAGTGGTTATTAAACAAGTCTGCATTTAAGTTACTTTGCACAACCATTTCTTCAACGAGTGTAATAAACATTTAAAATTCTTGTGCCTTTAAAATAAAATGAAGGTGTTTCAATTTGTTTGAACAAACTACTTTTAAGTCTTTTTAAAAGAAGATAAGGTTGGAGCGTTCCTAATATCTTCTGGTAGAGCATTCCATAAATCAACACTGGATGGTATGAAAGAGTTTAAACATTTATATGAAATCAAATTGTTTTACGTTTAATTAGAAAATATCTAAGATTTTGCTTACGGATGCCAAGGCAACCAAAGTTTTGCAAGGATCATCTTCATGTGAAGGAATCTGATTGAGAATAATGCATGAATAATTGAAAATAAGTTTCAAAAAGATTAACCAAGATCCCATTTGAATGAAAATGTTAATGACTAATTATGACTGGCAAAGTGTGGTCAAAATAGCTCACCATAGTTCTTCAATGGTGCTCAGGTGAGTTAAAAATAAAACAACATAAATTTAATCTATTACCTATAATAACAGGAATGAATCTGAAAACAAACAGGAGTGCTAAACTGTCTGATAATTGAGGATGTGACTGTATCAATACATTGATGCACTGCAATCTTAAATAGTTACCAATGAACTGGTAGTAAAGTCTTAATCAAATTAAAAATCACCAATTCTTTCTTCAACCCTCATTTGTAAGGGTAGTCTTAAACTTTGGTCATTGCCAGTCATTATAGGTGGAATGTCTGCTATATTGGAGGAGTTCTTATAAATTTCATATGTGTCAAAACTATTTTCATTAAATTAACATTGATTACTGAACTACCATAATGGATTAAAGCTTGTGAAAATGCATGTGCCAAAAAACAAATAAATATATTATTTTTGTTTCAATTATGGTCTTTTGCAGTTATTTTCTGTATGTGTCACTAGACCCCACTGTTCAATTTAATACTTTATATCTGTAAATAAATAAATAACAAGAAAATTATAACTGCCTTAATTCAATTTATTTTCAATAGCAGTTTTTATTATTAAATGTTTTATTCTTTTTATTTCAATTACAACTAATTTGCACATTGCAATTATTTTAAAACAAATTGTAAACACTGCACTTTTTTATACTATTAGTATTATAGAACTGAAAGCACAGTGTGCAAATTGCCAATGTAATTTAAAGTATTGAAATGAAGTTGTTAATTACAAATTGACATGAGGGTATTATAAGCTATTTTACTTACAATTTAATTGTATAATACATTAAACTTGTACAAATTAATTTTTGAAGTTTATATTAACATGAATTACATTTTTAAAATCAACAATCAACCAACAGTTCCTATAAATTTACTGGAAAATAACATTGGTTTTGCAATAAATTCCATTATGAGATAGACCTGAACTTGTCCAAGGTGTATGACAGTATCCCATAGATATATCAAGATAATAATGATCTTGAATTTAATTATAAAATGATGCTATTTACTAATTTCTTCCCTTTATAATCCGATACTTCGCCTATTGCTTTTATGTAATAATTTATACAATAACAATGTGAAAGTTACAATCAAATTTATTTAATTATCATAAAGACACATACAAGGGGTAAAGAGAGACCTTAATCAAACACAAAATAAATTGTATCTTTGGTAGACTGTTAGTCAAAATATCTAAGTGATGTCTTGAGCAAATTCTGAGATATTTTTGTTTTCAGTCAGAATCTCGCTATAACAGGAGAGATATTGCCCATTCAAAAATAACACAATATCTCCATAAGCCCACAATTAGTTGGACTAGGTAGTCTGTATGACACTATTTCCACTCTAAGCATACTTATTTTACAGGCTGATATTTTAAAGTTGCTTGGCTTCTAAATTGTGTGACAGTTAAATCAACTACTCTATAAAATCTTTGGTTGCTACTCAAGCTTGTTACGAACATGTCCGAGGTCGAATGTAGCGTCCTCAGAAACGAAAATATATGTTCATGAACAATGCTAACATAATATATATCAAAAGTATCAACTATTACTCAATTTACCATGCAAATCATGGTTTCATGTTACAAACTATATTACGTAACACAGCTTAACACCTGAGGATTTACCTGTAACTTTTTTCGTACCCGCAAGACGTCTGGGATAAAACATACATATCGCACGGTATTTCATCCGGATATCGTATGACTAATAAAGGAGGGTTGGATTTGACAACCATCTACGGGGATACTCTCAACAATCTATTTCTGATCATTACTAAGAGGGCATATATAACAATTTATATCATTCTATCATACCAAACTTGGTAGGTTAAAGGTTGAGCTATCAAGTGTGGTAGCTATATTGCTGAAACACGTACCCCTAGATGGGTCCGCTATTTTGATTCAAGGGCAATAGTCCAAACATTAAAGTCATAACGTGTTTGCTTGCAAAATTTATGCCGACCAAAGATGCATAGCTAGCTACATTCAATCTCACTCAAGAATGCAAGAAGAATAAACTTTATAATGGAAAGACGGATGCTGTCCGAAGTAACATTTTATACTCTGGTATAAAAATATTGCCACTTGGTCCCTAGACCTCCATTTTCAACTAAATAGATTGAGTTTCCTGTTTAGTTTGCGGAATGTTCTCAAATAATATGAAGCTACGGAAACAATTGTATTATAATTACCATTTGAATGTAAATAAATAATGAAGGAATCATAACTCCACGAAAAATAACAGAACCGCACGTAACAGACCGATGAAAATGCATATACTCTTGGTAATGAATTAACATTTTGATTTCTTTTTAACGAACTGCATAGATCAACTTTCTTCTAAGAGATACTTGTGTAAGATCTTGAAGTATCTGTGGTTATAATAATCTAGTTTGTTGGGTTTGTATGGTCGTCTGCAGAAAGTCCAGTTGACAGTACTAATTAAATAGACTGTCGATCACAAGAAACGTTCCTAGAGCACCAACTCTTGTTTCATTGATTTATCCTTCAAATGAACTATCTGGAGCAAGAGTTGCAGTAATAGTGTCATTGTAGCACTATAACAGCATTGCCCCAAAAGACAAGAACATGATCAAGGTCAGCCGAATGAAAATGAAATCTGAATGCAAAACTGTACACACAGTCCAAATTTCATTACTGTATAACTTCAAAAAAAAAGTAGGTAAAACGATCAAGATCAACATACATTATGACCTAATTTTTGACTCAGTGCTACCCAGTTTCAATCATTCAGAAAAACATTCTGACCAATTTTCAAGATGACTTTCCGTCAAATGTGGCCGCTATCTAGAGTGTTAATAAGGATTTTCTATGATATGAACGGGTGATCTAGTTTTTTCACCCCACGTGGCCCAGTTTATGATCTGCCTTAGATATCATCATATTAAATATTCTGCCAAATTATCATGGGTACACAATGTGACAACTAGAATGATCATAAGTTTTTGATATGATTTTACCTTGTGACATAGTCTTTGATCCCACATAATCTAGAATTTATCAAAAGAAAGAAATCGAACCAACTTTCAGGATGTTTGGTTTCCAAATGTGATTTTTAGAGTGTACACAATGTTGTTCTATTATTTGATCTGGTGACTTAGTTTTCTAACGCCCCCGCCCCCCGCCCCCTCACCAACCCCCAGCCCCCTCACCAACCCCCAGCCCCACCGCTCTCCCTCACCCGTGATCCAGTTTTAAAGGTAGCATAGAGTTCATCAACACATACATTCTGGCCGATTTGGATACAAAATGTGACTCTTACAGTGTTCACAATGTTTTTCTATGATTTGATCGGGTGCTTTTTGACCCGACAAGACCCAGTTTCGAACTTGACTTAGAGTTCATAGAGTTCATCAAGACATAAGCTCTGGCTAATTTGCAAGATAATTGGGTACAAAATGTGGTGTCTAGAATTCTATGTATTCAATTCAAGGAGACCCAGTTTCGAAGTTGACCGAAGTTCCATCAAGACATACGTTCTGACTCATTTTTAAGATACATGTAGTTGAGTACAAAATGTGGCGCCTATAGAGTGTTCACAATTTATTTCTATTATTTAACCTGGTGACAAAATTTTCGGGTCCCAGCTATTTTGCTTAGAGATCGTCAAGACAAACATTCTGACCATTTTTTGCATGATGATTAGACAAAAAGTATGGCATTTGGCGTGTACACAATATAAGGATGGACGACAGACAGACGGCGGATATCGGACGTTCACAATACACCATTGATCATTTCTTGTTCAGTGAGCTAAAAACGGAGCAAAACAAATTGCATTTCTTCGAGCCACATGCGCATAAGACAGCTAGCTATGTAATCATGCTATGTTTGGATGTCCGCGGGTCTCTTACGTTCTGCCTTATGCGTTTCAACAATTGTGGAAACATCTGCACGATTTCACTTGTGTACAACAAATCTTTTGCACGACATTTCAGGGAATCAACGTATTACTCAAATTAATTTGACGTGAAAATATTGATTTTTTTTAACGACGTAACGTCGTTTCTGATTGGTGACGTCGTTTAAATTTGCGACTATCAAATAACGTATATATAGTCGCAAAATTCAAACGGCGTTTTAATTATCGCATTTAGACACATTGTGCGTTAGAAAAAGGATAACTATTTTGTGATTTTGACTAGGACACATCCAGATGGAGAACATGCCAAGCATATTACTTCACTTTTCGGTATGTTTACCGGGTATGCATCGAATAATTTTAAATGATTTTGAAAGTGTACAACGTCTGAGAACTAAACTCTGAATGTGACAAGCACACAACATACGTCGTTCCACACCTGACGCATCTATAGATGATTTGGCACATTAATTTAACACGTCAGTGGAATACATAGTAACCTCAAGCAGAACCGCAAGGGACTCGGATCGAGGTGGATTGCCCCTACATGTGAAGGCATGCCAGGTCCACTTGGGTGTGGACACGCCCTGATGCTCATCCCATCTATGGGCAAAATATTTCCAAATATGAGATAGTCCCAAATATGAGCAGAATAGTTTCACTGCCTTGTGTATGCTAGGGATAGCAACAGCCTATGAAAAACAACCTTAACACAAATATAGGAGTGGAGCCTTGCAGGCGGTTTCCTTAATTGATAACTGTCCAGTCTCGACTATGTCTTGTCATTAAGCTGGACGAGAAAGTGGAACTGGTGTATGCAACCTTACGTCACTTTAAACAAGCTCTGAGCGCAAGTCATACTCACCTCAAAACATCACCTTCACTTTACTCATGTCACAACATCTCACAAGTCCTGTGGCGATTGTCATCGAGCGGCGAAGCAGCATGTGTGGATACTCTCGAAGCTGTAGCTGTTACACACCCCACAGGTGGTTTAAAGTATTGGTCGTCTTCTACTGACCGAAGCAGCAGTGGCTTCCGGCATCACATTTGGCGACTGATCTGCCCTATTCAGGAGTTCATGCACTGTTCACCTCCGTAAAATGAGGAAAGGACTGTAAAAGGTGTCCTAAACAGTGTCTGTCTCGCCATACCCGGGCTTACTGTAGCTAGAAGGGATCCCATCAAAGCGATTGAAGTAAACAAAGCGATGGTGCATGGAGTGTAAAACACCCTCTAGCATCGGCACTTTTTTCAGACTGTTAAGCCAACCGTTGATTAAATCTTTGATGGAAATTTTATTTTTGGCGGACAATATTATAGACTATTTTGATTTTGCTTTTAGGAGTTATTTTTATCTAAATAAGTCTTTCAAACTGTGGAAATATAACCCTTAAAGTTAACTGAGTGTCAGCTGAATAGTCAATTAAAGTTTCGGACAACTGCCATGGGTCCAGAAAGACAAACTAAACGGGTTGCTAAAGACTACATTTATCATGCTACAAGGTCGACATTGCTGCACTCAGACATGGGCCTATATGTCCGTGACTCAGAATAACGCACTTTGCTGGTGAAGGGCAACCAAAACAAAGTTGGGTACATATTCTCCCGAAGTAGACGGGGTACAGATAAATCTGGAGTCGGTTTCGCCATCAGAAACTATATTGTTGGCAAGTTGACACATTTCCCAAAATGTGTGAACGACCGTCTGATGACGCTTCGCCTACCACTTGCTGGGAAGAAACGGGGCAGTTTTATCAGCGCATACGCCCCTAAAATGACAAACCCCGATTATATAAAGAACAAGTTCTATGAAGATCTGTACGTTCTGATCACTAACACACCAAAACAAGATAAAATTTGGGGACTTCAATGACCAGGTAAGTTCAGACAACCAGATCTGGTATCAAGTCATTAGGAAGCATTAATTGTGTGGGGAAACTGTAAAAGCATCGGCTTTCTCCTCCTCAAACTCTGCAGAACATGGCCTCGTCCTCAGAAATACAATGTTTGAGCTATCAATACGAAACAGAACATCGGGGATGCAATCTAGCTCAAAACACGAGCATCTAATACATTACATTATAGTCAAGCATGAAAGATGAACGGATAACCGAATCTATGTGTGGATCACGCTGCTGGACGGACACTCGTTTTATTCTGTCCAAGATGAACATCTACATTCAGTCACCTAGATGGCCCAGGACAAGAAAGTACCCAATCCTTTGAATGTCTCAAAACTTCATAAAACAGACATCAACGACCAGGTCGCTGTGGAACTTGGTGCGAATTTCGAGTCACTGCCGACTGACACAACTGACGTAGAGCAGGAATGTGCGCTATTAAATGACACTACGAAACTTGCTTGCCACAATATGCTAGGTCCTGAAACCCGCCCCAATAAAGACTGGATTGATGAGAACACATAAACATATTAATAATCCCCTGGAAGAAAAGAACCGTCTACCCAAGGCTTACCTTGCAAACAAGTCATCTGCAGCAACATTTCAACATTTTAAGGCATGCTGTTCAGACCAGTGCTGACGGGACCACTCTCCTCTATGAGAAGTCTGACATCCTCAACAGAAATCATATATCAATAGGAAAAGTTCCTTGCTGATGGAATTCCTGTCGAAATATACAAATAATGCAGACTTTCCTCCATTCAAAAACTGACTCAGCTCTTCCAATCCATGTGGGAGAAGGAGAAGATTACACAGGACCCTGAAGATAAACCGATAGCAGAAATGTAGCAGGCAGTCCTGTGACAATCATAATGTAATCTCGTGGCTCTCGCTTGTAGGCAAAATCCTCTTTGTCACCTAGAAAATGGTCTGTTACTTGAAAGTCAGTGTGGGTTTTGTGCTGGTCGCGGCACGGTGGAAGTGATCTTTGCCGTAAACCAACATCAGTGAAAATGTCAAGAGCAAGACACAGACCTCCACACCATGTTTGTAGATCTAACAAAGGCTTTCGACATTGGGCAGGACAGGCTTGTGGAAAATAAATTTTTAACAAGTTTGGCTTACCAACAAAATCGTAGACCAATTCCACGACGGGATGAAAGCTCATGTAATTTGATAATGACGACCAGCCAGCGGCTGTTTAGGTGACAAATGACGTGAAGCAGGGTTGTGTGCTGACTTCCTCGCTTGCCATCATCATGTTTTCGGCAATGCTTGCTGTTCTCTTCACAGAGTTTGATCCTGGTGTTGACATTCGGTTCCGTAACGATGAAGGAGTGTTTAATCTGCAAAGTTTGAAAGCCAAGACAAAGTTTTATTGCGCTAGAATACTTGACCTCCTGTTTGCTGACGATTGCGCTTTCAACTCAACCTTGGAGCCGGACATGCAATGTAACCTAGATAAATTTTCAAGTGCCTCCACAAATTTGGTCTCACTATCAGAAGTAATCTTCCAACCAGCTGATTCACCAGATGTTGAGCTCAAGGTCCAGACCAAGAACCCAAACCCTGGCGTGAATGAATTTACATACCTTGGTAGCACACTCTCCAGGAAAATTAAAGTTGACAAAGTCAGTACCCACATCGCTAAAGCAAGTGTCTCTTTCATGCGAATACAAAATAGTGTGAAAATGCACGGGGATCAGCACCAAAACCAAGCTTAGTGTGTACAGCTTTATGCCAGTGAAACATTGAAAGTACCATAGGCATGTAAAAAAACAACATTTTCATCTGGTTTGCCCTGCATGACCGAGTTACAGGAGCATACACACCCTCCTACGTCACGGACAACTCTGCTGGACAGGTCATATTATATGTATGGAGAATGCTTGACACTGTATTCCAAAGCAGCTGTTTAGTCCTTACCATCGAAGACAGAGAAAATGAGAAAAAATTCAAAGTTTCCATAAAACTGGCACTGATCCCTACAATAGGGAGGGTTTTGAAATCCTACGAAACTGAACGAATCAGCCATGCCTAGCAAAAAGGGGCAGCTCCCTTGTATAGAATGAGGAAAGGACCAGAGAAGGTTGCTAAACATTGCCTGTCTCAGCATACCCGGGAAGGGGTCCCATCCAAGCAATTGAAGTAAACAAAGAGATGTTGGTGCATGGAGTGTAAGCACCCTCCAGCATCAAAACTTTTTTCAGACTGTTAAGCCAACTGTTTATTAAATCTTTGATTGAAAAAATGTTTTTGGCGGACAATATTGGTAGACTATTTTGATTTTGCTTTTAGGAATTCTTTTAAAAAGTGGAAATATAACCCTTAAAGTCAACCGAGTGTTACCTTAATAGTCGATTAAGTTTTCGTACAACTGGGTGCAGAAAAGCAAATTAAACGGGTCGCTAAAAACTGTCATGCGACAAGGTCGACATTGCTGCACTCAGACACGGGCCTATATGTCCGTGACTCAGAATAAAGCACTTTGCTTGGGAAGGACAACCAAAACAATACAAAGTTGGGTACATGTTCTTCCGAAGTAGACGGGGTACAGATAAATCTGGAATCGGTTTCGCCATAAGAAACTATATTGTTGTCAAGTTGACACAATTCCAAAAATATGTGAACCGTCTGATGACGCTTCAAATACCACTTGCTGGGAAGAAACAGGCTAGTTTTATCAGCGCATAGAGAAACCCCAATTATATCAGTGTCCGTATATCACAATAATGTAATATACGGATCCTGATTATATAAAGAACAAGTTCTATTAAGGTCTGTATATACGTTCTGATCACTGACAGACCAAAACAAGATAAAAATAGGGGACTTCAATGACCGTGTAACTTCAGACAACCATTCCTGGTATCGAGTCATTAGGAAGCATGGTATGGGGAAACTGCTACAGCATGGGCTTTCTCCCCTCAAACTCTGCAGAACATGGCCTCGTCCTGAGAAATACAATGCTTGCGCTATTAAAACGAAACAGAACATCGAGGATGCAATCTAGCTCAAAATACGAGCACCTAATACATTACATTATAGTCAGGCATGAAAGATGAACGGATAACCGAGTCTATGTGTGGGGCAACAAAAAACATTTTCATCTGGTTTGCCCTGCATGACCGAGTTACAGGAGCAAACACACCCTCCTACGTCACGGACAACTCTG
The DNA here is from genome assembly GCA_022818135.1 of Saxidomus purpurata. Lineage (NCBI taxonomy): Eukaryota > Metazoa > Mollusca > Bivalvia > Venerida > Veneridae > Saxidomus > Saxidomus purpurata. The sequence goes on from JAFMSR010000007.1 coordinate 10,572,566, forward strand.
CTGGACAGGTCATATATATGTATGGAGAATGCTGGACACTGTATTCCAAAGCAGCTGTTTAGCTTCAAACAGGAAATCCTTACCATCGAAGACAGAGAAAATGAGAAAAAATTCAGTTTCCATAAAACTGGCACTGATCCCTACAATAGGGAGGGTTTTGAAATCCTACGAAACTAAATGAATCAGCCATGCCTAGCAAAAAGGGGCAGCTCCCTTGTATAGGACCACCTCCATAGACACTTGTTTTTAAACATAGGTGGCCCCATCAGGTGAAATTCTTTCAGAATCTTACAAATTGTTTGTGAGAAGAGGTTTCTTTCACATTTCACATTTACAAGATAGGAATATGGGGAAATGAGACATTCATGTTTTGATGAATTAAAATCTCAATTTTAGTTGGATGTCCTGTTAGCTGAGAAACAATACACTGAAACAGTTTTG